>VXBW01007846.1:368217-401186 GCA_013400375.1 Thinocorus orbignyianus
TTCCAGTGCCTCACCACCCTCACAGTAAAGAATTTCTTCCTAATATCTAATTCACCTAATTCTGTGAATGTTGTATACTTATCATCTCACTTTTATCCTTAGAGTCTGCTTCTGAATACTGTTAGACTTCTGATGTTGATGGCTTCTGGTAAAAATAAGTTGTGGGCTGTGTGAATATGTATTTATGAACATGTCAAAATAATATGTGGTAGAATGGTACCAGTCCGTATACCAGTGGAGCTAAGCATAGATTTCATTATGGTACTGCTTAGGAATTTTTGCTGGCTTTCCTGAACTTTATAGTCTTTATATGCAGCCCCACGGAGGCTTTTGAAAGGTTTACAGTTTGCTGGTGAAATTCTGCAGCACCTTCCATGAGTCCCTGACAGGCTTCACACTACATTTGAGGACTTAACATGTTTGAACTTTGGTTGAAATTGCACAGAGTGCTGTTCCAAATCAGTGTTCCTTCAACTTCTCTGGGAGGTGGATGGCTTTACATGTATGTTTTTGTCTAGAAAGAAATCGGTGACTTACTTGTAAGTCTGGCCATGAAAGCCGTGCTGCGGCTCCTGCTCGAGGGCTACCTCTTCTAAACTAGAAATGAGAAGGCTGCTGCACTGATTCCACAGAAACTCCACCGGTGTATGTGACTGGTTGCTAATATTTGTACTAATACATCATCAAAATCCATTTTCCACATAACACTGTGTTTGCGACGCTCGGTCTGTTTCTCTATTAGCGGCATCATTGCTGCAAGCAGGAGACTGCTATAGATGGCAGTGTCAGGCTGGAGAAACGATGGGAGAATTTTTGGTGACTGCAGTCACAGGAGGTGACAACTAAATTTAAAACCTGGATTTCTGTCCCAGCTAATTGAAGTTTTCTTTCTCAGTATAGTCTTAGTAAAAAACATAGCTTTTATTGACTTTTTGTTGTACTATCCATGTCAACAAAGAAATCTCCTTAAGATGTTTTAGGCTGAAAGCGTAAAGACACTCGCTCTCATACTTAAGACTCAGTTCTTGAAAGTTTGTACTTTAGAAAAACAAGATTTTAATGAAGCCCTCATCATATTTTTAAATAAGCTGGAACAAAACATGTGATAATACAAGTGGTGTTACTAATGTCTATTAAATACTGGCCCATGCTTCACGGTAGAACATTTTGTTTTATTTCAGTTGCGTAAGAGCACAGATAATTAGAGTACTTTGAAAGGAGTTTATATACAAGTGCCAGTCATCATTGTAAATACGTGATTGTTTGGATGGGGGTTTATTTTACTCTTTCCATCATAGTACATGGTTTGTCGTGGAGCAGAAATTGCAGTACCTCCAGACCAGCTGTGACAGAGTGTACAAACTTGGCATAGAAATCAGTGCCAGGGCACCTCTCCAGAGGGAGACTGGAACTTTTCTGTATCCTACAGATACAGGGGAGTGAAGGCATTCAGCAGCGCTGTAGGATACTGCTGTCTTCTGAACTGAATGCAAGGTGTATTCTTATTTAGATAGTAATTGGTCTTTAAAGATAGGTTCTTTGTACAGTAGATCTCTGCAAAAGAGTCTTTTATCTGAACATGTGGAAGGCTTTGTTTGGGAGCAGAGCACCTGTATGCATCCACTGTAGGACTTTCACTGTGATCACCACTTGTGTATCTATCTGGCAAGTTGTATGAAAACAACGCTGAAATTTTGGTGTGTTTTTTTCTGAGGGATGAAATCAGCTACTGCATCCTTTTTAATACTTAATACTTTCTTTCAAATGTCTTCACTAAATGTCTGATTCTGTGCAAAGGAAAAATTATTTTAATAGATGCTCTTGGCTTTTTTTGGAAAAAAATGCTATGTACTTTTGTACTTAGTATAAAGAAAGTACAAACAGATGCTTCCAGAAAGCAAGCTGATTTTCTCTTACAGTAGAAGCAGGCTCATGTGTTGAGAGTAACAACCTTACTGTTGCTGGGCAAGAGCATGACTTTAACCTCTGCGCTTGTGATGAAATAGCACAAATGATCCTGTAGTTAGTGTTGGCACTGAGGGTGAAATGCCAAACAGCAAGTAGCATAGCAATTGTACTATAGTAGTGTACACTGTTCTTAAGTGGATAATTCCATACGTTGCAGTTTAACAAGTGATTTTAACAGACTTCCCGGAATTCATCCATATCTTTTTTTTTCCCCCCCAGTGTGATGAGTTTTGAAATGAGTAAAAAGGAAAGCTGTATGCATTAATTTAATCAGAATTTGTTCTGAAATTCCTTAATGGATCCTGGTTAGTCTATAGATGCACTTTCAACCTGGTTATGATTTAAAGAACATTTTCAGTACCTTGAAGTTATACATTTTATATACGTAAGAAGTTGTATGCGTTGCTCATTTGAGATATTTGTAGCAATACGTGTTCTGAGAGAGAGGTTGTTTTGGCTACTAGAAGTTTCATGAGACAATATTTGTTAGAAGGTTTTAAATTAAAATAACATGATCTGCATCTTTCATATTATATTTACTTATTTCTTCTGATTAACCATAATCATCATTAACAGCAAGCCTGTCCTCCTGTGAGGTCTGAAGCTAGTAAAGCTTATTTTCTTATGAATTTTTATGTTGTGGTTCATCTGATGATTATGATCAATGGTTCTATCTTTAAGGCACGGTAAAGTTTCTCTCCATGTGTGCTCTGTGAATCTATACTCCAGCCTTTATCTCATTTAGGGCGTTTATTTGAGCTGTTGATCAGAAGCTTGTTCTTCACTTGGCCATCTGTCTGCATAAAGCATGTAGTAATTTCACTACCTTTGAGGTCACTATCCTGTCAAAAATCAGAAATATCTGCCAAGCGGTTGAAAACTATTGGGAGGGGAAGAGAGCGATGTTTGCAGACCTCGTGATCACATAAGCTTCTTAGCTTTAGCAAAGCAGATCTGAAATCTGTATTTTAATTATTCTGTAGCACTTGGGATTCTGATGCTCTCCTTAAGGAGATGTATCTCAAAAAAGAAAATTGTTTGTATATGAGAAGTTTAAAACATGTGCCAAAACCAGATAATATTTCTTGGAACGTGTAGTGTCAACAGGAGACTCCTAAAAATACTGTTTTGTTTTCAATAAAATACCAGACCCACATTTTAAAAAAATTTTTTTTTTTTCATAAATTTTCAGTTTTCGTGGGTATTTTGAAAGCAATAACAGCTACAGTTTATTCAGGCAAGACATTTTGATGAGTGTGTATCTTACAGCTTAATATCTAGAACATCTTTGCAAGAGTTTGTACAAGGAATGCAGAGTCACGTGAGGGGTTGGGGCATGGGTTAGAAAGAACAGCTTTAACATATACCACAAATATAAAGCTCCTGCTCCTCCTATTAAAAATACTTGTGGAGTCATTATACTACAAAGGCAATGTTTGACTTGGTTTAAGTAGGGATAGTTTTTATTAAGTGTTCTTTCAGTTGTGGCCTGTTGTGAGGTCATTTAGCCATCTTGTCTGGAAGTCATATAGCAGAAGTCATCTTGAAATTAATCCATACTATGCAAATAGGAAATCATCCCATCACATAAAAGAGAATCAATATCCTATTTCTTATAATTGGAGAAAGAAGAATAGAAAACTGTGTTCTGTCAATAATGAAATCAATAGTTAAACCTTGCAGCACTCTAAGTGTACTGTTGGTATTGACGTGCTGTACGTTCTCAACAGTTTAGTCTTACTGTATAAACAGGAGATGAGAAGTGAAATTCTGAGATAAAAGGAAAAGCAAAGACTTCAAAAATAAACATAATTTCTAACTTAAGGAAAATTGATAGGTTTTGATGTGAAGTATTGTAGGGGGTGAGTTGGGGTGAATGAAAAGCATAATAAAGGATGAAGAGGGAGAAATTGCCACTTAAGGAAGAAGAGAAATGAGGGCGGGTAAAGCCTTTTAAAAATCAGTAGTGTCTCAGTTAGGGACAGCATATAACTCTATGACACTAATTTGAATACATTCTTCAAAAGAGCTTGCGTAATTCTATTTCATGTCAAGCTGACTTTTTTAATAGCTTCTTACATTGTGTTGCATGATTTATTAGCTGTAACTCCTTTGCTAGATCTCCTGGGACTGGTTTTGCACTCCTCTCAAAGTTTGTCTGTTGGGAAGAACTCTGGGCAATCAGTCTTAGAACCAGGTGATAATTTTGTAGGGCTGATTTTCCCTCTTTAGAGATGGCGCTGGAAGGTATAACGAGGACTTTCTGTCACCATGTAGGCTTTGAAAATCATGCTGCAGTCATATTTCTTCCCCAGTTTAAGCATGGCAAGCAAATGGACGATGGCAGTAGTTTCATGAGAACAGAAACTGGTGCCCTTTAGAAGAAAAATAATTGTTTTATGTTGCTTTTGCAGTTCATAAAATGTTTACTAACATCATCTTGGGAGGTAAAAATACATAATTTGTTTCCACTTCTTTGTATACATACAGTATCTTGTATACTAGATGGAAAGCTGCCGTCATAAAAGGAGGAGGGAACAACTGCCTATGTATATATTTAGACCTGACTGCTGTCTTTTGGGTTAGATTGAATGCTTCTGAAAGGAAGAGGGAAAGGCTGCTACCTTCAAGGAAGGTTTCATAGAATCATAGAGTAGTCTGGGTTGGAAGAGACCTTCAAAGGTCATCTAGGCCAACCCTCCCTGCAATGAGAAGGGACATCTTCAACTAGATCAGGTTGTTCAGAGCCCCATCCAACCTGAGCTTGATCCAACTGGAGCAGGTTCTGGGGTGTAATGAAGAGGAGGAAGAGGGGAGAGAGCCAGAAGCTACGGTGCAGGGAGAGCTTGGGAGAGGGAGAAGCGTGGGTGTGCCTCCAACAGACATCTGTCCTCAGCGGCTACTTCTGTACCACTGTGCCTGCGGGTCAGCACCTGGCCATGATCCTAAGCTGACCCTTGGTCTGGAGCAGCTCTGTTGTGGAGAGATCCAAGGGCAAGATGACCAATGAGCAGTATGGACAGTTAGAGTTTGGTGCTGAGGCTTGCTTCTTGTCCTTCTTTCTGTTCACTGGTGTGGATGTGGCTCAAGAGTAATGGGGAAATAAAAGGCTGGTTTTTAGGGAACTGAAGCTGTGTGAGCTTATGCAAATATCATTTTGCTAGTGCTGTTATTTAGAAGAAGTTATTCTAAATGACTTATTGGTCCTTGGAGGAGACTGTGTGGATATTTTTCTCCCTAGGAAGCTGCTGAAGATTGGTGGGTTGGGAATAATTATGATCCGGAGGAAAGAACAGTTTCTGCACGGGCAGAGTTATGGGATAGATTTGGTTTTGAGCTTCTTAAATGTTCTCAATTGGCAACAAGCCAGCTTGGATTCGTGTGCGCAGTTACATTGCTTAAGATTCCTATTTTTGTGTTTTAATAAAATACAACTTCAGAGACCAAAAGCTGTAGCTTGGGAGATTCTTTTCTCCCTCTTTCTCTTTTGTTTATTTTTTTATTTATTTATGTTTAACGGTTTTGCATAAAAATGGGATGGGGAAACAAGACTGTTTCATCTGAAGTCTGCACTGGGTTTTGGCTGCAAATGCTAATGCAATTTACACAAATATGAGGCCAAAAGGAACAGTCAAGAACATGTTCTTATTTCTGACAGGCTGAACAGTGCATGAAGTTCTGTGTAAGTGCAGGTAGTTAATATGATGACATGATTGGCTTTTGCCAGCTTTCCACTGAATTTTGTGAGTTAATTTACAATTTAAATTTATAGGCATATTTAAAGAGTTGTTTGGGTGTCCTTTGTTTAAATGAGTTGCTAATTATAAAAATGGAAAAGATGTTGGTTCCTATGGTCAAAGCTATTAGTTGAGGGAAACACACTGTGGGAGGGGAAGGTTGCTGTGGCTGCCTTTTTTCATTGTCTTTGAAGTAATTTTTTGTGCTGTCTTTTTCCTATGACTACTTTCTTTTCTTCTGCCTTGTAAGATTTGCCATGTAGTCTTCTTTACCATAATAATTGTGGTTCAGCAATTCACATGCTAATACCTACCTTTGAGGTATATGGTAGCAGTATCTAAAGTCCCACTATTCACAAATAAGCTTACATTCTTTGAACAATCTGATGATGTTCCCCATCCCTTGGGAGCGTCCTCATGCTGTCTCCAAGACTCTGGAACAATTGCTGTGAGATGAAAGTCTGATGGTACTCAGGCCACTCAATCAGTAGTACACACATGATGTCTGAAAGAATCTGGAATGTTACGACTCTGCTTCTCATTTCTGCTTCTATTAAAAAGCGAAGGAAATGAGGATATAGCTAAGCTGGTTTTCTGTTGTTTTTAAAGATTTGAATAAATTGAATAGGTTGGTTGGGGTTTTTTCTCCCCACCCTGGGGGATGTGGAAGAGTAGATAGATCCTTAACATGCCACATAAGCCCTATTTGAACATTGCTGTGGCACGTAGTTCTTTTTACGTAGTTTGTGGGTCTCTGGAAGTACTACAGTAGCAGTTATAGTAAGTTAAAATTACAGAATAGCATTTTATTATATATTTAAAAAATGTGTTTGAAAAATAGTACAAAAGGCAATAGTTAAACTGCTGCCTATTGACAGAGTGCTGTTACGCTGTGCTGGGTGAAAAGTTAATATCAGTACATCTGAAGAAGAGAAGGTATGCTTGCAGATGGCAGATTACTTTGCTTACTGGAAATTACAGAAGATTCTGAATAACTGCGTTGCGTGAAACTCGTGTTGACATATATTAGGATTTACTTTAAAAATAAAATAAAATAAAACACGTGCACACTGTTGAGACACTGGCATAAATATTATTCTGTGTTGATGGCTTAATAGATAAGATAGGCCCTGAAATTATTTTTTTCCTGACCCAACCATATGCATTAATTGTCAACAAAGTCATGAAGATCTCTTTTTACGTACAGCCATTTGCTGACCAGAAAGAGACCAGAAATAGAAGTTGAAGACTGGCAACAAGGGTAAATAGGCCTTGGAAAACCTTCCATATAAAGCAAGATTGAGAAGATTGGCACTTTTCAACTTTTTCCACTTAGAACTATATGCAGAATACTAGCCTTTATGAGGAAAGGGAATTGTGTGTGCTGTCTACCCTTTTTGACGGAAGAGTAAAGTCTGTGTAATGAAGTCAAAAAACCTCAAGTATGCAAGAAGTTCTTTTTAGATGGTGTGTCATTACTTTATGCAATAAACTGTCAAAAATATCTGAGCAATGAGAAGATGCTGATATTTCTACAACAGAAGATGAGATGCTTAAATTTAATATATGCATACAATTTATACATTACTTCAGTATTTTTTAAGTCCTTTCTCCTATAAATCCTCGTGCTGCAAAATATAAGCAAACTAGATGGAACAACTGAAAAAACACTTTCCCAATCCAGAATAGTCCACTGACAAATTTCTTGCACCTTCTGTCAAACCATCTGCTGTAGCCTAATGAACAGACAGTGTGCTGGATCAGATGAAGCACTCGTATGAGCTATTTTGATAGCTCCCGTGTTCCTTTCAGTGGGAACTCTGTGGCTAATGAAGCTTAGAGTTAAACTTTTGGGGGCGGGGGCGGGCAATGTGTTCTTGCTCTGAGCTTCCTCGCTGCAGGATGCTGTTGACAGAGAGGGGTGACGAACCCACATTGCTGTTTTCGAAGCATGTTTCTATGTTTTCTTAGAAGCCTTCCTTTAGCAGAAAAACATCTCGGTAACCCCTGTCACGTGCCCATGGGAAAGTAATGACTGAGTTAAGAGGAGTGCAGAGTTGTGCCTGTTTCGGGCTGGAGGGATCTGCATAATTCCAAACATCATACATCAATCATTCTGGCATGCAAAACCAGCTGGATCTAGAGCCTAGATAGAACAAAAACGAGCTTCTTTTTGGGATGTACCTAGGATGTCTGTCTCTGAGGTGGAACCACCATCACCTGTAGTTTACCTGTGTGAGAGCTGTATCCTTCTCAGTTGACACCTGGGGACCAGGATTTGATGCATCATCACGAGCAGCACCAGGCACTTGTGTGTGGGCAATTGAATTAAGCCCCTTCTGCCATATAGCGGCTGTCGAACTGTTACAGTATCTCAGAGTTACAAAATCCTAATAATTTCTGAAATAAGTCCTAAGAACTATCTTAAGGAAAAATATTAAGGTCAAAAATTTTATAGCATTAGACACTTTTAATGAGCCTAGGAGCATCATTAAATGAACTTTCAAGATACTGTCTGCTATATAGTAATTCTTTTATATTTGTCTGTATCCTCACTGCTCCTCTAAGGAGCATTCCCACTCATCACTGAGTGCATTAAACTCTAATAGCAATTTGGGATGAATCCAATCTATCATGACAAGTAATCTTTTAGATCAAAGACATCTTAAAATTTGGATTGTAGTCACATCTATGAATAAATAGTGTAGCTATTTTTAATTAAGTTTGAACTACTTTATTTTGCTGTAGCTTCCATTTAGTCTTAGCAATCAGAAGCAGTAGGTACTGCATCCAGTAACCATCTGACCTTTTATTTTTTTTTTATTCCCCAGTTTAAAAGATTTGAAAATTGCTTATATGTTAATGTGCACACTGTGGATTGTGGCAGGACACATAGTTGGGTGGGCTGTTAATCTAGACTTTTTTTATAAGGATTGAAAATAAATCCACTCTAGCTTGCTTTATTTGACCTGCCACTTCTGGATATCAGCTGTAGAATATTGCTCTACAGTGTGAAGAAAAGAATGCCAATAGTGAGTCTTTACTTCATCCCTCTATATATGATTCAGAAAGCCCTATGGATTTTGTTGCTGGTCAGGTGTGTTAGATGGGCAAGTAACCCTTTCTAGTATAATCTTGTTTAATATTTGTCATAGGAGTTTGACCACTTAAGCAAAGAAATTGTTGAGAGCCAGCTGGAGGTCAAAGTGAAAGATAACAAACATAACATTTTTTACATAACAATGTCAAAATACCTGACTTTGTTTGAGGAAAGATTTTCAAGTAGCAGTTTATTTTATTTGCTGTTACTTTAAATATTTTCTTCCCTAGAGAAGTATTTTCCATATTTTTTTTAATTAACTGGATCTAAGTTTTATGACAAGGCTTAACAATAAGGTCTCATTTCAGGATGCTGATAGTTTTCAGTACTTTCAGCAGAAATTTGTTAGTATTTTCAGTTCCTGTAGTTAGGCTTTTATAAAAAAAATTCCTGCTTATTTGTTTGAATAATTACTTTACCAGTATTATTAAATTAGGAAGTATAATTTGTGTAGGTAGACTTTCACTGTTCTCCTTTTGGATCAAATTTAGAATGGGAGTCTAACCAATTGCAAGTTCCAGCTCTAAATCCTTACTGTCTTAATTTTATGCCATTAAAGGTCAATTAATGCAAGATGTATTTTAGTCATGCCCTATTTATGGAGTTGTTCGTAGCTTGTATTTAGGAAAGTCACTGAAGTCTGAGGAAGAAAACTTTCTTCTCTGTGTAGTATCCATCTTATGCTTGATACCAAATGTTGAGAGCAGATGCAGTATCCCCGTAGCAGTGATTTGCAGAAAGCAAAGGGCAGAAATCCCTCTGTCAGGTGAGCTTGACCGATTGTAAGAACATCTCTTCAAGCTATTGTAGTCAGAGCAAAGGACTGTATTGTTGTTTTTTTCCTTGTTGAAATAAATGCAACTTTTACTGTGATCTGAGAGTACTAAACTTCATTGCTGGGGCTGTAATCTGTGTTTCTGCATAGTGCAAATTGTGTGGTTTGTATGTGAGGGGTGAGAACTGGCTGCTGGGGTCATTTGTTGTATGTACTCTCTAGTGTGTTGATCAAGGAACTGAAGCAAGGGCATAAAGGCAACTGTAGAGTTCTGCACCTGGGGAGGAATAACCCTCTGCACCGGTACAAGGTGGGGGCTGACCTGCTGGAGAACAGCTCTGAGGAAAAAGACTTGGGAGTCCTGGTGGACAACAGGATGACCATGAGCCAGCGATGATGTGCCCTTGCAGCCAAGAAGGCCAATGGCATCCTGGGGTACATCAGGAAGACTGTGACCAGCAGCTCAAGGGAGGTTATCCTGCCCCTCTACTCTGCCCTGGTGAGACCCCATCTGAAGTACTGTGTCCAGTTCTGCACTCCCCAGTTCAAGGACAGGGAACTGCTGGAGAGGGTGCAACAGAGGACCACAAAATGATTAGGGGCCTGGAGCATCTCTCTTATGAGGAAAAGCTGAGGGACTTGGGGCTTTTTAGTGTAGAGAAGAGAAGACTGAGGGGGGATCTGATCAACACTGTTGACTTTCTGTTCAGGCTGAGAGAGCTGGGGCTGTTCAACCTTGAGACGGCTCCAGGGAGACCTTCAAGCAGCCTTCCAGTATCTGAAGGGAGCCTACAGGAGAGCTGGGGAGGGATTCTTTGTCAGGAAGTGTAGTCACAGGAAAAAGGGTAAGTTTTAAATTGGAAGAGGGGAGATTTAGATTAGATATTAGGAAGAAATTCTTTCATGTGAGGGTGGTGAAACACTGGAATAGGTTTCCCAGAGAGGTTGTGGATGCCCCATCCCTGGAAGTGTTCAGGACCAGGCTGGATGGGGCTTTGAGCAACCTGCTCTAGTGGGAGATGTCCCTGCCCATGGCAGGGGGGTTGGAACTCCATGATCTTTAAGGTCCCTTCTAACTCTAACCATTTTATGATTCCATGATAACACCTATAAATGCTTAAAGAGTGGGTGTCAAGAGGATGGGGCCAGTCTTTCTTCTGTGGTGCCCAGTAAGAGAACAAGAGGAAATGGGCACAAACTTGTATAGAAGAGGTTCCGTCTAAACATGAGGAGGAACTTTTTCACTTTGAGGGTGGCAGAGCACTAGAACAGGCTGCCCGGAGAGTTGATGGAATCTCGTCACTGATGGATGAGAGAAAATATTTTAAAAAGTGTAACTGCATGCATTTTTCAGTGGTTTTTGAGGCTGTGGTTTTCTTAGGAAAGACATTAATGTCGTCCTTTACAGTGAACTTCAAACTTTTCAGTGTTTGAGCCTGACTGTCAGGGAGCAGCAGGATGAGGCTGCTCTGTAAGGGAGACTGTGATGGCAGGTGAGAGTGACAACAAGGAGCATCATCCCACACTACCCAAACAGGAGGAGCAGATCAATTTGGTGACAGTATCCAGGGACAGCCAATGGTGCCATTTGCCAGACAGGCCCATGAAGCGGGTCCAAGTTTGAGTCAGCAGGGCATATGGCCAGGGACTGGTGTTACCTGCAGTGTGGCTCAGGCAGGGACCAAGGGCAAGATTCTGAGATAAAGCATAGTTCACGACCAAAAGAGGGAGACCACCAACAAAGGTTTTCATAGCTCTTTCCTTCAGAGCGATTCTTGCAGTGGAGTTAACCTTGAGTATAGCCAGCCAACACCCCCACTAGGGCCTTGGTGCTGACCACTGAGTATCATCTCTTTGCCTGGAGGAGGTAGCTTCAGCCAGCTATGCTTTCTTTTGTGTTCGTGGACCTATTTGTTGACAGCTGTGAGGCTGTGGAAATTATTAATAAACTTCTGATCCGATAATGCTTCACAATTTACCTTGTTATCTTCATGTGTACTGAGCTTTGTGGGAAGAAGGTGGATCTTCTGTGGGACTCCACAAGTGAAGATTTTTGGGAAGGAGCAGCACAAGGAAACCACTGTGACTTGGTCAGCTCTGTCACAGGATGACTGACACCCACTCAGTACAAGACTGATAATTTCTACTTTCAGGAGGCGGTAGGAATCCACTGATGATCATACCAGACTTGAAGGGACCACTAACAGTTTTTGTCACTAGGTAATATCCATCCTACTGCAAGACTTTGAAATGTCTGGGTTTTTTGAGTGTTTGTGGTATGATACCTCCTTCAGAAAAGTGAATTTTGCCTTTTTTTCCTTTTAACTGTGGCAAAGATAATTAATGTGTAGGGGAAGTATTATGCAGTTGATTATTTTAACAAAGAGCAATAAAGGAACAAAATTAAGGACTTACTGGGAAGGGCCACAAGCTCACTGTTTCTGTGCTGGTGATATTATAGTTAGCTTTCTACATTTTAAAGAAACCTTAGAAATTGCTGCCAGGATGATAATTTTTGATATGCTGAAGAGCAGAACTTGAACCAGTGCTGCCTAGGGACCCAGCAGAGGTACCACAAGCTGAACACCTTTGTGAAAAAGCAAGTGTAAGAGCGGGGCAAACAGGAAATATTTGCTATTCTACTTCACAAATTGAGGGAAGGGTGCAGTGTTAAGGTGTTAAAAGTGTCTCTTTTGGGTTAACCAGATACATAAACAGTCCTCACAAACTGGAGGGGAAAGGAAGTATGAATGTGTGGTGGAACAGCAGAAGGAAGGCGAGAATTAGTATAATCGAAAGTGTTGGAGAAACACAGGGAAAAAGGGGTGAAGAAAAGGTGAATTAAACAGAAAGAAGAGAGCAATTAGGAATGAGAAACTCCCTGGAAGGGAGAGATAGCTGGGCCAAAAGCTGCTATAAAAAGATGTGTTTATTTTGGGAAGATGGAAAATGATGGAAAACATGGAAAAGGGGAAAGAAAACATTCAAATATAAATTATATCTTTTGTAAATTGTATAGTACCAAGAATACTGTTAGATATGAAGACTTTTTTTGGTTAAGCTACTTGCTGAAAACAAGTGATTTAGTCCTAAAGCTTAATAGTGATTTTAAAATCTATAGTTTTTGAAAGGCGAGCCATCTCCCAATTTGTGTAAGGACCATGGGACAGGTATTGTGGTCAGACACTGAATTCCATTCTGAATTTTGCTGGTGGCAATTCAAAGCTACATATTTTACTTAGCAGCAAAAGAGGAGCTAACTAGTTCTTAGAAAAGTTACTATATCAGTATTGCTAAGCAAGTGAAAGTTTATCGATATCCTGGAAACTGTATGGTTCATGTCTACATTCATGGTGTAATAAGTAGAATATCAAGTAATTCAGCAGCTAAATCTAATACTAGTTTACAGATTCACTGATTAAGGCTAGGAAGTGAAGAATAGTGTTGCCATGGTGAAGTCTATACGATAAAGAACAAAAAGAACGAGCTAGTGAATAATTGATACACGTCTAAGATTAGAAACGATCATTTACAGTGTGCTCTTTGATATTCATGCATGCTTTTTACTTTAAAAAACCTCAGAGAAACACATTAGCATAGACTGTGACAGGTTTTTCCATAAACATTTAAGCAAAGTACCAATGGCTTGTGTATGCAGGAAGCCACAAATACACAGTTACTGCAGGGCTAAGATTGAGAATTCAGGCATAAACCAAAACATTCAAAAATGGAAGGCTTTGAGCATGGAATGTATTTGGCCAGGCTGCATGTATTACTGTTTTTCTTAAAAATATAACAGAAATAAATGGATGGGGCTTTGAGGAAGGAACCTGCTCCAATGGGCGGTGTCCCTGCCCATGGCAGGGGGGTTGGAACTCGATGGTCTTTAAGGTTCCTTCCAACTCTAACCGTTCTGTGATTCATAAGATTCAGTAAGACAAGTTGTTACCTTGTGCCTATGTGCTTACCTTCTCCTGGTTTTAGTCATATAAAATAGCTCTTAATTTAATTTTTGAAGCTTTAGATTAGAAGTAATTTAGTAAGGTGTCCTAGGCTATCTTGAAGTAAGGAATAATACTTACAAATGTCCTGATAAAACTTAGAGACGCACTTTTTCAAAATGGGTAAAAATGTGGCTGCTGTTGCGAAGGTATCTCTGAGTAAAGTAACGGAAAGCTGTTTTCTGGGATAAACATTGTAGATTTTCTGGAGCAAAGAACTGCAGGCATCATGCCTTTATAAACAGTTTTGCTTATAAATGTGTCATTTATTTTTATAAATGTATGATGGAAATCAGTGAACGTACACAATAGATCCAAATACAGCCCAGCTGCCCTGTAGCCAACTTTACTTGTCATAAATTCCCTTTTAGCAATCCCAGTAGCAAGAGCTATTTTTCATTATTAATTAGCCCCATTAAAATAAATAAAATACATGCAGTTGGTTCACATACAAGAATCCTGAGGTTGGGGGTGTTGTTTTTTCTGCTTGCAGGCTGAATTAAATTTTTTAGGGGAAAAAAATTGACTGGTATGAAGTAATCTCTGTATATGTATTTTGTACTTAATTTCAAATTTTTTTATTTTTTTTTACTCGTTTAATGCCTGAAGTTTGCAAACCATTTTATAGTAAATGGCTCATTAAAGCAAACATTTCTTCATGTTCTTTTGGGTAAGTTATTACAACTAGACTGTTACCCTATATTTAGAACTTTAAAAAGGATAAATTGGAATGAATCAAAACTAATTCAATAGTTACTGTGAAATAATGATGACAAATATCAAGGGGTAGAATTGAGATGTGCTTCAGAGGAGGATGGCAAATATCAGCATCAGGTTCAATATTAGTTAATTTACTGCTTTGAATAAGTAGGGAGTAGTTTACAGCACATAACAAGTTCAGATTTATATTACATGATGAGGCACTTGATTTCCTTCATTAACTTCTAAAGCTGTACAGCCTTCCTGTGCTTTTTTTTGCTCAAAAATAGGCAGACTGCCACTAATGATTATAAATGAATCAAGAATGCAAGCTGAGAGGAAAAGTAGGAGGGTTGTCTTAAACATAGTAGGGGTAGATCATAGTGCTATTAGATGCGTAGAGAAGTGATCAGCATTTTTGTCAACTGGTTTGTAGTTTGCCTGTTTCTCACAGATAGATGTATTTAAAGATTGAGTTTTCAGACTTGATTTTTGTTGTCTGTCCCACAACTGAATTAAATCTATACATTGATGGTTTTATACAGACCAACCATGGTTTGTGTTGAAGAAACTGTATTCAAAACTTGTATGTTTTTCATACTTGTATTACATGCACAATGCTTTAACAATGGATTCAAACTGAACATGGAAGAGGCCTTGTGGTGTGTCTGATGCTGTGATCCATGTATATGTATTACTAATATTTTGTGGTGTCCTCTTCAAGATGATCTTGATGTAGTTTGGTAGAATGGTTGCTTTATTTCATGCATTCTTCACTCAACATTACATTGGGTATTAGAAAACAGCATTATTAATTGCAAAAAAGAATAGGGTTTTCCAGTACATGGAAGGTCTCAAATATACACGTCATTGGGGAATGCGAGATGGATAACTGTACCTTTGAGAAAAGACTTGTGAAGTTTATTTTTGAGAGAGGGAGGGTTCTAGGTGAGCAGTTAAAATAGAAGTGATACAGATCAAAAGCCAATAACAGTAAATAACCTGAAAATTGAAAAACACTTGTCTTGCAGCATGACCCCATCGTTAATGGGGCCATCGTTAATATTATATTTCCATGGAATTTAGAGGTTTTTTTGGTTTGTTTGTTTGTTGTTGTTGTTGGTGTTTTTTTTTTTCCCCTGGCGCTGTATTACTTCGAAGGGTTGCTAAGCATCAGTAGATGAATTTCCTACTATCTGTATTTTGCATACAGGAGAATATTCAAGTTGCATGCATTTGGTAAGATTAGTTTACATTATTTCTTTGTAAGCGGTTTCTTGCAGAAAAGCAGATAGTGCTGAGTATTGCAGAGCACAGATATTCTCAAGTTTCTCTTTCAGTACTTGAAACCATACTCTAATTTTCCCACCTGTATTCTAATAGGGTGATAGACACTTCTCAGAGGCTTCAGCGTGAGAGACGAACAGATTTGGATCTTCCCCCAAGCACAGCAGAGAAGAATGAATGCATCAAGGGCTCTGCTCACTGTTAATACTTTTGAGGAAAGGAGGCTCGGTCGAGATAGATGTTCATCTTGTGCTGTTAGCTTAAGTTTTGAATAAAGTGCTCACTGCTTAATTCTGAAGCAGTTTGCTGGCAGCACGATTAACAGTGGTGCATTGTACGACTGAAGAAAGCGATATTGATTGCAAGTATAAGGGCACCCTTACAGATACTCTCTGAATTGTTTAGTTTTCCTAAATAATCTTGTAAATAATTTTGTAACTGAAAGTCTTTTCTTAAATATGCCCTGTTGTTTTGCCAGTCTTCATGATCTCTACTCAGATTTCGGTTTTGGGATTGTCATACACGTGGCAGCTAGAAAGTGCGATCGCTATTAATCGGGACACTCTTATTACCAAGTTTGGGCACCTGGAGTTTGGTTTTGTGGGGGTTTTTGGCAACTTTGTTGTTTTTAGAAACATTGTCTCTAAGAGTTGAAATTTTTTCACTTCACATTGGGATTGGTATTTCTTATTTGTCTTTTTTTGCATCAAATATGTTCATAAGTAAATGGGTGGCAAACTGATTGGTATTCCAAAATAAAAGAAGTTACTTACATGCTACTTCTTTCTTCTTAATTATTCACTCTGAAGGCCTTTGTGTATAAAGGCATAGCGGATGGGGAAGTCAATGGCAAGTCAAGAAGAGGCCTTGCTTGGTTGTTATTTAGATTTGTTAGTCAGTTTCTACATTTTTAGCTATAATGATAAATAATGATCTGAGATGGAAATAGAAGAAAATTATGCTGTGCTACACAGTTTGTCTATTAATTATACAAAGGAAATTTAAACTAAAGATACAGCTGATTTCGTAACATGAAGGAAAGGTACTAGCTGAAGTGGGTGTTTCACTTGGTTATTTCCTAAGCTGCTTAGCTGGGGAAAAAATATATGCAGATGATGACAAGAAAATGTACATAGATGGTGGTAAGAAACAGCTCTCTGGAAAATAGATCTCTGTTTTACCATTTTTGAAGCCTGCCTTTCAAATTTTTCTCCCAGCTCATGCCTGCAAGAAAAGGTGAAAAAGTTCAGGTCAAAGTGTTTTTCAGGATGCTTTGTACAAATCGCATAAGAGTTTCAACCACTGTTTATTTATTGAAAGTTGCAGTGTTTGGGTCACTAAAGCTGCTTGCATATTTGATTAATCAAAAACAGAGTGGGGAGGGAGATCAGAAAAAGGAAAACTATTTAATGAGATGCCAATTCAGAGATCAAATTTAATTAAAACTTGCCAAACAAAAGTAGAAGTTCCTATCTGAAAACTATTTCAGGCAGCCACATCACAGAAGCCTACTAAAATAAATAGCAGGGGGTTTGGCCCCATTTAAAAACCTGAGGGTTTTTTATGAGGGTTATTTTTCATACTTGTTTTCAGAGGCAAGGGCACCACCATCTCCATTCACCTTCCTTTCTGGTCACGTGTAGAAAACTCCTTATCTTTCAAGCAGTAAAGTTTTTCCTTTGTTACTTTGACTCCCAAAGCAGCGAGGCCGGGGTTGTGGGATCACTTTCACCAGGACGAAATTGGTGCTGATGCAGGAAAATGAGATCTGAATCTTCATCCTACATCCTGCCCTGTCCTGCCAGCTCTCTTCTGTTTGCTGTGCTCAGGTCTTCCTAACAAAAGTTGCAGAGGGGAGGTTGGTTTTGGTTTTATTTTTTGGTTTTGGGGAGTTTTTAAAAATCCTCTATCTCAGACATTCATACCTTTTAAAACGCCATCTTATTCTGTGCTTTTCACTTTTGAAATCCTTGACAAATACAAGTTATTCAAGACTTTTGGGCAGTTTTGAGGTGAAATTTGTGTAGAACTGTTGTACTTTAAAAAGTTCTCTTATAAAATACCCAGAGTGTAAAACTAGAATGGGATGGCATTTATTAATATTAATTTTCAATTTTTTCATCAATGTGGAGCTGTCTGGACAACCAGCATGGAGCTGTCACTGATCACGGTGGGAGGCAACAGTCCATGTACTGCCACCCTGCCAGCAAATGAGGCTGAGCCTGGCCTTCACTTACCAATTTTTAATAATTGAGATGTTTGTTTTCTATCACTTTATCTTTGTATCTAGTAGTGAGTTGAGTAAATGTTTTAGGACCGTAGAATGCTGATTGGCAAACTGGCTTTACTAATACTATGTGGGCATAGAGAGAGTTGGTAAGATTGACATTTTGTCACAAATTAGGTAAGTATTAAAAAAAATATATGACTTTATGTATGGTTGGTAAGATCTGGCAAGGTGAACTCTAGGGGACATGAGTGCCTTCTGAGTAGTGGTATAGAATCATAGAATGGTTAGAGTTGGAAAGGACCTTAAAAATAATGGAGTTCCAACCCCCCTGCCATGGGCAGGGACACCTCCCACTAGAGCAGGCTGCTCAAAGTCCCATCCAACCTGGTCTTGAACACTTCCAGGGATGGGGCATCCACAACTTCTCTGGGCAACCTGTTCCAGTGTCTCACTACCCTCACAGGAAAGATTTTTTTTCCTAGTATCTAATCTAAATGTCCCCTCTATCAGTTTAAAACCATTACCCCTTGTCCTATCACTAGATTTCCTAACAAAGAGTCCCTCTCCAGCTCTCCTGTAGGCTCCCTTCAGATATTGGAAGGCTGCTAGAAGTTCTCCCTGGAACCTTCTCTTCTCCAGGCTGAACAGCCCCATCTGTCTCAGGCTGTCATCATAGGAGTGATGCTCCATCCCTCTGATCATCTTCATGGCCCTCTGCTGAACCTGTTCCAACGGGTCTGTGTCTTTCCTGTGCTGAGGACTCCAAGGCTGGACACGGTATTCTAGGAGGGGTAGAATCACCTCCATTTCAGAGCATCTCAGACTCTTCATTTAGTAAATGCGTTTAGTGCATTTACTTACTGTGTAAAGTAACATAGTGACCTCATAAAAGCTTCTGTATTAGGGACCAGTATGTTGGGGTAAGAGCTGAAGTACAAAGTCTAATCCTAGCTGTCTTTGAGAGCAAGCGGGGAAAGCGTGAGGACCGGAGGTGTATGTACAGCATGTGCTGTATCTTCTCGAAGCACTCACACTGCCGTTCTGAGATGTTTGCGCTTGTTCAGAGCTGCAGACACCTCGGGCCTGGCCAGCAAAACCAAAGGAGAAGGGCAGTTTGTTGGGTAGATGCAGGCAACTGATAGTGCTCTGCTCCTTCCAGCACCCACACCAAAAGCTTCCCCTTGTGCTAAGCTGGTCTGAAGCAAGCCGGGGTGTTGCTGGGTCGGCAACATGCTCCACGGACTGGCTGAGGGCATCCCTGCTGCCTGGGAGGTAGTTTCTCCCCTTGGCATTAAATACTTTAAAAAGTGAAAGATTGCAAGTTCTATATGAATATAAATGGGTAACTTCCCCAGCTAAGCTTATTTTCACTGCAGTACGTAATTGTTTTATCAGCAAGTATGGGAAGGGAAGGGCTTTTGAATTGGGGAGGGGAGGAAATCATTAAATGGAATAATTTTCATGATCAATAAACTAATCAAACTAATGTTTGAAGTACTGGCTTCTTTCATTCTTTCACAGAATATTTATTTATAAATCCCCAAAACAATGTATTTTAATTAATTTAAACAATGTATTATAATTTTGCATACTTTTAACCAGCACAAACTTAGTAAATGAAATTAATAAAATTAATTTTATTCCTAAAACTCAGTTAACAGTAATTTCAATATTTGCCCGCACTTTTTTTCAGTTTGACATCTCAGCATAAAGATACTAATACTGAACCTTTCTCTGTCAGTGTTCAAAATATCCAGCTATTTTACCTGCAACTTTTTTTAACAAGAATTTTTTGTAACTGAAGATTTTTTCAGTATTCAATGGAAAAGGAAGATTAGTGCCGGAATAGCAAAGTATTTACATGATCCTCTGCAGGGATTAATGTGTTGTGTGCATGAATTATTTCTCATAATAATCATTATCATGCTATGATCTCAAAATTAATTACAACTTTGAGTGGGAAAATATTTTACCTGCCTTTTATTCAGTCTTCTATGTTGCTTGTTATATTCTTTTCTTAGCAGGCTACACATCTTGTGAAGAAAAGCAATATTTTCCCTTGCACTCCCCATTCCTGCATCTCTTTTCCTTTTTTTTCCCCCGTCACTTCTAGTTGCAAGATGTGAGTGGTGCTTTTGCTGTTTTGAACCCCACCCTCAGGGTTGCTAGGCACAGGAACTTCATTGCGTAAGTAACCTGTTACTGAACAGGCTGCTGCAGCCCTAACCAGCCATCTAATGAAGCGCCAAGTCTTAAAGGAAATAACTTCAACCATTTACTGTTTGGAACCAGATCTTTTAAACATGGAAAAAACGAAGCAGTAAATTTGTTTTAAAATAACAGACCAGCTAAAGAGTAAGAAACCTTTGCCAGCAGAAACCAGTGCAAAGCAAGAATAAATGCCTGAAAATAACTGTCAAAGTAGGAAGTCCTGAAATTGGATGATAACATCATGCATTGTAAATGCTTGATTGCTTTTTTTCAGTTTTGAGGTTTAGGGATGTGGATTCAATTTGGCTCCATCTCCAGCTTCTGGACTGGTTAGTGAGTGACCTCAAATGAACTGCACAGATTTTGTGAGAGAGATCCCAGTTTGTTCTGTGCTATAAATATTTGACTCTAATAATTGAGATGTTGTCATTCAAAATCAAACTGATTTCTCCATCCCTGTTAAGTGGTAAATTATACATTACCCGAAGTAGAAACATCTGTGTAAATATTTGAGATAGGGTAGTAATGCTTTCTGATAAATAGTACTACAAAATTGGTTGGCAAAAGTTTGTGTGCATTTCAGCATGTTCTAGAGATTATTATCTGACCATCGTTTTTATTAGCACTGTCCTAAAGTCAATAAACACAGAAATATTAGGAGAGAATCGCGTGAAGCTGTGTGTGGGAAAGGAGAAGCAGAGAGCAGAGCCTTGAAGGGTGGTGAGACAGTGGGTATGAATTTCAGGTGAGCAGACAGGATGGTGTGAAAACAAAACTAAGCAGGTACAAAACCATACAGAGCTTAAAGGTGCCAAGTTAAGAGACATCGTTAGGAGCAGGTTTGCAATGGTTGGTGACCTTTTTGAGACTAAATCTTTCCCTGTTGTTAAACTTAAGGTCAGTTAAGAAGAACTCTTGTGTTGTTTCTTTGGATTCTGGTCTCAGTGTTGGGTTTTGCTGTAAGCAGATAAAGTTGGCAGTTATTTGACTGTTTGGCTGGTGAAAGCAACATGACCTGTTTTGGTCTCCTGCCTTTCCTTTTCCTGTGGCGTTTTTTGGGTGGTGGCTCAAGGACTGTAAGATGGCCAGGCAGAAAGTCTTTGCCTCCTGCTGCCTCCTGAATCACACAGAACGGTAGGGATTGGGAGGGACCTCTGGAGATCATCTAGTCCAATCCCCTTGACAAAGCAGGTCCTCCTAGAGCAGGTTGCACAGGAATGTGTCCAGGTGGATTTTGAAGGTCTCCAGAGTTGGAGACTCCACCACCTGTCTGGGCAGCCTGTTCCAGTGCTCTGCCACCCTCAAAGTGAAAAAGTTCCTCCTCGTGTTTCGATGGAACTTTGTATGTTCAAATTTGTGCCCGTTACCTCTTGTTCTTTCACTGGGCACTGCTGAAAAACTGCTTTCTGCTGTTCTCACCTGCCAGAAAAGGACAAGGCGGCCCCAAGTAACCTTCTGGGTGGCTTTTCTCAGAAGTAGCCCCTACCACCCTTACGTCCCCAGCACTGTGAGAGCGCGGCTGCTTCTCCATCTCGGCCCTGCCGCTTCCCCCTCCTCCTTCCCCTCCGCTCCCCGCTGCAGCTCTGCATCTGCTGTGGCACGGCTCTGAGCCGGCTTTGCAAAGCGGCTGCCAGCCTCGCTGGGATAAGGGCCTTTGCTGCTGGAAATTACACCATCTGGCCATACACCAGGGCACAATATACGGAGTTTATATTTAGATCACCTTGTATCTGGCGTCTGGACTGTATTTATCTGCGTGCTTCATGGGACGTGGCTCGAGCACTGTCTTTTCTTTTGTGGGTGATATTTTATGCAGTGTACGTACTGTCAGGTCTCAGTTGCCCCACTGAAAGATGTTCCACAGGAATAGTTGTGGTTTTTTTCTGTAGAGTTGTCATTTCTGTTGGTGGCAGCTGCACATGAGATGCCAGTTATTATTGCTGTCTATTAGAAACATCAGACACAGAGAGGGCTGGTTAGGAATCATTTTGTCCTTGTAATTAGACAGATCAGTTCTGCCCATCTGAAAAGGTGAGCTAATGCGTGGCAGGTCCAGCAGTAAAAAGCAGATATTAAGTTATGTTCTGCTATATATCTCAAATTTTTCAAATTTCTATCAATAGGGATAGGTTGTGGAGTCGTTGGTTTTGTGTTTGTTTTTTTGGGGGGTTGGGTTTTTTGTTTGTTTGTTTGTTTTTTTCTTTTCACCTGTGTTTTTGTATATGGGAATCTTTGTCATAACTTAAGGACAAAACAAAGGACACTTGAATGAGTACACAAAGTAACGTGCTGCAGGAAGGCCAACAGAGGGTGCTGGAGTGATGCAGCTCTCTTTCCTTCAGTAGTTCTTTTGTTTTCTGGAGAACAATGTGTATTTTGACAAACCTCCTTATTTTGGGATGTCTTGCTGTACAGCTGTGGAGTTACCACATTGTGAGTTTAAAGCCATGATTTTTTACTCTTAAAGATTATTTTGTGTTACGAAGATTATTTCAGACATGCCTGTTTAGCAATAATATTTACAAGAACATTGTGTACTCACTTAGAGCATTTTTTAATTTTCTCTACCTCTAAAAATCTTGCTTTTTCAGAAGAAAAAGTTGGGCACAGTGGAAGTGCCAGTGATCTCTATGACTTAACACTTGTTGTACTGCAAATATTTTGAGACTGATGTAACAAGGTACTGTTCTATGAAAGTCATAGGTTGGTATAAATAATTCCTGTCTAGAAATAACATGCTTACCAAGAAATGTCTCAAGGAGGATGAATAAAAAGTTATATGGTGTATGACAAATCATTGTGCAACACTTCACAGTTTAATTATATCCATGCTGTACTTTATTTCAGGTTCCTTGTTTTTATCCTTGTTCAGGGTCTCGTTTCTGCTCTGGTTGCAGGGGAGACTGCAGTCCAGACTTTATGTGCTGGACTGCAAGGGTGGTGTGTCTGCACATGGCTTGGCTGGAAACCTTTGATTCAGCTTGCCCCTGTTCTTTGAAGTGCAGAATGTCCATGGAAGTCAGTATTTACAGTGTTGCCTGAGAGTCTGTTATGGAAAGCACTCCCTTCCTCTCCTCATGGCCCTCCTTCCCCCGCCTCAAAGCAAAAGGTGATGACTTCAGGCTACCAGAGACTGGAAAGTGCAATTTATCGCATCCATATGCAAAATTAGGCGTTTGCTTTTAAGGTGCAGTCTCTGGTTGCTGCGCAGTTGTGGCGTATGAAGGACTAAATGCACTCTCTTGTATTGATGATGATAACCAGAAGTGTTCCAAGTTACTGGGATTTTCTTTGATGAGTTTAAAACTTGATAACCCATTTTTGTCCAAAAATCGTGTGCATCTTTGACAGCGTCTTGCAGACATGAACAGACTTCTCCACAGGGAGAACAGGAACTAGAACGGTTTCAGGAACCTGTCAGATCTACTGTCTGTCGCTTTTCCAAATCTAAGAAGTATTTAAACAATGGGGCTTTGTCTTTAAAATGCATCTGGAATATAGCATACAAAAAGGTGCTCATGTGCAAAAAGTTTGAAGGAGCAGATCTGAGCCACGGCTGCCGTCTGTCTCAGAGACTTCTGACTCAGATGCCACAGTTTGGTATTTCTCTTAATGTTCAGGAAACGTGAACTCTTGCATAAACATGCAAGAAGAGAATTATCCAGACTTACAGTAGTGCTTTTTAGAGTGTGAGCAGACCTACCATTGTGTTTTTAAGGAAAACAGCTGCAAAAGACTATCCAAAAGGAAAAAGGCATTGAAGAGAGAGAAATAAAAATGTCTAAGTCCTTTAATTATACATGGTGAAGTGGTGAGGGTGGTTCCTGTTATTAAGGGAAGGGTGGGGAGAAGAAACAGGCTTCTTAAGCACTGCTGTATGAGATAGCAGAAAAGTGAGTATCATTTGCTAATATTGATGCAGTAGATCTTTTAAGTGCCCTATGAAACATTTCATGGAGCTGAACAGGTCAAGTAACGTTGGAGCTGGACTGTCCTGTTTGCTGCCATAGGTCTGGAGTATTCAGGTTGAGATATGCTGTTCAAAAGGCTTCTCTGATAGCACCGTGGTTGTCCAGACAGGTCGCGACTCTGTCCTTACAGGTATTCGGTGCTTTGGTTGGACAAGGCCCTGAGCAACTGCATCTCATATTCAGGTTGGCAAACCTGTTCATGGACCTGTTGGAGCAAATCCAGAGGCGGGCCATGAAGATGATCAGAGGGATGGAGCACCTCTCCTATGAAGACAGGCTGAGAGAGCTGGGGCTGTTCATTCTGGAGAAGAGAAGGCTCTGGGGAGACCTTCTAGCAGCCTTCCAGTAATTGAGAGGGGCCTACAGGAAAGATGGAGAGGGAGGCTTCATCAGGGATTGTAGCGTTAGAATGAGGGGTAATGGTTTTAAACTGAAAGAGGGGAGATTTAGATTAGATATCAGGAAGATATCTAATATCTAACCATTCTATGATTCTAAGAAATTCTTTCCTGTGAGGGTGGTGAGACACTGGAACAGGTTGCCCGGAGAAGGTGTGGATGCATCATCCCTGGAAGTGTTCAAGGCCAGGCTGGATGGGGCTTTGAGTACCTCCCACTGATCTTGTGGGAGGTGTCCTGGCTCATGGTAGGGGGTTGAAAGTAGATGATCTTTAAGTCCCTTCCAGCTCTAACCATCCTCTGATTCTCTGAAACAGGGTGTCTTACTCATGTCATAGTTCTACGTAGCATCATCACTCCCCAGGCTCACAGAGAACAAACTGAATGTTCAAACTGTTGTCATACCAAAATTCAAGTTGGATTTAATAATCCACCATTATGGGCCTCTGGGCAGTATCACAGGATACTGCAATCCCACCTTTGTGCTGCCTCCATATAGCGTAAGAGCAAATGTACATAGCTTGTCTCAAAGAGTGGTCATGGGTAAATAACTTTTGTTTCTGAGCCTGCAGCTGTTATTAGTCCGAATTAAAAAACTGGCTGCCAGATGCCTGTAGTTGCACCAAATAGAAATATGATGTTTCCTGTTCTAATTGGGACCTTGAAGTTATACCCAAATAGTAAAAAGAGATTCTTACTCCCAGCATTTTTATTTTCCAGAGACACCACTTCTGCTTATGGAATTACAGCATAATTCAGTTTCTGATGTTGCTTATAGTTTCTGACCAGAAATATACCAAAAAAAGTCTAGTTTAAATTGTCAGTGTGAAGATAAGTTGTAATTTTAAAATTGTACATTTGTGTATAAATTTTTCCCAGTTGTTGTATGTCTCTATCTGAGAGCATGAATTCCTTGTAAGAAAATATGCGATAATTCTTTTAACGGCATCTATTATGAAATGTTTGGTAGATAAACACAATTTTTAAGGTCATGTTTTAAGACTTGGATTTAGTTTAATCTTTTGTTTAATCTGTGGGCAGTAATATATCTTGTTGTCCAGGTGACTGAAGGTTAAGAGCTGTTATTTTCCCTAGGTAGTTGTGATGGCTCACACGGCAAAACAGTGATCTCCAGGAAGCAGCAAGATAGCATCCAGACTGCTTGCAGTTAACCCATCTCTGCCTGAACCAGAAAACTATTTATGAAAATTACGTTGCAAAATTACAGCATTAAGAGAGATCACTACTGGAAACTGCCGCTTCAGGGAAAGGTAAATCTTTGCATTAATTATCTAGTCATTATGGATTTACATGAGATTTTTCTGTTAGAATGATAATGAATTTTATGTATGAATGCATTTCTTTATTGAATATATCTGACAACTATTATCCTTTTTTTTTTTAGTAAATAGTTAGAAGTCTTTTGCATAGGTGAAAAGTAGAAAACATGCATATTGGGATGTGGAAGCTCATGTATATGTAGATCTTGCTGAAAAGGGTTGTGTGCATGAATTTGAATATTTGGCAATGACAGGTTTTGGTTTGATACAGCCTCACTTTAAATATGAATTACAAAGCTATGTTAAGACCATCACACGTGACGTGAGATTGTGCACATACTTTACTACAAGTATTTATGGACTCAGTCTCAATGGTAGTGAAAGCTGTTGAACTATTACCAGGAGTTGAAGAAACTTGTAGGTTTTAAGTAATCTGATACAGTGCAAGTGTTGAGTTAAACCCTTCCTGGGACAGAAAAAGTTGGCTATGTTTGGTTTTGTAAATTCTGATATGTGTTTGGAAACAGATGATTAAGCATTTTGCATGTCTGCTAAGTAAGCGTCTGAAATAGCTGCAATTGCTACTGTGCATTTATAGCTCAAGGAACTAGAGGGAAAATAGAGAGCAACATGAGTACAAATTAATCAGTGTCCTTCCCTTAAACAAAACCAAACCTTTTTTTTTCCTACTAAAAAGGTTGTATGGGGTTTAACCTATCATTATTAGGTTCTAATTAGCCCTTCTGTCATATAAAAATAAGATTTCTTGGAGTCAATCAATTTTGTCCTGTAATTGGCTGTAAGTTGCAGCAAATTACCTTGTTAGCAGTATTTCTCTTGAAGTTCTGTTTTCCATAGTGCTCCTAGTTTACTCCACTGAAGAGTAGTTCTTTTGCTTTTAAAGAGCAGTACTATAAAGGTTCCTGAAAGGACCACAGACTTTTCAATCTGCATAGTTATTTTTATGTTCTTTGCTGATTGCTTAAATGCAGATTTTTCTCTTTCAGCTTTTCTAGATTTTTGCATGATGCTTTTCACTATATTGGGACAATTATTATAATACTGTTTGTTAGTCAGTGTCTGTTTTATTTTGATGTAGTCTTTTTTTTTCGTTTTTATACAAGACAGTGTGGATCAAAACGAGTAGAAGGATTTATTTATGCTGTAGAGCTCAGAGATCTGTAAATGTGTGATATATGTTCTACATCTATGTGACCATTACGAAGATGGTGATTTTTCATTGTCTAAGGATGCATGCTGACATGAAAAAGGCTCCATGTGGCTGAGTCCATAAGTTCAGTTTGATTTGTGGTAGGACTCTAAGACACATCTCCCCTCCTGCATGTGTGATTTCAGCTTGGTGTACTGTAGGAACATGCTGAAATTCCCATGTCAGTCACTGAAGGGTGTAAGGGAGATGCCTAACCTGTATAAAATAATGTGGCCACAGGAGTCTAAAGCCTGGTTACTAGTGCTCTAGACACAAGATTGAGCACGTATCATGCCACGTGAGCCAGGAGGGAATGTGTGATGGCTCTGGTCTGGAAAAGTACAACTGTATGTAATTACAGGCTCTAAGCTGGGAAACAAGAGCACTGTTTCCTAGACTACCTTGCAACTGTAATTCTAGGACCTCCTATGTCCTGGTTAAGCAAACTCAGAAAATACTGGATTTGACCACTTCTGAACTAGTTTACCTGTTTTACTGTGCCTTGAAACAACTGATTATACTAATGCTTTTCTTTCATGAAACAGTTTAAGAAGATAAGACCTCGCAGCAGTTAAGCTAATGGCTTTGGAATGAAAACAACATCTCAGGGCAGCAGGCTTCCCACTCTAATGAATACAAATTTGGCGTATTAGCAGGTGTCTTGTAAATGTCCTTGAACTCAGAGTTGGAATTACATGAATATGCAAACATATTCATGGACTTTTATTTTCTAAAAGGGAGAAGAGACCTATGATGTGCTCTTGTGAAATCTCTTGTCTTTTTGCAGTTTAGAAAAAATCCCAGTGCATGGAGGGAATTATTTACTTCCATTTCACTAAAACAGTGTTGATTTTAATTACGCTGGTGGCATATCAGAAAAATTAGCAGTACTAAAGTCTGATGAATGTGGGACCTGTTATCTTTGTGTAGGTTCTCTCAGATTCTGCAGGATGTCGTTGTTGGCATCAGCAAGAGAATGCTTATCTGTTGCATATCTGTTTCTACTCATAAACATAACTGCCTTATTTCCTCTTACTTATTTTAATACTGCACTATAAATTTATCATCTTTGATTTATTTGATCTGATGATATTTTAATAGTATATTTGTCATGCTCTAAATTGGACTCCATAATTTCTGTGCCTTTAGCTTTTGGACCTAATGAATGAAAACTGTCTGTTTAGACCCAGCAAGACATGTGACAAGTTATCTGGCAGTAATCTAGGAATGCAATTCAATGAGTTGCATTATGCACTTTGTTTGCTAGGTTAGAGTTTTTAAATTTTGCAAGGTAGAGGCCTCACAGGACATAAAAACTCGATCGTTGTATTTTATTTTAGTGCTTTGATGTAATTTTTCAGTGTTTGAGGAGTTCCATCATTTCTTTACTCAGTTCATTGTGAAGCCCTTGTTGCCTATGAAGGTCCTGATTTTTATTTGAGTTGTGAGAGCAAGCATTGGTTTAATGAGTGTTGAAGACAAGTGCAGATCCCAGCAGCTCTAAGTTCAGCAAGTTGTTCTCCATTTCAGTCTCCGTTTTCGGAGACTCTTAAGCCTGGTTGTGTGGAAGAGTCCAATTCTATAATTGCCTCAGCTATGTACACACATGGATTATAGGACTTCACAAGCTGGTGGATGAGATATTATAACAGATTGGACTGATACAGGGCAATAAATGAGAGCTAGGTGTCCAGCAACTGAGATGAAGCATGAATAGACCAGTAGTTTAAAAAAAAACCAAAACACAAAACAAGAGAAAAAAAAACATGAAAGAAAAAACTAAATATAGATTTGTTTTGTTATTTTTAGGAACTACTGCTGATTGAGTAAAAATCACTGAAATTAAAAGGTCATACTACCAATGCTCAATACCTTTCAAACATTTGTTTTAATCTAATGCAGAGATTCAAATGAAGACTGACATTTGGAATTTGGGGGAGGCAATATCTTTTTTCCTAATTAAAAATATCAATGTTAGTTTGAAATCTGTTCAGGGAAACAGATCAGCATCGTTCATCATGTTGTAGTCAACAGCACTGATATTGACTTGAGTAAGGTAATAAAATTTTAGGGCTGATAAACATCATTTAATATTGTTTAAGAGTGGGGTTTGTGTTTCTTTTCATGTTGAGGTACTGTAATAGTTCATGAAAGGAGTTTGTCAATATTAATTCCGGAAGAGCACTTCAGAATCTTTATAGCCAAGATGTGTGGGTGTTTAAATAATGTGGGGTTTGCGTGTATCTTTTCACTTCCATAAAAAGAGGGTGGGGGAGGGGAGAAATAAGAAAAATAAAAAGTGGGAGACCTGCATCTGGTATTAAGGAAAATATTTTTTGTTTAGGAGTGTGCATTGCATGAAAGATACCACAAAATAGACAGTAATTCTTATTGAAACAGCAAATACTTTAAAAAAAATCACAAGACAAACAACAAAATGACAGAAATTATGCCGTTATTTCCAAAGTAAATATTTTACCAAATACGTTTTTGATACAAGGAACAAGATGTACAAGGAACAGGATGTGATACATATCCAGTACAACATTTTAAACACAATTTAAACTTCCTGTCTTTTTCCTTGCTTATATTTAGATAAAGCTTAAATGGATCCACTCAGTGCTATTCTGTCTTAAAAAAAATAGTGTTTTCCCCATGCCAGTGGCTGATGCATATGTGTTCATCCATGTAGTAGAGTAAGGGAAAGGCTTTCAATCTCCATTCCCCCCTACAGAGAAATGAGCTAAAACGTCCAAAGATACAGATACACTACTTTTTCTCTCAGTGCTGATGTGCTATTTTGGGCCATGTGCTGACCTACTTTTTGTGTTTCCAGAAAGCAAGCTGAAAAATTTTAGCTCAGGTTGCAGAAAGATTTGGATTTCTTTTTCAGTGGATTTTTGTACATCTTTTCAAATAGATTTACACACACACACAGAGACATTGGCTAATGTGGAGATTGATCTGTAGTAGCAAATCAAGATTGCCAATTTTGGTACAATTTCAACAGTAAGAGCAGAAGAGATCTGCTGCGAGACACCTGCCTTTAGAGGATTTGACAGGATGATTATTGCAATCTGGTGGTGCTGTTATTCAGAGTTTCATGATAAGATAGAAAGTATTTGATTCCTAATTTTAAATAAGTTTGATACCTAAGTAGAAACATCCAAAGTTGCTGTAAGTGTCTCATCATATTTTTTTTCCAGTTTCTCCAGCATTGTCTTAGAGACTGGAAGATAACCCCCCTTTCAGTCCTTTGACATGGTGCATCTCTTTATTCAGCATTCTGATCATCAAAGAATGTTTAGCCCCTCAGTTTGACATTCCCAATTGAAATAATAATACAAAAAGCTTGGGAACTGTATGAACAAATTATGGGAGATGAAGACCTGCTCCCCTGCCCTCTGCTTAGGGCAGAAAAAATTCATCATCCCCGGCAACGCTGTGCTCACATTTGGGCTCTCCCCAGCAGAGAGCTCTGCTCCTTTTTGGTTTATTGTGCTTCACTCAGGACGACCATGGTGCAGAAGGTCTTGGTGTAGCATTCCTCTGACCTAACCTGTATAAGCAAATGAAGGTTGTGCATCTGTAAGTCTCAGTAAAAGTCTACAGTTAAGAGGAAAAGACAATTTTCCATATCCTCAGTTAGGGGAGGTTAGTTTGGCTTTGAAGAAGTGTGTGTGTCTCTCTCTGTTAACTATAGAGGGAGTTCAGACTTTGGCAACTTAATGTTTGAATGTCTACAACTAAGTGAAAGAAATCCAGTCCCTTTTGTTTTTATGTACCACACCTAGAGTAGGAGGGCTTGTTGATTTATCAGGGCTGATGTAGTTCTACTGGAAGAGGCTGGACAGTGTGAACGAGGCCTCACAATATCATAAATGGGAGGTCTGAATCTTTCTAGGACTGACAGACAGATTCTTACTTCTCTGCAAAGTATTATGACCTACTTAAGCTAACCTGTGGACATGTTAATTGTATATTTTTCTAAGGGATTTGTTTTGATACTTCTTTTTTTTAAAAAAATTACATTCTATAACAGAAAGACTACGTAGAGTACTTTTAAAAAATTTGGCTCTCCAATTTTCATTTATAGTTGAAAACTGAGGTGAGTTTTAGCTCTGTGTGAGAGTTAAGAATCCTGCAGATACAAAACTTTTTAATAGTTTTCTTTAAGCATTGGGATGATGTAAAATTTTCACTTCTTAAGCGTCCTCTGTAGTCTTACTACTTTCCGGGGTGTCCAAAATTGGTGGGATATGAGTAAGTAATGAAGTTAAATCAGCTTTATAGCCTGATAGTCATGTGTGAATTGCCTAAGCTAAGTGCTCATGGTACCCACCATGAGCCAAGGCCCCCTATTCATTTTCGCTCTCCCCAAAATTACTTATTACATTTGCATATTCTGCTGAAAGACCTATTTCCCTAATACTGTGCGGTTTGGAGTTAAGACTTGGAAGGATAGTCGCAAATAATTTTCTCCCTTTAAAAAAGAAAGAAATGATATGACCAGCAGTGTAAAGCGCCATCAGCAGGTCTGATCCTTGCTATCATACTTTTTCCTTTCCATAGCTGAAAGTTGTTCGCAGAGTCACTTTATCAGCTAAATTTGTAGTGCTAACATGGCAGTAGTGCTTAACTACAAAAAACGTAAGGGTAATGATTCCTAGCACAAACTCATTGAAGGACTTATCTTACTGATATATGTCTTCCTGAAAATAATTAGTTTCTATAGTATTACCACTTTTTCTTGGATGTTTGCATAATTACAGAAGTGTTCAGGAATGTATTTTTCATCTTTGCCTGTCCTAGAGACTGGTAACAACTTGACTTCACAGAGATAAGCCAGATCATGGTATCTATGCTATCACAGGCATTAGTTCTTCAAATTCCTTTTGAAACTAATCTGAAATGTCAGGAAATTCTAGTTTATCCGAGTTATGTGAGGATACTGCTACAGGGTTGCAGAGTCTTTCTTTGAGTATCTTTGAATCTAGGATTATCCTCCCAAGTCCTAAAAGTCCTAAATGGCTTTACAGTCCAGCTGAAAAACTTACTGTTCCTCAATATTTTGCCACTCATCTTCATTTGGGAAGAAGCCTGGAGCTGAACTTGCAAGAAGCAGGAGGACAAGGTGTTCGAGCACCTCCCTGGACTGTCGAAGGAGTTACTGGAAGAGTTCAGTGGGAGTTTTGCTATGTTTTGGAAGTATTGCAGGATTTATCTCCTTGGCAAGCTTTTTTCTCGCTAACTAAGCTCTTAATTGACTTGGTGTGAAATAAATTCTCCATTTCTGAAGCCATGTGGAGAGATAGCAGCAGAAAACAGTAAGGAGTGGAAGGGTGTTTCCGTTTCTTGGGAGAGCTGGTACATGTTGATTAATATTCACAGTCAGTGGGCAAACAGGTGTCTTAAAATACGTACTTGCTATACTGAGCATCTGACTTAAGCTAGGTTATTGCACAGTTTCATTTAACACTAACACTGTATTTTTCTCAGTTGTTTTCATAGGTGTTACGAGTCAGAATAAAGTTGTGTTGTCTTAGTTTAAAATTTAGCAGTGGCACAGCTGACAGAAAATTAACTCTCCTTTTCTGTTCTGTTCTTGCAAAAGCGATATTTACTTCTTATTTTCATTGCATACAGTAGTGTGGTTTTATATATAAATATATATGTGGTGTGTGTGTGTATGTATTTGGTGTTTATCTGGTGAGCCATAGGCCACTGCAGCTGTGCAGGGACACACTTTCAGCAATAGAATCCCCCAAAGGGAGCATCTGTTGAACACATGAGCTCCTTTGTCATTTTGCCTGTATTTTACAGCGTTTGCAGAGGGGACACAACAACCCTCTTTGGCTAATGCTGTTTTGAAAGCAGCTATTGTCCTTCTTGCAAATTAACTGCTGTCAAATTTGTCTAAATTGTAGTTAACTCATGCCAGTACAAGGCAGCCCAGCCAAATTTTAAAATATTTTTCTAATTCGTTCTTGTTCTGCTTGTATTGATAATAGCTGTGACCACTGAGGGGCCTAATCTGAGTAATGACAGGGAAATTGAATAATCAGTATATACCTGTACAGCTTTATTAGCCACATTTAAAAA
>VXBW01007846.1:401204-568507 GCA_013400375.1 Thinocorus orbignyianus
AAAAAAAAAAAAATATATATATATATATATATATACATGAATTGCATAAGCACACTCCTTTAAATCTAACATTGATATACATGCTATATAAATTGTGTCAGGTGTGTAGCACTGTAATAGGCATGTTTTTCTAGGCCTCTCCAGGAACAATGTTTCAGGCATGATTTGGCTGCCATGTTGTCATGCAGCTATGCTTTAAAAAGTGGAAGGAAAATAATCAGTAAAATTGGGGTTCTTTAGTGTCATTGTTTAAAAAGGTGTGATGCTTTCTAACTAGGTTCTTGTACATCTTCAGCAAACAAGGTGGAGGAAAGACAGCCCCCAAATATCTCTGACTTCAAGTAAGGGAATCATATTCTTCTTTTCATGTTTTGTGGTTTTTTTTTCCCCTTTTTCGTTCTTCAAGCACTTGGAATCTTTCACTTACATTAAAACTTGCTTTAGGAGTCAGCCCCTGCTTGTTCTTGCTGAGCAGTGCTTGCTCTTGCTCGAGGCAGCACTGTGTGTTGGTTACTTGCCGTTGGCCACTGCTTCCTGTGGTTTGGGGACTCTGAGTTTCCTCACATCCTTTCCTTTTCCCAACTTTTTTACATGTGCTGTCATCTTTTATCTCTGAGTATGGGGGAAAAAAAAGAAAAAGAAAATTTATATTTAAATTCAGCTAGCTGTTCTTTTCCTTATTTTCCATCTTTCTTTCCTTAACAATGTAAGAGGAACTCCAGACTGCTTCTAATACTCATTTATAGACTTGTGCTTCCCTCAGCTGCTCTCATTTTACCTAGGTCAGCCTTTGCTTACTGCAGGTAGGAGAGGGAAAGGGGGAGAAGATGGACAGAAAGAGAGAGAGGCTCTATTTGTTTGCAATATGGAGTTAAAATTCAGGAGCACTGGCAAAGCATGAGTAACCAGTTCATCTAATTCAGGTGCGGTTGGTAAGAGAGATGACAGAGCTCCGTTGTAAATCCATACACAGAAAGATGCTTATTTGATGAAATAAGTGTTCTACTACTGCAGTGCTAGATGCAGTAAGTGGCTCTTAATAATACTGTTCAAAAGAAGGCAAGTGTTTATTATATTGTACAATTCTACATGTGAAAATCAGGTATTTGTGTCTATATCTGGAGGTTTTGAAGATAATTTACACGTCTGTGCTTTGTGATGCGGTAGCGATGTCATGTTGGTTCTTGTATATCACTGACTGCTGTAGCAGGAGTTGAAACTCTTGTCCTCAGGGTTGTACCTCAATCAGCCATTCAGAGTAGCAGGTAAGGATGTGTTCTGGTGTTTCTAGAGCTCTGGCCTCAAGGGGAAAACTTCCATTTTCTTACTGGTTGGTCTCACATTTGGAACAGTTCGATAAATAGTTCTGAGGAAGCTGAAATATGGCCAATGATACAGAGAGCAAATCGAGTGTTTTGGCTTTACAAAAGCATCTTCAGTTTTGGTCTAAGATGACAAATGCATTCTGTCTCCATCAGAAAGCAAACATCCTCCTTCTAAGCTTCCACACTCACAGGGGAGTCAGAATCACATGCATATTCTTGATGTTTGGCACACAGAAATATGTTTAAAGTTACTTGTCTGGCATGCTTTCAGTCCATCCTCTTTCATGAGAAATGTAACATAGAGATTTATATACACTTTGACTTAATTTTATTCTCTCTCTAGTATTAGCGAAATACTCAATTTATGTTAAATACTGAACACTCAGAAGTGGTTTTAAGTAGAAAATTGTCTCTGAAATCTGTGACCCTCGTATTTGTAGCTTACTCACAATATTCGCTTTCTACGGAGTGCAATAGAAAAACCAGGGACATCTGCCATGCTTTACTCAGGACTAACACTACACCCTACTTAATAAAATTCCTGTATTCCCTCCAGGTCTCTCTTTTAGCGCTGTACCTGGACCATAGGTCTAACATTACAGATTGCAGTGAAATTATAGTAAGCATGCTTTTGTAATTGTGAGTGTTATCATCATGTGGATTTTGGCAAGTTCCATTCTTGATCTTTGCTCTTTGGAAGATGCTCATCCTCTCGGCTGCCATGTGGGCAAAGCCACTTGTCTTCACAGCCCTGAGGCCAGCTGCAAGGAACTCCACTGGGCACCTGGGCTCCTCCGCTGTCCCTCTGTTTTGATTCGGGCTACCTCAAACCAGAACAACCTCTACACTTTACCCCACCAGAAAACATCTTTTCCAGGGTTTGTACTGCTTTTCTGTTGGAGAGGGATTGGCTTTCATGTCCCCGTAAAGATAAGGCTGCGACAGCTGTCATGTAATGGGAACATCAGCATGAAGTGAAATTACTACAAATGTACATTAGCATATGAATTGTTCTGCTTGTGAAATGGTGGGATGTGAGTCAGCTTCCCCTCTAAATATGGGAAGCACATATTATGGATCAAACAGTAAGGGACTAATGATATTTAGAACCAGATTACAGCTTTAACCATGTGTTTTGTTTGTTGTTAGCAAACAAGAATATGACTACAAATTAAAGGTGCTTATCTTCTTTCAGCTGAAAGGGGAATGCAGTTGAAACACTTGGCCAAATCTCCTGGCAATATGCATCTATAAAACTCATCGTATCAGCATAGAAAGCAATTCTGGAAAAGCTGTGTGCTTTTCTTCATGTTTTATCTGTGTTTGAATGAGGGGAGGAATTGTCTGGGTCAAAAGCTTCTGATTGTAATTCAGTATTAAGTTATCTATCGCAAATTAAAACGGTAAATGTAGTACATGATATGACTATCATCTAATACTCTGATTTTGCTTGCTCTAAGGTCAGGTGTAGCCCAGCAACTAAGTCCTAATTGCACTATTCTATGAGTCAAGCCTTTGCTACAAGGGTAGAAATTAATGTGAACCTAAAATGATCTCCTTGTTTGCTTGGAGAGTATGACCATGGCTGGTTATTTGTTGACCGTTTCCTCTTATACCCACTTCTGAAAAGCAATGCTTGCCTACGGAGAAGTTTTTTGGATGCTAAGGCCGTATCAAATTCAGGCTCTTTGCTTATAACAGCATTAGACTGGAAGAAGTGGATTAATTCAAGCATAGAACGTGTCAGATGTTCACATCCAATGGATTAAGACAACCAGGTTATTCCAGAAAATTAAACAAATCATTTCTGAGTAACCGTTGGGGGGTGTGAACACTTGTATATTTTCCTCACTTTTTGATTTTCCATTTTCCCTTCTTGCATTGTTTAACTTCCCTGTTTGAAATGGAAATCAAAAGAGTTTAAAGACTTCATAACACACATATATTTGCAGGTGTGTGACTGTTCTACGTGTATAGGGGATGAGATCAAGGTAGTAAGTGCTTACAAGGAAAAAAAAAAGAAAAAAATTTTCTAAATGGGTGTGTGCTGTTAAACAGTCTCCTCTGAGTAAGGAGGTACCCAAGAATCCTCATCTTGGTGGTTATCAATCCACATTATTTCTGTAAACACTTCTGGCACCCGTAAAGCCCATCCAAGATGCAGTAAGTAGCCAGAACATCACCTTTTTAACTGTAGTTACGCGAAGGTTGGTTCCTTTGAACCCAAACCATTCTGTGATTTCATAAGACTACAATTGGATAGTCTGCTGGAAGCGAGGAGTATGATATTTTGATTTAGCTTTTGATCATAATGGCAAAAGCTGTAGTTCAACTATCTAAATCAGGTGCTTTTTTAATAACACTGGGATTTCAAAATTTTAAGAAGGTGTTGGACTACACAGAACCTACTAAAGAAGCCCGAAGCTTTATAAACTTTTGTCAGCCGGAAAATGTAGCCAAATGGTAATTCCCAGGCTTTGCTTTTTATCATTTGAGCACTTCCATGATTAATTTCTGAACTTAACATAGTGATTACTTTCTTTTAGTCATTTCTTCTGAAGGATCTTGTTTAATTCTTTGATAGCATAAATAAATAATTAGTCACCTTTTATCTTCTGTGCTCAAACAACTGTAATAGGTTAATGACACTTTTTTTAAGAAACCGTGATTAGTCTTACTGTTTTGTAGTCTTCGTGTTTCACTCATCTCTTAATTATCATTTTAATCACCCTTTCCGATAAAAGGCTCAATGGAGTGTAATTTCTTAAACTACAGTGTATTATAAGGAAAAAAAATATTTCATTCTCCATTCTGTATTTTAATTTTCAAGATTTACTTATATTTGCAAAACACTTCAACAGTTTCATTCTTCATTTTGTTCTGGTTTCCTGAATGTATGTGAAAAGAACCTCGTGATTTATTGCATATAAGTTTACAAGATTATATTTTCACACCTCGTGCTTGTATTTTTTGTTGGGTGGGTTTGGTATATTTTTCTGTTTTTATTTCCATCTATAAAGGTGTAAAACTTCTATCTTTAAGTAGAAAATAGGAGGCCTGAGAGGGATGTTGTCACTATTACCTTGGTGGAGAAGAATCTCAAATTTTAACAGGAGTGTTCTTTTCCTTTCTTCCCACGATGAATCTTAAAATCTTTTATTTTTTTTTTAATTGCTCAGTGCATCTGCTGTATTTATTTCGTATTATAATTAATAATAATTTCTTCCAAGTGCCTCTTCCTCCCCTATTTCCAGTTTTGTTCTTCATATTGTGCTGTAACTTATTCTGTGGTGGTCTCACTTGGGAGTAAACTGTCACGTTTTTACACATGCCTCTCGAAGATGAGAAAATTACTAACAAGATTTACATAAACTAAATCACCAAAAGATTAGGCCATTAAAGCAGCACTTAGGCACCTCATTCCAACAACTTTCAGCCATCACCAGGACCCTCAGCCTCTGTTCTGCTGCTGCATATTCCTTTACTTTACCTGCCTTGGATTTTTAGTTTTCAAATCACAAATTTCCTTGTCTTGATTCTTTGATCTAAATGAATTTTAAAAGTATGTCTTCTAGAGTGGATCCTACAAAAGGCAATACAGTGATGAGATGTTTGAGCGTTTTATCTGTCCTTTTCTGGATTTCCACCTGAAGACCACTCAAGGTTAACTCTTAGATTCCTGTGTGGCGCCGATGGGTGAGGGTCTTGTGCCCTTGACAGGTCTCACCCTTCTGAAAGAGTGTGATCACTGTCGCACCTTTGAGTATCCCAGCAGCGATTTCTCCTGTTGGAAATGTTCCACTTGGCATGAATATTCATTGGGCCGGAGAAGGTAAAACTGTAGAGTGCAGCAATTGTATCACTCAGCTAGAATATGGGACAGTCACTTTCAAGTCACTCTTCTAATGAATATTTAATTATTTATTCGTGTTGGAGTAGTTTCAGCAGGAAAATTTAAGTCCTGTTTGCTGTAGCTTGGTGGTTAGATCACTTAATGAAGATGTTGAAATTTTATTTAAAGCTTCTGTCAAATTTCAGTATAAGATCCTCAAATGTCCATTCCTGCATTTGTTACTTTTATTTCTTGGTCTTCACACATGGTGCAAATATATTAATAATTACTCAGATTGAAGCACTTTCTTGTTGTTTTAAAAAGTTTTTGATTCAGTTACTTTGGTTCAGTTGCACTATCAGGAATGGACTGAATATTTTTAGGTCAACTCAGTCAAAGCTGAAAAAAGCAAGTCAAAGCTGAAAAAGCAAGTGGACCTGAAAGAGAAAAGGAAGCAAGGGAAGCTTCTCTGACCTGTTTGTTGGGGTTTTTTTATTAACTGGAAAAAAGGAGAATGAGATCCACAGATTCTACAAATTTGAAGGACAAGAAGGTATTTTTACCTCTAATGGTGAAGACCTGTGCCTAGAGGAATTTTTATCTGTAACCTGAGCAATTTAGAGACACAGTTCCCTCTGGTTACAACCTAATTCCCACCACATACCCTATTTTGGAGTCCAGTGGGATTTTCAAAACCTTATTTCTGCCTCTAAACAGCTCATGATCCTTTGAATACTCAGCAAGACCAGAAATAATCAGTTTGCTATCTACAGTTAGTGTTCGCTTGGTTTAAATCACTTTGATTTAAATAATCGGTTTGTTCTGAATGCAAGGTATGATTATTGGATCCGATGTATTTACAATTGGATTCTTAGATTCGTAATTTCAACTTTCAGCCAAATGCAATTTGATTTCCAAAGGAAGAAGACAAAATCTAGCAGACTCTTTGCATCCTTCTGCATTTCTAATGCATGATGTTACACTTTTTAAAATATTTTCTCCCATCCATCAGTGACAAGACTTCACCTCTCTGGGCAGCCTGTTCCAGTGCCCTGCCACACTCAAAGTGAAGAAGTTCCTCCTCATGTTTAGATGGATCTTCTTATGTTCAGGTTTGTGCCCATTACCTCTTGTCCTCTCACTGGGCACCACTGAAAAAAGACTGATCCCATCCTCTTGACACCCACCCTTTAAGTATTTATAGGTGTTGATCATATTCCTCCTCAGTCTTCTCTTCTCCAGACTAAAAAGTCCCAAGTCCCTCAGCCTTTCCTCGTAAGAGAGATGCTCCAGGCCTCTAATTGTCTTGGTGGTCCTCTGTTGTACACTCTCCAGCAGTTTCTTGTCCTTCCTGAAGTGGAGAGCGCAGAACTGGACACGGTGCTCCAGATGGGGCCTCACCAGGGCAGAGTAGCGGGGCAGAGTAGCTTCCCTCGACCTGCTGGTCACAGTCTTCTTGATGAACCCTAGGATGCCATTGGCCTTCTTGGCCACAAGAGCACATTGCTGGCTCATCATCATCCTGTTACCCACCAGGAATCCCAGGTCTTTCTCCTCTGAAGAACCCCCCACCCTGTACTGGTGCAGGGGGTTATTCCTTCCCAGGTACAGGACCCTACACATGCCCTTGTTGAATTTCATCAGGTTCCTCTCTGACCAATTCTCCAGCCTGTCCAGGTCTCGCTCGATGGCAGCACAGCCTTCTGATGTGTCAGCCACCCATTCCAGTGTTGCGTCATCAGCAAACTTGCTGAGGGTACATTCCATCCCTTCATCCAGGTCATTGATGAAAATAATGAAGAGGACTGGACCCAGTACTGACCCTTGGGGGACCTCACTTATTAACGGCCCTCTAGCTAGATTCTGTGCCACTGATCACAACTCTCTGAGCTCTGTTTTTCAGCTAGTTTTCAATCCACCTCACTGTCCAGTCATCTAACCCACACTTCCTAAGCTTATTTATGAGGATGCTGTAGGAGACTGTCAGAAACCTTGCTGAAGTCAAGGTATACAATGTCCACCACCCTCCCCTCATTTGTCCATCCAGTCATGACATCGTAGGAGGCTATCAGGTTAGTCAGACATGATTTCCCCTTGGTGAATCTGTCTTGACTACTTCTGATAGCTTTCTCTTCCTCCAGATGCTTTGAGATGACACCCAGAAAAATACGTTCCATCATGTTTCCAGGGATGGAGGAGGGGCTGACTGGTCTGAAGTTTCCCAGGTCCTCCTGCTTGCCCTTTTTGAAGTTGGAAGAGGGGAGATTTAGATTAGATATCAGGAAGAAATTCTTTCCTGTGAGGGTGGTGAGGCACTGGCACAGGTTGCCCAGAGAAGTTGTGGATGCCCCATCCCTGGAAGTGTTAAAGGCCAGGCTGGATGGGGCTTGGAGCAACCTGGCCTGGTGGGAGGTGTCCCTGCCCATGGCAGAGGGATTGGAACTTGATGATCTTTAAGGTCCCTTCCAACTCTAACCATGCTATTTCTGTGATTCTATGATTCTATGAAATGTCCTTTCATCTTTCTGAACATTTGAGAAAGTAAGATCATATCCTTGGGATGTTTAGGAGGTTTCATTGGGGTAACTGGAAGAAAACGAGAAAAATACCTTGGCTTTTAGTGAAACTGAGAATTTACAGACCATCTTTGGCATACTTATATTTAAATGGGTTGTTTTTGTTAGTCAGCAGTTACATGGAGCAAATCAGTTACAGTGGCAGATCTTTGATTCTGACTCCAGTCAGAAATAACATTATTGCTTCTCGAAGGAGGAAACCTCAAACTGATAATTGTGGCCATGAAAACCTTTGTGCTTTGGACTGTTATTGTGAAAAGATGGGACTAAAATCCCAAACATACTGTTTAGATTGTACTTCTCAGGTCCCTGGGCTGGGCAATGGGTTGTTTTTTTTTAGTTTGCTTTTTTTCCCCCCTCACTCTCACACTATTTTCTTTTTAAGGTTTAGCAACCTTTGTTTACTTGCCAAGTTAATGAACTATTAATGAACTGAGCTGAGAAGTGCTGTTGGTATAATATAAACTATACTGGCCCTAGATGGTGCCTCATATTAAATTGCATTTCCTCCTTTGTGCAGATTGTGCTGTTGAGCTCAGGTTTGTTGAACTTCCTAATTACCTCAAAACTTCCACAGGAATGATTTCAGCAGGTCTCCTCCCTGGGCTGTTTCGCAGGAGCGAGGAGGGGCCGTGCAGTAACTCTACACCTGCTCCAGCACACGCCTATCAACTCGCTCAACTTCCCCAACGGGTGCCTGAGTTGGGCATGAGAACATCCGAGATTGCTTGGGTCTGTGGCCACTAGTCCAAATAACTTCTGGATGTCTACATGAGCTTTGTTCTGGGGGTGGCTCTAGCAGTTAGCCCTCTATAATGGCAGTTGATGACAGCAACGTCTACTCTAGGACTAAGAGTAAACTCAATTCCTATCAGACTCGTTATAAATCAACAAGACGGAGAAGCCTACCACCAGACATCCTGCTAGAAAATGATTTTAAAGGAAATTTTCAAAGAAATATTAGGAATATAGAGCCTATACATCCAAGGCGCCCTAAGAAAAGACCTTCTTTATTTTCAGGTAGGAAATGCTATGTTAGTAGCATGTTGGTGCAATATCTTCCAAACCTTTTTGGCAATATTTGAGGGATTCAGTAAATGATTCCAGTTAGAATTCTTCACAGATAGATGTAATCAAGTGCTGTTTATGTTAAATTGTGTCAGTCATTAGAGTTAAAGTGATGGAACCAAAAAGAGAGACTTTCTTCATAATTTGGATTTTGTGTTGCTTGATTGTGGGGATATATTTTTTTTAAATACTTAGCATTTTTTAAAAAACAGTTATTTCTTTAGAACTTTGAACTGCATTTTGCTTAATCCCATTTACAAGCAATGCAGTCAGCTGCAACGTGAGTATCTCTCTTGCTGCTCTAATAGTGTACCTCATTGCTTTTCTGGAGGAGAGTGGTTTGGGAATATGCAGACTTCTTCTGTCTTACATATGCTTTTTTTGGTGTGTGTAGCCAGAAATTAACATCACAAAATAGTCAAATGCATGCTTTGAATTCCTGGCTTGCACTGGAGCCTGTAATGTCTGTAGTTAATAGTTCAGTTTAACTCTCTAGTTGTTAAAAAGTAGGAACAAGGTGTAAGAGTGGATTTCAGTTAAGCTAATGGCAAGTCTGGATTATTTGGATATTTTTTAAATTTATTTGAAATATGCCTAAAAATAGGCAATAGATTGGCATGAGGGTAAAGGATTTGTTGCAAAACAGTCAGGTCATCTTTACTAGGAGGATTTGAAAGGTTTTAGGGGGGAAAAATCAATACCAGTTCATCCCTACTGAAACTGAAGATGTGTTTCTGTGAGGTGATCAGAGGAAATGAAATCCTTTATAGAAAGAAAAATATCTGCTTTTTAACTTCAGGTATCTCCATTTCCAGATGAAAATGAGGATTTTTTAAATTTCTAGGGGGAAATAGTACAATCATACAGATCTTTGAAGAGCTATGAAGTACATGAAAATGTTATTGATTATTTAAGTTTTAATATTGTATTCCTTAATGACAACTAAACTTACATGGGTACCTTCTCATGAGATGAAACACTGACCAAGAAGTGGGAATACAATGGTAAAAGATGACACAGGGCAGCACCATTTTTATAGGATTTAGAGCCTCCATTGTACCTTTATTAAGATATTTGAAATATTTCAACACTTAAAGGAAAGAAAGCTTTTTTCCTCCTTCCTATTCTACTTCCCCAGCTTAAAAAAAATGCAGAAAGCCTTATCAGATCTTAAGTCAGGTGATTCAGACATGCCCAAGGCTCTTGTGCTTCCCAGTGCCTGAACAGGCTTTTCCTCAGGTGATGATGTCTGTTGGTGACTCAAAGCTCATTATTTTGGGCAGGACAGACCCCCTGTGTCTTACTCTTTCTCAGTTGCTGCTTTTTGTCTTCTAGCTGCCTTTTGTGCTCCTTAATTACTTCTACTTCTTTTTTTTCTTCCCTTTCTGTAAATGTTCAATTTTTTTTTTTACTGTACATCAACGCTTTTGTTAGAAAAAGCATATTAAATAGCTTTTTGTTTGGTCTCCAACATCCATAGTCTGTTGTGCCCATCCAGATTTCTCTCTTAATCTGTGATCTATCTTTTCTTTTTTTTAAATGCAATTGTTTTTTCTCTCTGTTCTCTTTCCACCTTCCAAAATTACCACACTAGCAGTAATACTCCATCGTTTGTGCTGTGTCAGAGATGAGCATTTTAATGTAGTTTGTGTGTCTGGAACGCTGCCATTACGCTTATGAAATCCACTGCAGCTGTGTTACTGTACACTTAAGGGCACTTAACTCAAAGGTAATGCAAATTGCTTGCTATAAGCAATTGATGCAGCATGATGGAAAGATGGGTGTAGTCTTTCATTCGGTAGGTCAGCAGTATACGTGGGAGAAACTTTACTTGATTTGCTTTTGAAAACAGGTTAACACAGTAAGCTTGAAGTCCTCTAGACCACTATCTTTCATGCTGTAAATGTAGGTTAGAAAGGAAATAGAGTTGTACCGTAAAATCATGGGCTGGTTTGGGTTGGAAGGGACCTCTGAAGATCTGGGGTCCCTCTGGGGAGGGACTCTTTGTCAGGAAGTCTAGTGACAAGACAAGGGGTAATGGTTTTAAATTGGAAGAGGGGAGATTTAGATTAGATATTAGGAAGAAGTTCTGTGAGGGTGGTGAGGCACTGGAACAGGTTGGCCCGGGAAGTTGTTGATGCCCTATTCCTGGAAGTGTTTAAGGCCAGGCTGGATGGGGCTTTGAGCAACCTGCTCTAGGGAGAGGTGTCCCTGCCCATGTCAGGGGGGTTGGAACTTGATGATCTTTAAGGTCTCTTCCAACTCTAATCATTCTATGATTCTATGATCATATAGTCCAACCCCTCTGCCGTGGGCAGGGACATCTTCAGCGAGATCTGGTTGCTCAAAGCCCAGTCCAACCTGGCCTTGAACACTTGAGATAGATATTAAATATGTAGATAGATAGATAGATAGATAGATAGATAGATAGATAGATAGGTATATTTGCTCTGCAGGCTTTTGGATTACCGCTGAAGCCCTCTGAAGAATGGGGTAATTCATACTTCCTAGTTTCAGCCTAGTCATCCATTAATACAAGCATTTTAAATATATACTATTTTGAGTCTTCCACCTTCTTCTAACCCTTGTATCTCTGCTTAGTCTTTTATATCACCATGAACCTGTCCTACTTTTAGGACATGCTTGCAACTCAGTTTAAAGTCACGTACACCTTGTTTTCTTTCCTTTTATTCTATCTTAAAGAGCTTAACTAATAAAATGATGAATAGTGACACATCAAAGCATCTAAGTGCAAGGATATAGGTCGGTTCATACACTGGGACTCTTGTTTCAGAGTTGGTGCAGACTCAGAGAGGAATCTCCTGCGTGACAGGCTTCTTTTACAATTTTTTCTAAACTGTGATAGCTATGAGCTCCCTCTTTAAAAATGAAAGCTGAAACCTGAGAAGAGTGACACGTCTGTCTGTCCTGTGATCATGCAGTTGGTCATTCATGTATGCCTAGGCAGGACTGTCCAAACAATGCTGTCACTGGGTTCTTTTGGTCATTCCCACATGGCAAGGGGAGGACAGAAACTACAACTGTGAGGAGAAACCATGGCCTTGCCAAAGGGGTACACTGCACAGAGATGCCTTTCTCTTCTTTCAAGAAGGGACTTCATTTCTTTTTGTTCTTGAAATTTGAAATGTTTAGAGCTGTTGCATACTTCCAAGGCTTAGTTAATACCAACTGCTGATATCTAAATTTTCATTTTTACTATTTCATGGTTATGCTTCTCTTTTTTAAAAAAAACAATGACTAAGGCACAAGGGATCATAATCAACACTACAGGGCCATTTACGGACAACAGCAAAGTTAATCACTTTAATTAGTTGAGTTTGTGCAGATCTACTGACATGCCCTTAGCTCAGCATACTGTCATAGCTGTGACTGAACCTTCTCACCCTGGCAGGATCAGGCAAAAATTATGTCTTTTCTTAACCCGAAGATAAACCTGTGGCTTCTTAATGAGACAAGAAGGAAATATAAAAAGACAGAGTGGGTGACAAAGGGGCCTTAGGAAGCCGTGTCTTTACAGAAGTACAATTCTGTGATTCTAGGAAAGGTAAATTGAACTGACTGAAGGGGCATAAAATTAAAATGGATTAGCTAAATATCATTAAGCCTCTATGCAGACTCATATTCAAAAGCACAACAACCTGAAGAAAATTAGACTGCATTTATTAATTCTAATTTAAGGAAGCACATGGTGAGGTTTTAATCTTATTTCTTTTTGTTTTAGTTTCCTCTTTATACGTGGCAAAAATGTGAGGTTTTGGCAAGGATTGTTAGTTTTCTGAAGAAAGCAGAATAAACTACAGAAATTACAAATATCAAAATACTAAAAAAATGTAGTGGTTAAGTTCTACTTGGAAGCCATTTGTATTATGAGCTGTTGTTTAAGTACCATTGAAAATCCACTTCTAATACTGTTATTAGTATCTTGTGGGCTTTTATCTTCTTCATTTTCATATGCAGGTAGTCTCTGTTATTGTTCAATAATGCTTGTTGATTGATGTATGAGTTCTGAAGGTGAGAAGGAGAAAGGTCCTCTCCCAGGACCAGGTACACCTCCATTTTATGGCCATTTGCCTGTGACTCAGGTGTTGTCTTTGTGGCCAAAATAAGCTGTATGTACTCTGTAGGGTTATCTCTACTTCTACAAAAGTATTGTGGTGTTGCTGTGAGTTCATGTAACGAAGGGCGACGGTTAGCAGTAGTTTATACAACTACTGAAAGTAAGAATGTAGGTTGCTGGTCTGTGATTTTACAACAGAACAGCTAGTATCCTGTAACAAATTCACTGCTTTTTTTTATTTTTCAGTGAAAATATTGTCACAGTTAGAAGTCTTGAGGCACTCTCTCAAAGCATTTCTGGAGTTCAGACCAGCATACAGTCTAGCAAAGTCACTTTCTAAAATAAGTAAGTTGATTTGACACTATATTAGTATGTAAATTAAAATACTGACAATAAAAAAAAGAAAGGGTTTTATATATGCAAAAAAATATTTTAAAGTTATTCAACAGTGATGAGAATAAATTACTTAATTTTTCATGAGATGTGGGCATTAAGCAGCCGGTGTGTATGATTATTTTTTTTCTCTTCACGGGCTGCATTAGTTGGAAAAGACTTGCCAAAATCTAATTACTTTTAATAAGGATGCTTAAAATCATGCGTACAGTATGTGTCTTGATTCAAATGAATTATAATGATCTGTGTTCAGTATTTTAATTTAGTGAAGATTTGAATATCGTACCTGTTCTCTGAATAAATTGTGCTGCACGGTAATAATGTATGCTTGTAATCTGCATAGAATAATTGCTGTTTGCCTCTGGTACCCTTAGTGTCACCCTGCACATTGAAGTTTGGTAGAACGGCTTGTGTGGGTGCTGTGTTTTACAAGTACCATCCACTGACAGCAGAAGGGAAGGCAAAGCTGGCCCGTCCCAGGTTCTTCTCTTCCCTTCCTGTCTTGAAAAAATTGGCTTGTTTTCCCCTTAATTCCCTTAGCGAGATCCTCTGCTGATTGAAAATGTGGGAAGAGAGGGGTGTTGCATTTTATAATTTGCTGTTCATGTTGTAAACTGGCCTTAGTTCTTTATGTTTACTGTGTTACTAAGCCTTATGCTAAGATATGCCACCATGTTATAAAATCGGTACATTGCTAATTGAGTGTGTCCACCCATTGATCTGGGTGAATGCCCACTGCTATATTAATATAAATTGTCAGATTGATAATACCTGGCTTTTCTCTTGGCCTTCTGTATTTTTATGCTCCCTTACTTGCGTATTTCTACATGTATTACTTAATATACTCTTCAACATTTGAATGTTTTTTTAAAGTGTCATTTTCTTCAGAAAGGATGGGTTGATGGTTCAGAGGAAAGCTCTGGATTCTGTGTTTTGAAGTCCAATGCAATATGCATGTTGTCAAAATTGTTTCCTTGGGTGCACTGATATTTTATGGATTGTGGAGATTGATTTCTTAATGTTCTTGTAGAGAAGTGTTGAAGTTGCTGCTTTACCTTTAAGTTTTGTTTGGGACATAAAGGAAGCTCTCTATGTCCATTGGAGGGTGACTTGAACACGAAAGGAGGTTGTAGAAAGGCGGGGATTGGTCTCTTCTCCCAAGTAACAGGCAATAGGACAAGAGGAAACAGCCTCAAGTTGCACCAGGAGAGGTTTAGAGCAGATATTAGGAAAACTTTTTACACTGAAGGGCATTATCAAGCATTGGAATAGGCTGCGCAGTGAAGTGGTTGACTCACCATCCCTGGCGGTACCTAAAAGATGGGTAGACAAAGTGCTTAGAGATACAGTTAGTGATGGTTTTTGTCAGTGTTAGGTCGATGGTTGGACTAGATGACCTGAAAGGTCCCTTCGAACCTAGACATGATTCTATGAAGATGGGGGGGAAGAAGATAGGGAGGAAGGTGAGGTTAAGATAGGGAAGGCTCCTTCTGCTATTGTGGCTTGGATTTTTGTTTTCTGATGTGTTGTTTCTTGTTTGTTTTGAAAACTGTTTAGTTGTATCCTTGATTTAGATTGCCACATCAGTTGTTACAGACGTTACGACTCCACTTTATACCAAGGACTCCAGTGTCTAAGTGAACAAAACCTATTGTACACAGAGTAACTTACTTCAAATCTTACGATGTCCAAGGGTCTATGAACTTCACTGTGCTGAAAGACCTTGTGAGGCAATTACATCACTCGCTTCCTGATTTCAGCACAGGTTTCTGTGCATGCTACCATAGAAATAGCATGTGATAAAGAATCTGGTTTAGTAACATAGTTTGCCAGTTTGACCCTAGATGGGCTCTCTGCTATGGCCCATCTAGAAGATAATGATTAAAGTGTCCAGTGAACTCTGAAAACTTGTGCTGAGTGCTCACCTTCAGGGAAACATGACAGGCTCTTTCTTTTGTATGTTTATATAATTTTCAAGAATAAGCATGGAAGTAATATGCAACACTGGTTGTATCACCATGAAAGTATGTTAATATAAAATGTGTTGAATTTTAAAATAGAAAGAGTCCTAAGAAGCATTAGCAAAATGGGAAACATAAAAAAAAAAATGTTTTAAAAAAACTAAGAACAAACCAGTCTCTTTTTACATCAAATAATAGTAGCCTTAGCTACAGTTCATGTGCAGTAAATCCATGAGGGTTTGTTGACATTATTTTTAAGTAAATCTTTGGTCATCATGAAACCATAGAACCTTTTATTTTCTTTCTCTGGTTTAAGATGCACCATAAAGGGCAGACTCATCACAAAAATATGCCCAGCGTTGTCCTGTAAAGCATTATTTTTGTGCTAGTGGATTGGAAAGATTGTCTACAGTACTTTTTTTTTTTACTCTTTTTTTTGTAGGGTTGAGAAATACATATCGTTTCATGACATGAAAGATGTTACTTTTAAAATCTTACAGTGGTGCTTCTGCTGTAATCAAAAGCTTATCAGCCAAGAAAAGTGTTTTAAAAGAATTAGACTTAAAGGTTATCATAATGGCTTTGATTTAACCTTCTTCCTGATGTATATTTTGTTCCTCTTCTGAAGTGCAATCTTCACATAAGCTAATGTAGTTAATAACATCTAAGTATGTCGTCTTGACAGTCAGATGGATCTATGGACTGCATATAAATCGCTCAATGTATATTACTTTAGTGCTTGTTTACTTGGAGATACTTTTGTAGGCTTGTTGGGTGCATTTGGTAGGTATTTATTTCAGCTATTTATACTTCACTAAGCCTTACACATTTAATAGGAGCATCCTGTATCCAAGTTAAATCACCTGATAATCTTGGAATCGCTGAAATAAAAAAGTCAGTGTTTTATTCATTTTAATTTCTTTGCTATCTTGCTGTACCTGAATTTACACAATCACAACAAAAAGGAATTTAGGAGTTTCTGAAAATACTTATTTTTAATAAGAATTTTTTAAAAATCATTATTAATCGGGTTAGGTTCAGAGACTGCTTTGCCTGAAGACAGGTGTAGATAATAAAATTAATTTTAATTAGAAAAGATGACCTAATGAAAACTCTTTGAACACAACTAGAGTTAGCTGGAGGATTTTTTTGTACTGCTGCTCATGATGAAAGATGCCCTGATAGTGAAATGAATTCCTTATGGCACTTGTGGTAAACCAGCTGTAAGCAGATAGATACTGAGTTAATATATTCAGGTTTTCATAAAGAACAAATTTCATCAACTCTGTGTCTCATAGTAATTTTTTTTTATTGCTACTAATTAAGAATGGTTAATTTGGAATGTGGTTTTTATGAATTTTGGGGATTGGATCTTAAATTAGGAACTTGACTTGAGGATCTCAGGACATTCTTCACTATATTTGGGGTTTCTGGGAAGCTGAAATTGCACAATGCTTCACAAGATGAGATCAATTTAAATTTGTCCTGCACAGGATATACTAACATCTAGCTGCTACACAATGTTGGAATGCAGTTTTACAATCAGGTATTATTTTGAAGACCCAACAAACATCTGTTCGTGCTTTTTAATCAGATACTTAAGTTACACTTAAATTTGAAATTTCTTAAAATAAGACATTTTTTCCATTCATTACTGGAAAATGTTACTATTTCCGGGAGAAATTTTCTTCAGATAAGTCATGTATATTGTGTGTGATACAATCTAGTGGCTCCTCTTCCAAGGACCTGGCTGTGTAGTGGGGTTTTTGTTTATTTGTTTATTTTAGAACCTCTTGAGGGTGTTGCTGTGACTTTCTCTGAGGTTTTGCTTTGTGTCTTTGGAGTTAGTGTTTCTGCAGTTCCATGGTGGCTGTAATAGCAACATGCTGTAGATGCAGAACATGTTACTGTGCATTCCTGTGCTTACTTCGTTGTGAATTATCCACTCTTCCTAATAAACCTTTTCTGGAGGCATCTGTGATGCAAGCAATAAAAACTTGGCAAAATATTTTTTAATCGTATCGTTTAGTTTGCATATTGGTAAGGCAGTCAATAAGTGTAATCTTTCTTGTTGTAACCTCAGTTGTCCTGTATTTCCTACTTTGTTTAGCTTCTTTAAACTAGTCAATCTCTTGACAGCCTGTCTGCTCTCTGCTGTTCCTCACATGGAAGTCAGAAGAATCCCTGTCTAGCAAAGCTGTCCGTTTCTTCTCAATTTTGTCTGGACCAACCTGCAGCCTCCTCCAGAAATTCTCAGGCACAGTTCAGAAGTTGGCAAGAACTGAGCAACTGAGAGAGAGCTAGATGTTGTCACCAGCATTCAGATGATGTTTTACTGTATGGGTGTAGAATGTTCTGTGCTGTCTGGCCTTGTGGTCAGAGAATATCGTCAGGTATTAATACAGGCATGGGATTCGTGGTCTAGTGTAGTCCAATAGCCAGTCTGTCCAGCAAGACATAATTTTAATCAATATAAACGTCATTAAAACTTGGTACCAGTTTGTTCAATGAGTTACCTTAAAGTGCTTCTTGGAGGACTTTTTTTGATTTCTCATGGACAGTTATTGTCTCCTGTATGGAGAATCATTCAAGCATTAGATTTCCACTAGGTGCTGAGGCTCTACTCCAAAGTAAAATGTCTAATCTGCAGCAGGGTTTTTGCTATCACATAAAGATACCAGGGTGAAAGAAGGATGACAAGAAAAGCAGAATACCAGAACCTAAATTAAGCTCATAACATGGAATTTCAGGTTCTGAAATGTATTTAATTTTCTGCCGAGTGGATTGAAGATAAACAAAGCCAATGTGTACAAGTCCAATTCTAAATCCATTCTGCAATAGAGGATCAGCAATTCTCCCTTTAGAACATAGTAATAATGCAAGTCAAGTTTAGATTTGTCATACGAAATGTTATGGGACTCTTACGTAAGAGTAGTGATATGGTTTGTCCTTTATCTGGTTTCAGGGTTAAGAATACTTCTACGTAATCTGTTGTTACATTTTGATTCCTCCAACTTGAATGCCCTTCCTGAAAGAGGCCTCAGTGACTGTGTAAACTTCCCTCAGCAGCAGGAATAATGATGGTGATGGAGATGGAAAAGGCTGAGGCAGTCAATGACTTCTTTGCCCCACTCTTTACCTTCCAGAGGCCTTCAGGAGTCCCAGGTCTCAAGTCCTGAACTAAGGCAGATTTACCTTTGGTAGAGGTGTAACAGGTTAGGAAACATTTTAAAGGAACTGGTCCATGGGACCTGGTAGGATGCAACCAGAAGTGCTGAGGAAGCTGGCTTGTGTCACTATCAGGCCAGTCCTGATTGTCTTTGAAAGCTCATGGCAACTGGGGGAGGTTCCTGAGGACTGGAAGAAAGCAAATGTGACTCCTTTCTTCAAGAAGGGCAGGAAAGAGGATCCAGGGAACTAATGGCTGGTGACCCTCACAATAATCCCTGGAAGACTTGATGGAGCAAACAGTCCTATAACCCATGTTCAAACAGAAGAGAAATAGATGACTGGGAGCAGTCAGCGTGTTTTTATGAAGGAGAGATGAGGCACTGCTGACTCAACAGCCTTCTAAAATAAGGTAACTGACTTGGTGGAGGATGGGAGAGCAAAGGATGCTGTTTGTCACAGCTTTAGAAAGGCTTTTGACAACATCTCCTACAACATTGTCTTAGACAAAATGATGAATACAAACTAGGTGGATGGACAGTGAGGTGCGTTAAAAACTGAGCTTCCAGGCTGACCAGGTTGTGATAGGCAGCGCAAAGGGTAGCTGGACCGCAGTCACTAATAGTGTAGCTCAGAGGTTAATACTGGGGCCAGTACTGTTTGACAGGAATTTCATGAAGTTCAACAAAAGAAGTCAAGTTGATGTGATATCACCACAGTGTTGTTCAATATATTCCCTATTACTTCTACAAGTACTTAGGTTCATAATCCACTCTATATTACTGAAAATCATACAGATTCTGTAACTCCACTTTTCAAGATTCTTGTAATTGTGTAATCCTTTCCTGTTTCTTCTTTTTATTGGCAATCTCTTTTGCTTTCCTTCGCTCCTGATACTCGGAGGAATCGCAGAAGGCGCTTCCACGTGCAGTAGCATTGCTCCATTCTCACAGTTGTGATCTAGAAAGAGCTAGAATCTGTTCCTACAACAGATTTATCATCCTTTTTCTAAGGTGGTTTCAGATTTTCACTTTGATCCTGTTTTTAGGTATTTGTGGCTAAATTTAGTATTTAAAAGTTTTTAAGGGAAATACTCTGTATTTATAAATAGAAATAAACTCTGCTTCAGGATGAAGATGGTAAAAATGGCTTTGTGCTCTCCTAGTGGCTTTGCATCTTAAAAGCTTGCTTGTCCCGAAAGAGAAACAGCCTGTGGAGAAAGGCAGCATTGCTATTTTGGGAGTTTAAACTAGGAGGATTTTCTGATTTGGACAACTGAGGGGTCATCTTTCCAAACTCAGATAATTGCTGAATAAATGTCCATACCTAAGCTACTCACTTCAAGCTCCCTTTACAGTCATTGGAAGGAAACCAGTTTTATTGGATTTTAATCACTGTGATCTTTTGTAGATGTCAGTATTCAAATGGGATGAATCAGCTCTTCTTTCTTTATATTGCCTAGAAGATATTCAGGCTGAGTCGCTGAAATGGGATTATATTGTAAATATCTGCAAGTCAAATAAGTTTCTGTAGTCTACCTTTAGCTTCTCCCTTCTGGCCAAGCAAGGGACCACGTACTGACATACAGGAAGAGAGTGAAGGGGTGAATTGCTTCCATTCTTTCATAGATTGATATCACCAAGTGTTTCTTCAGTGCAGGCAATGTTGTTTGGCCAGGCACTGGTGATTCATAAGCTAAGCTTTCAAAATTATGATGTGATTACTTCTGAAACCTCATGTTTTAAATAATAAAGCATGGGGCTTGTGTCCTTCTCAGTCACAAGGTGTATTTTTTTAATAATTATTGGTTAAAATGTTTGTCCATATTCATGAGTGCTTATGTCACTTTATTTTTATGGAAGTGTTTATTCTTTTAAGAACTTCAACATTGTGTTTACTAACACAAAATTCAAACACCTTGAGCATAAAGAGCCACTTTATCCACAACAGGGGTTTTTTTTTTGTATTCTGTCAGTGCTGTGAAACTTGCCCTGCACTTTCTCGCCAACCAGGATGGCATGTGGAGGTGTGTCGCCTGCAGAAGATACAGTTGCCAGAGTCACGTTTTCTGCTCTGTGAGCTCTGAACTGCTCTAAGTAACTTCTTACGGGTATTCTGGCATGTTAAGTAAACAGTAGAAGAACATCCTTAGTTCCCCTTATTGTTAAAATGCACCAACAAATCTCTTATCTTGCATCCCCAGCCATTTATGTCTGGTAGATTGCTGGAAAACACTAAAATACAAAATACTATATGCATAGTATTTACTCAAGAGCTTAAATGGTAGTCATGTGTTAACAACAAATGGGACCTCTAACAGTACCTTGGTGCAATGTTGTATCATCAGTTGGCTTCTAACGAAGTTTCCTGCGGAACTGAGGGGATGGTGCTGTCTTCTTTCATTTGTTGCTCCTGTTTGGAGCAACTCTAGAAGAAATTAGCATCACAGATGGTGTTCTGCATTTGACTATATTGAATCTGTGTAACACATGCACAGTACGTAAAACAGAACAATATGTTCCTGCTGTGAAGATACCTTTTATGTTTCAGAAGACACCAGGACATTGAAGTTTAGAATGACCTTTCACAGAGTTAGGGATTTAGTTTGTTTGAAGGCTTTATTGTTTTGTGAAGGGGAAAATAAGATTTCTTTCAGAAATCTTTTTGTGGATGACCCTGATGCAAACAAACCATTATGAAAAAGGGATAAAGTTCATTATGTGTATTGAGAATATGAATCACACTTAAATTCATTTAACTATCTTCAGTTCAAATTAAAATTCTTTAGTGTTCTCATCTCTATTTCTTTGCATCAATCAGGTGCTAAATGCACATTCTTTTCATTTAATGCATTATTACTGCGCTTCTTTGTAAAGACCTTTGGATTGTTCAGTATTGAAGATGAATTTAAAAGGAGAAGGTTACTCCATAGAAACTCCTTTTCATATCTCCGGAGAAACACATTAAAAGGGAATAATATGTATGTGCATATATACTGATAAGTAAAACATATCTCAGATATTTAATTCATGGTTCCTTTTTTTAAAAAAATTCCTTTTTNAAGATTTCTTTCAGAAATTTTCTTTCTTTTTTTTAAGATCACTATACACTCTATTCCACAGTCCAAATTCACTTTAGGTGCAGATTGCTAGCTGTGTGTCCACTGAGGAACTGAATTAAGAGGATCTTTTGGATAGAGGATCTTTTCTCTGGAGCTGACCTTCCTCTCCTCTACATTTCATTAGCTGAGTTGTGCCTGCTGGCAGAGCAAGTTTGTGTGGGCTGTTCTGCCACCAGTGTTATCCCAGGGAAAAATGCTGCACCAAACCCATGTAAATTTGCATTTATATTCCCATAGCCCAGAACTGTAATTAGTGGATTTTGGTTTAAGATCCTCTATGTATTTTTTGAATAAAATTTCTTTATTTTTTTCTTCATACCATTGTCAATCTGGTTTTCTGTGTCATATGTGGAGCAGACAACGTAGGGTTCTGTGTCAGCTTAATACTGCAATTTGCTGATGAAACCTCACAGAAATAAGCATGAGTTGCTGTGGTTGCTCCTTAATAGTAGTGTCCAGACTGCTGTCCACATAGATGGGTATCTGTGATTAATTATTTTTATCTGATTGTGTATTACTGAGACTTAATAGTATTGCGTATGTGAGATGTTACGTTTGTCTCCTACACTAGACCTGACTCCGTAAGTACCTGTTTTAGCGTTTGCAAATGGTTTAACCCGGGTCTAGCAGCACCTGTAAGAGTGCTGCCAGAAGGTTTTTTCTGTTTTGTCTGACTACTCTGAATTACTGTACATGGACCAGAAATAATGACACCCTCTGGCCTGAGCTATGCAGGAAATCGGAAGGATTATCACTGCTCATTTTGGCTTTTAAAATCTTCTTCTGGCCGTGCTTCTTGCAATTAGACCTAGAAAGTACCCATTCCTCCAACAGCCAAAGTTTACTGATGGCTCAGCCAGAAAAGCAGCTTAGTAGAGTGTTATTACTACGAAAGGCAGTACCTGTTATAGGTGTTTTTAAATGCACATAAGCAGTTGGAAAAGCTATTTAACCATGTAGTGCCTATGCAAATTATATCTTTGATTTTTTAAAACATTGTTTTTCAATTTAGAAACATTCTCCTTTGCTTCTTTTGCCCCACCAAAGCCCCATGCAGCCTCCCTTATGTTGACCCAAGTGATCATGTGCCTCTGTGGGGAGACTCATAACCTCATTCATCTTTTGAAGGTAACACTGGAGCCCCAACAGTGTGCCCAAAAACACACACACATCACCCAAACCAAATTTCATCTCCCAAACCAAATTTCATCTCCCAAGTAGTGCCACCATAAGAAGACCTGATGGAAATTATGGGGGAAGGGGAAAGCAAGGAAGAAATTCACAACTTTTCCAATAGTCACACAGTCTTAGATTAGTTTAAGTCAAACATGAAAACACACCCTGGGGCAAATCTGCAGTATTACCAGAGGAGGAAGAACCGTCTTAATATTCTTGGAGAAGTTTCCATTTTATAAAGGACTCTGTCTGTTCTGATGCTATATTTTTAGTTCACTGAATTAGTCAGTAGGTAGCGATGACCTTCCTTGATCTGTGGAAGAGTTCAGGTAAGGTTCGTGTGTTACTTCCCCACGTGAGTTGGGAGGATTCGGTGTCACTGAGCACTGGTACCTGACCAAGCGTAAGCTCAAGTTCCACATCCAGAACCACAGCCCAGCCCAGCTCCACTGCAAGATTTTAAAGCAGATGAATCCCTGTTGTTATTTTTTATGATCACCATTCTCTTTTGAAATATGTTGTTTTAAAGGTTGATTGGGTTTTCATCAGGTCTAAGCATCGTATTCAAATACTTTAAGAAAGGTGTTCTATGTCGATGGATTGTTTTCAGTTGCATGTCCTTTATTTTAGATTTCATTTCAAAGCTGAGAATCCAATCCAGGGATGAAAAAGAATGAACCTATTTTCTTCTTCTGATCTGTTGAAAGAAAAGATACGGGAACGGAAGAGATCTACTCATTTTAATAACTTTAAATAAAATTAGATTTTCAAAGCCTTTAATGATGCAGTGTACAAGCAAGTGCTAGGAGTTTGATACTTAACCAGATTAGGCACTTGATAATCTACAAAGCAACTAGATATTTCTACAAAGTTAGATATTTTGGGAGCTCCATACCTTTGAAAATCTACCCTGTGATGACTCAAAATCATTAATCATTTAATCATTTTAAGTGTAGTTGAAGTAACTATAATTTCTACTGTCTTTACTAGGAAATCATTCAATTTTAAATATGGCATCTTTTTGTTCTTTCTTCCTTGGGTACTAAGCCCAAAATAGTGTTTTTCCTGTTAGTTAATAAAAAGCAGATTGTAAATTTTGTTTTGTACATTTTTTCACTGAATTGCGATTTCCATTGAAGTGTAGCATGAGAGAAACCTTGAGTAACATTGGCCCCTTAAACAGGAGGAATGTCATTTGCCTTATTCCAGCATAAGCAGGGGGCTGTGTTAGACCTCGTCGCTCTCAGAAAACAAGGATGTTTTTTAGGTTAGCAGGAAGGGACAGACCCTGAAGGATATAAAAGACCCGGTTACAGAGACTGTGCATATATTTAACGTGGACTCTGTGAGGACACTGGTGCTTCTATAGAGAAGCAGCAGGTTGGAGGGTGCGAGAGCTCCATTAATTTGGTGCCTGTGCCCAGATGGAAGAGTTGCTGTCACAAAACCTTCCCCACAGCAAGAGAGAGCCATTGCACAAGTGCTCATCAGTTAAAAAGTCCTGTGCCAAGGGGGGAAAAAACAGCTAAGGAAAACTCTCTCTGAAATTGAGATCTCTCATACCACAGGTTACTTCTAAAAAATGAAACAATTCGTTCTTATAGATAATGTTTTAATTTAAAAAAAAATAATAAATTGCTTCCCTATTCTTTAAAAAACATGGAAAAGATTTTGCAAGTCAGAACACATGTTTTTATGTAAGGCATAAGACCAGTGATTATTTTCTTTTTCTAACCAAAATGTTGCCTCCTATCTAGCCAGCATCTAAGCAAAACGTTGTGCAAGTAAGATAGTAAACCCCATGCGCTTTGTCTCACCAGCTCTTGGTTTGGAGGGTTATATGAAAATGGATTTCAAAACTACATAAAACAAGACACTTTCCCTTCAACAACTGATTAAGATTGACATGCTTTACAGGCATCAGTTCTTCAAACAACAGAGAATTACAAAGGTAGAAACTGTAACTGAAAGGTTGTCTGCACGTAATGAGGAGGAACATGAGGGAAAAACAACCATGAGAAACAGAAGCTTCCCTGGAAAATAATATGGCCTGATTTTTCCTGACACTACCTCACAGTCATTTATATAAAGTTGCTGTAGAACAGCCAGTTGTTTGAGTCATGAAGATTTTGTTGATAGCTATTTATGTTTGCTTTGTATATACAGAAGTATTTTCAAAAGGATGAAGGGCATGGTGATTGACAGCCTGGCTATTAAAGGTATCAGCTGAGCTAAGAACTCTGTGTTCATGTGCATGCCCTGCTTACAAACTGCAGTCAGAGAAAGAAAAATATTTTTTTTTGGTTTACCACCTGGCATGATTTCTTAGGTAATCTTGATTTTTTTTGAGGCATTACTTCTTCCCATCTCGAGACAAAAAAGTCTTAAAAGTTGTAGATGTTACCCAAGTGAGTCAATACGTCCCTGGTCTAACTGGAGGTACCAATAATCTGAGCTACCTGAACCCAAACTGTGCATCTTTCCATTAGCACTTTTGGATAAAATGAGAAAAAGCTCCTTATCCCGCAATGAGCCAGGGCTCCAGCTATGCCAAGCACTGCACTCACAGCAAGGGTCTGAATCCTCCTTGTTGGAGAGGGTGTGTGTCAGGAAAGGGGGAAAGATGGTGCAGTGGTACATCCAATTGATACTTCGTCATCATTTGAAAGAGTGGCAAAAACTATTCTTAGTTATCAAAATACAGCTAATCCTGATGGCTCCCAGTTTCTCTGTTTCAGCAGGGTCCTTCTTAGGGAGGTGTTGCAAGAGATAACATTTTTTGGAATAATTCAGAGTTGACACTGCATGCATAAGACCCATCTGAGGCAGCCGTGGAGGTGTTCACGTTACAGGGACCCGATGCCTGGCTGGTCTGACGGCAGAGCACGATACCTGATAGGAAGGTGTAAAAGGCCACAAGTGTAGTACAGTCTGATCCCATGTCCATCTCATCTTGATTGCAGTAGATGGAAGCTGGTTGAAGCCCTTCCAACATTTTAATTCTTATTTTATGAGAGAAGTAAAAAATCAGCTTCTTGTCTAAGGCTGATGTTGCAAAGAGACATAAGCAGAAGGATACTTTTCTACAGAGTAATGAAAACATTGAGGTATGAGTATCCAAATAGGTCAGCTAGAAAGGAAGAAGTTTTAATAATTTAAGAGAAAACTAGAGAATGGAAAGGAAAGTTTAAAAAAAGAACAAGTAAGCAAGTAGCTTATCACAACCGCATCTTATTTACAGTCAGAAAAAGCTTTAACAACTGCTGTGGCAGAATTAGAAGGAAAGCATATCTGTAAATGTATTTGAAATTTGAGGAAACATTTGTGTTCAAAATCACACTGCAAGATGTACATACGTTGAGATAACTGTCTGAGGGGTGGACTAGTGTTTCAGAGCAAATTTGAGCTACTGCACTGAAAATCTCTCTTCCACTGAAAATCCCTCTTCCTAATTCCATAATCAATGAAAATATCATATGTGTCCAGCATGTTAGAGGGAGATACCTCGTGGAAAAAGAGTATTTTGAACATGTCATTCTCCAAGGAAGACAAAATCAGGAAAAGTAAATTGTGTGATGTGGTTTGTGTTTGGTCAGGGATGCCTTGGTTTTGGCATCAACATGCTGCTCGGAATGGATACAGCCCTCATCTGCCTCCCTCTGCTTCCCACCACATCCCAGGCACCTCTCTGAAGAGTCAGGAGCTTTTCCTTTCCCAAGGCAGGTTCCCAGATGGCTGCCTCCAGCCTGCCAGGGGAGAGTGGGGTTTGACCCAGTTCCATGGCCCCAGGAGGAGAGGGGGAAATCTGTGCCTGAAGCTTAGAGTGTGCCTGGTGTGGGGAGCACGAGAATGAGAACAGAAGCTGAGAAGTCTTACGATCTCAGCTATAGTAACATGCAGTAATTGTTAGAAACCCGGGCAGGGGGTTGAAACTAGATGATCTTTAAGGTCACTGCCAACCTAGACAGTTCTATGCTTCAGTTCTATGATTCTGTGAAGACAGGCTGAGAGAGCTGGGACTGTTCAGCCTGGAGAACAGAAGGCTCCAGGGAGACCTGATAGCAGCCTTCCAGTATCTGAAGGGAGCTACAGGAGAGCTGGAGAGGGGCTCTTTGTCAGGAAGTGCAGTGACAGGACAAGGGGTAATAGTTTTAAATTGGTAGAGGGGAAATTTAGATTAGATATTAGGAAGAAGTTCCTTACTGTGAGGGTGGTGAGGCACTGGCACAGATTGCCCAGGGAAGTTGTAGCTGCCCCATCCCTGGAGGTATTTAAGGCCAGGCTGGATGGGGCTTTGAGCAACCTGCTCTAGTGGGAGGTGTCCCTGCCCATGGCAGGGGGGTTGGAACTCGATGATCTTTAAGGTCCCTTCCAACTCTAACCATTCTATGATTCTATGAATATCCAGTGATGGGCATGCTCCAGCCCTTCCCACTTCCACTTCTCTGCCCACCCCCAGAGCTTGCTGTGAGGAGGGTAGAAAAGATACAGCTACATCGCAGCTGAGAATTGGAAAAAAGGTCCTGATTACAACTCTGAATTTTTTGGGTATTTGGGGGTTTAGTCTGAACATTGTGCAATGAAATTTCATAACTTGAGGAGAAGAGGGATGGACAGTCACAACCCCGGCTCTCCCTTCTTCCTAGGCTCTGTGTGACCTGGTACCAATCTCTTGGGTCTAAATTACCTAACGCAATTTATACTTCGAGTGAGTGGGTGGGGTGCAGTTGTTAATCTCATCCCTGAAATAGGTGCCCAAAATTAGAGGTGCTATCAATGGCTCTTTGGAAGTTCCCTGCTGTAAGCAAGTTCTGTCATGTCTCGGATGTTTGGAGAATATGTTATGGCATTTTATCTAAAATATGGACAAGGGTTTGTAACAAAATTGTGAAGGAAATAGATTTATAGCATTCTAATAATGGAAAACAACTTTTTTAGAGATGGTGTCTGGAAACTAAGGTGAAAAGCAGAAAGAAAATACTGCTTGAGTTATTCTACATGCCTGCTTCTGTCTGTGGTTTGTGCTTGCAGGACACAGGCTGCATTTTAACATGCACAGCAATATTTCTCCTGTCAGTGTTTCCTGAGCCTGTGTCCCATTGACAGTGGAGCAGATTTCAAATTCACTTATGGGATGGTATATTTTTAACATGTGTATGGTAGGTCTGGGAAAATGAGGTTTGTTTCTGACTGGCTGATGCTTCCAGAGGCTGTTCTGCTTGGGTGAAACTGAGAGGCAAATGACACAGTCCCACGAGAGCATCTCAGTTTGACAGCTCCAAAACTTCCAAGTCAAAGGAAGGATAATAGTACTTTGAATCTTGAAGGCGTATTTCCAGCATTAAATAACAAATCCTCCACAAAATGCTCAGTGGGTAGTTATCCTTTTTTATTTGCAGATAAGTCACAAACCGCTTAAGACCTATTTAATTACTTTTATGAATTCACTGAACAAGCCGATAGGAGCTGGGCGATACATGAGTCATCTCGAATGATGCTTCTATTATAATATTTTCTATGATTTTACCCAAATTGACTAATAGCCTTTCTCCAGAAATGCAGACACATCCATCGTTTCTGTGGTCCTGTCATCCATTCTGAGACAGTTCACAATGTAAACATGTGTTATCTATGCATTATTTACTGTTCAACTGCTGCTGCTTGCTGTGCTCTCCATCACTAGGTGGCAATATCTCAACAGTCAGTTACAAACAAAATGGTGAGCAAAACTAGTGAGACGTAAACTAGGGATTTCTTTTGCTTTATTTAGAACTTATCACATTGAATTACGTTTGCTTAATGAAACCTTATTTTGTGCAGTGATTTCTGTTACACTGCACTTTTAATTCAGATACTAGTAAGATGTTTATTTTACCTTGTTAAATCATGGGACGTCACCGGTGCACAGGGTTCAGTTGATTTAGATGACAGTTTTCATTCATTTTAACAGAGACATTAGTACAGCATGTGTACAAGCTGCTTTGTTAATTTTTGGCTTGAGTTGATTTGTGTTGTGCAATAAGAAATTGTGTTATGTAATATGAAAAAAACCTTGTAAATATTTTAATTTAAGGAAAGGTGTACATAAACTCAATGAATGCCAAGTTGAAGCAAATAAACTCACAGCATACAAATACTGTGAGATCTTTTGCTTAAATGTAAAAATATTATTCTTCTTCTGTTCCTTGCTTACACATGAACTTGTCACTTCGCAAATAATACAAAGACACATCATTTTTTTCATCGTTTCTTTTTTTCCTCCTGAAACCAAATGGAGCAAGTCAAATACCGAAGCATAGGTGTCTGGCAGAAAGCCTCCTACTGCTTCAGCAGATCCGGTGTAGGTTTTATGTTGTATCTGCCAGGCTCCATGAATAGCTCACATACCTCAGGGTATCTACAGTCACACTAGACACCTATATTTAGGCACCTAATACCATTCGACTATGACCAGTATCCATCTGAAAGTCAGAGCAGTCTTTCAAGAGTAGATCATAAAGAGGTTACATGTTTTATTAAAGAAAGGAATGTGAAATCCTGAACACAGTGTGGTATCTCCCAGGATATGATGATAGAATAGATCCTTTTTGTTCTCATCTGTGAGGTGTGTTCTGTGCTAGAAAAAAAATCAATCTGGGAATTGTTCTCTGGAGGGTTGCTTTATTTTGCCCAAAAGGACTAGATCATATCAAAACCACAGAGATCCTAATAATCAGCCCTTACTAACTCCTTTGAGGAAAAACTCCAGATGGCCAAACTTGTATACAAGCTGTAATGGTGCAAATCCAGGCTGATTCTATGGAAATCAGAGACATGGCTGTCATTCACCATACAGCTGAAAGGTCAGCTAAAAGGACATAGCATTTGACCCAAATTCAGAAGGAAAAGCTGTTTGACTTAAGCCATAAAAAAGCTAAAATTTCTAGCAGTTTATTAAAGCTACTTTTGGCTTTGGCATTCGTGTCCACATCACTACCTGTGAGCTGTGGGGAGCCGGGCAGGAGCAGAATGATTGACACCTAGCAAACATCATAGAATCACAGAATGGTTAGAGTTGGAAGGGACCTTAAAGATCATCAAGTTCCAACCCCCCCTGCCATGGGCAGGGACACCTCCCACTAGAGCAGGTTGCTCAAAGCCCCACCCAGCCTGGCCTTCAACACTTCCAGGGATGGGGCATCAACAAGTTCTCTGGGCAACCTGTTCCAGTGCCTCACCACCCTCACAGCAAAGCATTTCTTCCTAATATCTAATCTAAATCTCCCCTCTTCCAATTTAAAACCATTACCCCTCGTCCTGTCACTACACTCCCTGACAAAAGAGTCCCTCTCCAGCTCTCCTGTAGGCTCCCTTCAGATACTGGAAGGCTGCTGTCAGGTCTCCCTGGAGGCTTCTCTTCTCCGGACTGAACAGTCCCAGCTCCCTCAGCCTGTCCTCATAGGCGACGTGATGGAAGCAAGATACTGAGCACAAAATGGGCAAATTAAAAGTTAGGTTTTGCTTAAGTTTTTGCTAAATTAGGGCTGAAGTGCTCCTGTTTTGCAAGATGAGGCTGTAGGAGGGAACCAAGGAAAGGCTTTATACTGCTAGCACTCATAAATACAATTCACTGTGGTTTATTGATGGAGTCTGAGTAAAGGTCCTTAGAGATGAAAATACAATCACCTGCCAAAAGTCGAAAGACTCATTCTGTTAGCAACAAATATGGAACACACTGTTCTACTTAACAGCTGCTGCAACTGGAAGGCAATCGGTGTGTGTGCACTACCAAAGATATCATGTCTACAAAATTGAATCTGTAGTTTATACTGGCTTTGTTACTGTTGCCATCCCTTAGAGGCCTTTAGCTGCTCTTTGCATTTAGGCTCAGATTCTGAAGCGTTCAGATTGCAAAAACCAAATAGGTCCTTTCATACCAAGCTAAAAGGAGCCCTGAAAGATTGTGCAAGGGTGGTGCTGTCTTCCTGTCTCCTTATGCTTTTTTAAGGATTCCTGCAAGCATCACTCGGACCATAGAGGACTAAACTGCCTGCATGACTGTTATAAATAGTAGTCGCTAAAAATATAAACAATTCGGTAGCTATGCTACCGAATATTAAGAATCTAAATTTACAAAAGTAATTACGCTAAGTATCATGCTTAGACAGTGAGAAGAAATAGGCTGATTTGGAAAATAATTGTGCTCTGTACTGGAACTCTTGAGAACTCTTGAGTCATGCTGAAGGCACTCACCTCCCAGCACAGGCATCTAGGCTGGATGCCTCAAGACAGATATTGTGAATACCTCCAGTGGTACGTATTTTTCTTATTCCTTTTCTTTTAATGAGTGAAAGATCTGGAAGTCTATTTTACAGATATTTTGCAATTAAAATAGCCGTTCATGAGTGTTCTGCTCACGAGAATGCTTCTGACCGTGCTGACGAACAGCTTCTGCCAACTTGTTTTCTCCAAAGTTGGGGTGTGGAAACTCCTGAAACTTTGTTCAGTCAGAGAAGGGTATCAGACAGGTAGCCAAGGCTCCTGGATATGGGCTACCTCTGGTCTCAGAAAGCAGATAAGAGGACAGAAGGCGCACTACACATCACAAGCCTGGAGTTTGCGTTAGGTAGAAATATTGTTTGTAATTAAAACAGTGCTTTTATTATCATGGTGAATCAGCAGGTGCCTCACCATGGTGGACCTTTGAAAAACCTTACGTTATGGTTCTATGATTTCTTATAGTGAAAAAAAAAAATTACATTGTCATTAATTAATCGTAAACTCCCATGTAGTAATATCATAAAAAGAACCTCACTGTAAATATGAGTAGATATGTAAGACTGTAATATCCATCATCAAAAAGATTACTTACACGGATAGATTTTGTATGCTTATGCCTGTCTATCTTTCACAACCTCGAATATATAATGAAATTCTAAATGTCATAAAGTCACCAAGAATTAAAGTGGAAGTTGTATACCTTCAAAACTTCTTACTCTTGTCCGCCTCACTAAGTTCAGAGCACTAGATTAGGATGCTGCTGTTTCTGCCATTTCGGTATGTTACACCTCTTTTAGGAGTGTTTCCAAAATGAGAGCAAAACCATGATATTTGTCTTATACCTGTTTTAGGAATGTTTCCAGAATGTAAGCAAAGCCCTGATATTATCTGGGCGATGTCTTGTTTGAGCACATTCAGACTGGCAAGTATTTAGATGAAGTTTAGCATTTTAAAGCTTTAAAAAATATTTTATGATTATTTAATGACAGATATTAGTACGATTTTAATTGGTTATACTTCTGTTTTTAAAGAAGCTGTTATAGCACAAGTTACATTTGGAGGCATTTATGTTCTGGGTGATACTTTCTAAAGTAGAACTGATGAAGGAGGATTATCAACCCTGAAGTAAATTTTGACAGTAGTGTTGAACAGTGTGCTGCAAATGCCAGTATTAAAGTAGTGGGGCAGTTTTTTCCTCTTGTACCTTATTAGACTGCTCTGTGGACTGAAAGCAGTTCCTTAGTCTGTACCTCTCCTTATTACAACTGTGAGATCAGAAAACATAATGTAAAAGTTGTATTCTGTATGAACTCTTTCATATGATGGCAAAAATATATAATCTAAGAGTGGTGGCATTTTTCTTGATTATGCATCCAGTAAGATGTTCTATATTTTAGTGCAACAGTATATTGTCAGTGGAAGTACACAACAGGTTAATGTGTTCTTTGGAAAGAATGCTAAAAGGTGAAAGCAGTGAGATTATGCATCATTTAAGAATGTTATGATGCAGTGTTAAAAAAAGACTACTGTACAGCAAATGGAATTACTTTGTCTTCAAACCACTGGAGAAAGTCAGTAAAAAAATGTGCTAGGGGATCTGCCACTCCTAGAGAGAAGTTTCAATGTAGCTGTAGCCTTTTAATGTCAATCCACAAGGAAGCAAGTAGGCGTTGGGTGATATTTTAATATCCCAGGCACAAACTCTACTTAGAGTAGCAGCATTCAGATATCCTTGGATGTGAGAGCCCATTCATTTTTTTCACCAAATGATCGCAAAGCCAAGAAGAGATTATGCTGGTTAGACTTGGTAACTGGTGAAGACCAAGAAGGACAAGTGACAAGAACATTATTGGATCGTGTTCATACAAGCTGATTCAGGATAAGCAAGAATAGGCCTGCAGTGTTGAAAAGATGAACTATGAGAAATAAAAAGAGCTGGTGACAGTGAAGAAATCAGGTACTCGCCTCTGGAAGATGTCTGAAATTTCTTTAACTTGAAAGCACCAAAAAACACCCAACCAACAAAACTTCAAACTTTTCATGCTGCTCAGAAGGGGAACGTGAGACCCATGAGAGCATCTCACGGGATTCCACTGGTCACCCATCTCTCCTGATATTCTCCTCCCAACGGCAGCAGCAGAAGATGCTGTTTGGGAAGAGTGCACACAGGCACAGCCACTTTCTGCAGCCCAGCCCTCCCAGATGCCCCAGAGCAGGCATTGCTGCATCCGAGTACTCCTCTGCCTGCTCCTTTTAGCATCCTTCATAGACCTAAGTTTGTGTTTATTGTCAGCATTTTGAAGTTGCTAATGCTGTCCACCTCCACGACTTCCAGTAGCAACGAGTTCCAGAAGCTCACAACTTCCTGAAGAATCACTTTCTTTTGTTTGTTTTCATAGAATGCTCCACCATTCTTCTAGAAGAACTTCTAGAACTGCAAAGTTATAGGAAGAGTCCTCATTGCATTGTTAGCAAAAACAGTTGGGACTTGGAGGTTAGAGGCTGTCAGGTTAAATTAAGCACTATCGGAAGTTCAGCTGAGTAAGAATATGTAAAGGAATCAAAAGCAAACAGCTCAGCATCCTTGATCCTTTACAATTTTGAAACAAGAACATCGCTTTTGATGGGTCCTTTGTCCGGTGAGGATGAGGGACAGAGTAAGAACAAGATATGACCACCAGCTAAGTGGTCTTGCCCTTTATTTTCTGTAGGGATGGGGCCTTGTGGAGGAGCAGAGGAATAATACAACCAAAGAAAAAAAGAAAAAAAAAACAATTATGAGGTGGAAAAAAATCCTCAGAGATCTTAAAATTCATATTACAACAACCAGATAACTTCCCATTCTTAATAGTGGAAGAGCGGGCATATGAATTTGCAGCTCAGGTTATAAAATTTTTGTTGAATCTATCAATACAAAGATTCTGCCTTGGAAATATAAACCACAGAATTTGTGGGGAAAAATTATCTGTATCAACAGAGAGACTTCTTGACCTCAGCCACGCTCAAGGCTTTGAAACAAAATTTGGGGCGGGTTTATATTTAAGGGTGTGGATTTAACTGAAAATTGGATAAAATCCAATGCAGATTTAGAAAGGACAAGTATTTGCAAATTAACCTTGTATTTCTATTTTCAACAAGAGAATTGTGATAAAATTACTATATCAGTCATCTTCAGAAAAGTATTTGATATAGCACTACAGGGGAAATTATTACTTAAATCCTTGAACACAGGAATTGAAGGAGCATTTGTGAGGACGAATAAGGACTTCCAAACCTACTTGGCATTGTCTCTGCTGAAAAATCAATTAGAGGAAATCAGTGGAAGTCATCAATCCTCGCTCTTGAGACTTGCCGTATTTGGTGTTAAATTTATCTTTAATGGTAAAAAGTTGGAGTGGTCTGTTTAAAACAGGGTGATAGGATGAGGAGGCATTGTCGAGGGGGTAGGGGGGATGAGACGGACAGGAACAGGGATGGGAGGCCTGGGAAAAGAAACTGGGGGCCCAGAGTGACATCAATGGGTTGATATTTAACAGCATGATGGGGAAAAACTGACCAAATCTCTTTGAGAGCCTGGTGAGGTCAAACCTGAGATATTCTCAACATTTCTCATAGTCCATGTTCGTGAAAGGGTGTAGATTGGTTTTGAGTTAACTTTATTTAGGAATTGAAAGAAGGTTTATAAAGCAAAAAACAGCCCTCCATTAGTGAGGACACAGAACCTTATCTCTAGATGAGGTATGTTTACAGAAGACATTTAGCGTATTTTCAGTGAGAACCACAGGAGTTTGCTCTCAATGACCCTTGTGTTCCTCGGTTTCCAATCCAAACATCAAATATTCTGCATACTGGAGCTAAAAATAACCTGCAAATGTAATTGCTGACAAAGTTTCTGGAAGAAACAGCAGCAGACAAGATCTATTTTGGCTCAGATACTGCAATTATGAGATGCTGCAGGAAATTTATTCCACTAAGTGAGAAAAGAAGTACTGTTATTCCTGGGAAATAGTGTCTGGAAGGATGATACCATGATTGTATGAAACAAAAAATATTTGAGAAACTGATTCTTCTTTTTCTTCATTACCATTAAAATATGCATAGTGATATACTGTGATTATTTGAAATAAAAGCTTAGGAATATGGAAATTAAGTATCTTGTAGAAAATACAGAGGTTGACAAGCAGCGAATTGCTTCTGCCTCATTTTCTTATGTGAATTCCTTATGCGAATTAAGTTCCTTTTTAGAAAAAAACATTGTTCATTATACAAATGACATCAGTCTCAGAATTTTCTATGGCTCCAAGCAGTGAGCTGGCTGGTTTATTTGCTATTAGGAGTTCAGCTTGCCATCTCTCATCTTTGTTAAGGGGGAGGGGTGGGAAAAAAAAAAAAAGTCATGAAAAAAAAGACAGCACGTTTTTGTGTAGCAGCGAAAGGAAAGCAGAAGCAGCCGGCCTGAATGCCTTGTTTTTACGGCTCTGGAAGTGCTTCTCTTGTGCAACGGGGCTGAGGGAGAGCCTTTTTTCTTTTTTTTTTCTCCTTTCATTCCCAACGTCACTGCAATCAGATCCATGGGTGCAGCTCTGCTTTACCGCAGCGTGATGCGGTTGTGTACGGTGGAGCGTGCTCTTCTCGGAACCCGGCGGAAGGAGAGCAGCTGACCAGGGCGGCCGGAGGATATTCGGTAGACGGTGGGTTTGGGGTTTTTTGCCTCCTAAAGCTAAACACTGCGTGTGAAATTCCTCCGGCTGCAGAAGAGGCGGCTTCGGTGGGGCTTCAAGTTGATAGTCGGTTCGCAAGAGGAGGTGCATACGCTCCGGCTGTCAGCTTCTGATGGAAAAAAAAGCTTCAGACAGGCAGACTGCACGTTATTAAAAGCACAGCTCAGACACCCTTCGGGAAGATCCTCTGACTGTGCTTATGGAACAAGTGCTGTGGTACTGCATATGCCTGAACCGACCAGGAGAAATTTGCCCAGTTGTGGAATGGAATAAATGAAAATACATACTGAGTGGGTGGGGGAATAAAATGCTCCGCAGACAGCATTAAGTACAAGCCCCGGAGGAAGAGCGAAGGACAAAAAAAATCTCATGGTGTGTTTTTGTTGTTGAGCGCCTTTTTTTTTTTTTTTTTTCTAATGAGCTTACCTACCATGAACGGAAGAAGTGGATCTGCGGAGACTTCATTTCCTCCTCTGACCCCTCGTTTACATCACTAACTGGTGACAGTCACATCTACATACATAGTACCTGCCACTTCAGCTGCTCAGAATTATAGAAGCCTCTTTGTATGCAGCAGACATGGCTAGCCAGCAGGATTCAGGCTTCTTTGAAATCAGTATCAAATATTTACTGAAATCCTGGAGCAATAGTGAGTAGCAGAAGAGTAATCTTTTCATATTACGCATTGCTTGGTAAATAGCTAGGCTAACCTAAAGGATAAAATCTTGTATTTCTGTATGTTTGTGCTATATATAAACCAAATAATTTTTGCTTTTGTCAGCTCTAAAAATCAGAATGGTAGAGATTTAAATAGGTTTCATTAACTGCAAAGGCTGTAATGAGATTATACTAGATTTTGCTTGATTGAATTCTGAAGTTAGGCTGCTTTCTGGCTCTCTCTAATAGTAGATTGCAGGGAGTGCATTCCAAACAGTGTTTCCTGTCTACATGTTTATTTGATTTGTTCAGGCTTTATCTGAATATTTTTGAAAGTGCTGTTTAATCACAAGGGTGTGGCATTGCTCAGAAGTTGGTTTTTATTAATTGTGCACCGAGGACAAAAATATAATGATTATACTTAAGGTCTGCAAGTCGTTATTTTGATGTGATGAAAAGCAAAACATCAGTTGCTTATAACTGCATTTCCTACCTTCTATGCTTAATTTCAGAATCTTATGCAATATCTCCATCCAGAAAGAATCCATCTGTTTATCTAATCCAGGCTGGGTTTTGCAGAATGTAAACAAATGGCATTTTAGTCTTCCTTGGTCTTTTCAGTATTGCTCTTCCTGATTTCCATTGCTGTTTAAATCAATCATTCTTTGGATTTTTAGCAATATTATGTAATAAAGATTTCTGAATAAAATCTAGTGCTTGCAAATATATTCAGATTAGGTAAGGCCATGAGATAACTCTGGCAGAAATTTGCTTTTTAATTTTAAATACATGAACAATATGTTCCGTTTCTATAGGTGCTTGCATTAACAGTGCTACATCTCCATAATTAACTGGTTTTAGAAGACAGAGCACTGTCTCTGGAAAAATCCAACTTGGCTATGTATGCAGTAAGGTTCTGGTCATCCTACTATCTATAATTTAATAACTTCTGCATAAAAGACTGGTATTTTAAAATTCTATGGTATAAAAAATTGCAAAATCTGCGTAATAAAAAGCGTGTATCCGAACACCTGCAAAGAAATAAAAATAACACTACATTAGATGTGTGACATGCAAGGCTTGTCTTCATTAGATGATATCCATAGAAACTGTATTTTTCCAGGTCGTTTGTATCCTCAGTAACACTGTACTGCTTGTTTGAATCTGTTTTTCTACCACAAGTGTGAAGTCACCAGGGAATCATACTATTACCTAAACAGCATTGCTTATTTGCCCTCCTTTCAAAGTGTTTAGTGCATATTCATACAGATCACTGTTTCCACAAGGACTCAAAGAGATATTTATGATTTAGTTACTTTTTTAGACTAATGTTAATCAAATACTGAAAACATAAGTGTGTATTGTGGCAACACATATTTTGTAACAAGCTAGTCACAGTTTATGACAGAAGAAAAACAAGTCACTTGATGATGCAGAAATCAAATCAGTTCTGGCATCATTTTTGTAATAGGATGCTGTAACTTTAAGTAAAACTAGCATTTAAGAATATAAAAATAACTATACTGTGAAATTAAATGTAACACTTTAACCTTTTTTTTCTTTTTTTTTTTTTGTCCTCTACACCAAAGTATGTTGAAAGTATTTCAAAACAGTAAAGATGTTTCTAGTCTGAAATTAGAAGTCCTTAAATGAAATTCTGTTTTAGAGAAATGGAAATAGCATATGAATAATTGGTATTTCTGGCATTATTTTAGCTGATAAACACACTTTTGACTGTATTTGAATAAACAGTAAGAGGAAGTACAATAAATTAATCCAGGTTGACTTAAACTTGTTGCCAATTACTTAATTTTGCTTTTTGCTTTCAGTCTGGAAGGCTGCGTTCGTAAATCCCTGTGTACCCTTTTCTAACTAAAAAACAATTTGATAAGAAGACAGTAAGGGAGTTGAAAAGACCTAGGGCTTGCTTCAGCTCTGTTATGTGATGGGTGGAGCAGAGGAAAAATCTTCCCTTGCTTGAGAAACTGCTGGGAAGCCTGCACATGCATGCACAGGAACATGTTTTTCAGAGGATAGGTGCTGTGTCTGCATACCCGAGAGCAGAAGTAAGGTATAAATTATGCCATGGCATTTACCTAGTAGAGAGAGGTCTATCACACTGTTTTAAAAGAAAAATAAGTTTGTGTCCTTCGGTATGGATTTTGATCAAATGGTGACGGTGTAGAGGTGCTGTCCCTGTATGTTTCTGTAAATTGGCACTTTAAAACAGTAGCACTTCCCAGGCCTTATAGTCCCACCAAAACCAGTCCTGCCTATTGATTTGCCTTTTGGCTCACACAGAGCATTAATATTTTCTAATAGATTGCCAGCCGCACCCATTGCCTGTACCTTACTGTGAAATATACTCAGTTATTCTACCTGGGCTGACAATTTTCTCTGATTTTGCTGTCTAATGTCTTGAACAAACTGGCATTCTTGGCGTTCTGGGCAAGGTATCAGTTCAGTGTCACGCAGCGCTTGCGGAGGTGCTCACCTGGCACGCGGCTTGGATTTTCATGTCCTTCAGCCAGCTAAGGAGGCAGTTAATTTATGGGCACTGGAGTCAGGTCATTTTAGGTACCTGTTAACTATTGTCATCAGGATGATGCAGCGGGTGGTGTGTCCCCAGTGAGCACGCACTCCTGGTCCTTGGGGACAAAAAAGCCGACTCATGCTCTGGCCTTTGAATCATCCCAACAAACTGAGAGACCTCAAAATACCCCTTTGTGCAGCTCTCCAAACAGACTTTTGCTCTTCACATTTCAGTAAGATGCTGGTCACGTCACTCAGTTCTGGAAAATATTCTCATAATGTGTTGGAGATGGGATCAGAATTGGCAATCTCTGGTTGGAAAACAAGATTTAAAAAAAAAAAAAAAATTTTAACAATCTCATTTGTGTTCTAATGCATTCTTAATTATTCAGATATACAACGCTGCAGTAGTCAATATCTGCAAACTCTGCATTAGTCAACAACAAAATTAACCATTTCCATTACTTCTTCTGAAATTACTGCTAAAATGGCCATGCTTGCTCAAGGTGAATAGTGCTCACTTGGCCCACAAAGGTCAATAAGATGACAAAACTGAAAGAGAGCTCACCAAAAGTAGGACAATTAAGAGCCTTCTCCTCAGATTTGTTATGAAAATATTGCAAAATATTTTGTAAATAAATATTTGTTAAGTAACATGAATCTAAATGCTACGAATTTGAATCTGCTTTTTTATTGACTTTTTACTTTTTGAATGAATCAGATGATAAATTTATTCTGAGTTTAATTTTGAAAAATGAATTTTTCAAATTCATAGCTTTAAAAACAATCTCAATAGGAGTTTCAAAATCAAACTACACAAGGCTGGAGTGCCATCAGTATAAATGGCAGGAAATTCAATAACAAATTCTGTTTTTTGCAGTTTCTAAATCAGATTGCCAAATAAGATCATTGGAGGAAAGGATTCTGTAGAAGAATCCAAGCAGCACAGGTAGATGGCTCACTTGTGCTCTCGCAAGTCAGCTCTCTTGTGGGTTGGAGAAACTGCATTTCACTGTCTCCCAGTTACTAGAGATGGATTTAAAGTGTCTTTTTGTGTAATGAAATGAGAGGGCACATTTTGCATAGTGAACGTTTTAATTTTACTTGCCACTTCTTATAGAACAGAGTTATCTTCAGGGTCTTATTTTAAGGATTACGGCACTTGTTTGTTTACCTTTGAAAGGCAAGATGGTATTTTTCTGTGGACTTGCATTTAATTCAGGTTTGGAATAAGGCCTCTTTCAGTATTATGACTTCAGGTATGACCATGGCCCATACTTCCCTGTAATCTTCCACAGTGGGCACCATCCACATAAAAATCCTCCTCATCATCATCCTCTTCACCTTTGTGCTGTATGAAGCCCATTGCTCAATCCAGCTCCATGCCCTGAGCTCCTGCATGCCTCGTCCCTGTAGCAGTGGCTGACAAAAACCACTTGTGGTTTACAAGCGGTGGTAACATTGGAGACAACTTAATCCTGTGGGCACATGGGCACCTGCATCAGTTGCTGCTTGAGTGGCTCAAACATGACAGCATCCCAGAACAGTCCCAGGAGGACCTCTGGCTGCTCCTTCATTAAGGGAGTGTAATATATTTAGCATTAATATATGACCAGCGGATTGAGGGAGGTCATCTTCCCGCTCTATTCTGGCCTGGTGAGGCTGCATCTGGAGTATTGTGTCTAGTTCTGGGCTCCGCAGTTCAAGAAAGACAAGAGACTATTGGAGGCAGTCCAGTGGAGGGCTACAAAAATCATCAAGGGAATGGAGCATCTCTCTAATGAGGATACCTGGATTTGTTCAGCCTGGAGAAAACTGAGAGGGGACCTCATCAATGCTTATAAATATCTAAAGGGCAGATGTCACGAGGATGGGGCCAGACTCTTTTCAGTGGTGCCCAGTGACAGGACATGGGGCAGTGGGCACAAACTAGAAAACAGGAAATTCCATCCTAACACAAGGGAAATTTTATTTACTTTAAGGGTGACAGAGCTCTGGAACAGTCTGCCCAAGGAGGTCATGGAGTCTACTTCTCTGGAGATACTTAAGACCCACCTGGATGTGTTCTTGTCCAGCCTGCTTTAGGTCACCCTACTTTGGTGGGGAGTTGGACTAGATGATCTCCAAAGGTCCCTTCCAACCCCTACTATTCTGTGATTCTGTGATAAAATTCAACCTTTGTACAGAGAATATTCATGAAGTCCTGCATCCATGGGCATGAGAAAGGGAAAGTCATGGACAGTTTTTTAGGTAAAAGTCTGCATTATGTGCAAGTTCTGTGGTGCACTGTTTTAATATTCTAGTAAGATTCTATTGTGCAGGAAGATGATAAATGCCGTTTTGCAGGGAGTTGGTTACCTACAGCCAAATATAAACCTGTTTAAAGCTGAATGCTCTGAGCACACTGTGCTGTCAGACTTGGTGACTGTAGCAAGATACCAGTGAAGGAAGGAGGCTACTTTGTGCTTCTCAGTGCCCACTTAAACAGCATTCACTGAACAAGAAGAACCCATCTGTTACTATCCTTATCTGCCATCTCTCTTGCTCTGGCATTCCTGCTTAGAGCCAAAGGAAGCTAATTCAAGAAGTTGATGGGCTGCAAACTCGCCCTGCATGGAAGGATGGGTTCTTGCCTGGAGCAATGGTGGCCTGCAGCTGGTGAAGGAGCAGGGACATGTGACTGTGGAACGTGGGGGAAGAGGCTGGCACTGGTGGATAAACTGGGTCCATGCCTAGACCTTCTCCTTTTGCTTGCTACTGGGGTCTCACCCTAACACACCTGCAGAAGCTGGCCACTTCCATGGCCCCTGCCTTTAGGGAGCCCTGGGGACAAAGGTTAGGATCTGCTGAGGCCTTGGGATGTGGCTGTGCTTTTGGAAGACGGATATTATTAATTCAAGCTGTCTTGCTACACAAAGGGAATTGATTACTCTGTCCATTGAGCCTGAAATTAGGGTCCTCAGCATATTCTTCAGCATTAAGCAGTCTGTGATTGCCAGCAGAACAGTGACTTGCTTAATAGTGGTGACTGTTATCTCCCAGGACAACCTTCCTTAGTCTGCAGATCTCATCCCCTTCTCCACAGAGCTGTAGGGAAAAGTATTAAACTGGAGAGTCTCGACTCTGTTCTGCGTGGGAACCGTATTAGAATTTGCATTTTGACATGGCTGTTCTTAGAAGGGAAAATGGAAGTTTTATGACTTTCTGGACCTGAGAACTTTTTTTGAAAGTTCTTTTAAAGAGCATTTGTGTTTATTTTGATATTTGCGACTCTCTTCATGACCTTCCAGAATTGTTTCTACCATACTGGGAAGAAAAAAGCAAGAGCAAATCCAAAATGCCCTACTGTAAAATTCAGTTTATTTACAGAATGAGATTGCTTGCCATTAATAAGTTTGAATTATTGTCATATACAGCTACAAATAGTTTGAGTGCAGTCTTAGTGCATAAATTTTTTGTGGCAAAACTTCAGTCCTTATCTCAAACTATAAAATAGCCCGGAAATTAGGCATAAACTAAGCATAGATAATTACTGGTACATATTCCATAAAGATTTCAATAATTTTACTTGTGGAAAAACCAAAACTATTCTATTGTGCTGTTAGCATCTGCTTCGAGTGATTTAATTTGTGATATGCAGTGTTGCAGTACTGTTGGTTTATCAAATTACCAGCAGGTTGTTTTTTTTCCAATACAGCTACTTACTATTCAAAAAGATCGGGGAAAGAACTAACAATTCTTGTGGTTTCTTCTATGCAGAAGCTGTAGGTTTATGAATAAAAGAACATTATAAGGAAAGTGATAATACAGAGGTTACCAGTGGTAATATAGAGGTTACCGTAAGTGTATAAAGCCTACAAAAGTGTCCACAGTTTAGTAAAGGAGGATATAAGCCAAAATGCTATTTAACATTCCTTTGTATTTCAGTCACTTTTGATGCTCTCTTTTTATATAATAGTTTAAACTCTTATCTCTATGTTGACCTTGTGGGCAGTAAGAAGTAGCCGCTGTGCTTTGGTAATTCCGATTGCATATGCTTGTCCAGCTTTATTTTCTGCATTCATTCCTCCGTTTCTAAGCGATGGGGAAGTGCTCCGACACTTGCTGTGAGCTGGTAGCCCTAGAAACTGAATTCCAGTGGCTGTTGAAGCCGGGGTGGGCAGGTGTGTGCCTGGGAGGGGCAGTCCCACCCCAGCCTCTTGTCCCTGTCTCTGTGCTCCTACCTCTGCTTTCCCACCCTTACTCCCCAGACAGTTAATATCCCGACAGATAAACTTTATAATATGGTGTAGATGCTGGGATCAGCAGAAGGAAAGGGACGAGGTAAGAGCTGGAGGCAGTTTTGGCTGATTCCTGCTATTAGACACCGGTGGAGCTATATGGTAAATCATATTAACTTTCTTAACAGTGACTCCTGTACTCACGTCTGCTTCTAAATACCAAAGATAATTCCTTCTCCAGGCCAATTGGGCTTTTGCATCCCTCTGTTCTCTGCTTCAGAGCATCATCAGTGAAGTTGTTGTTTCTGTTGTTGTTTCTGTGATAAATTTGGACTGCAGAATAATTTCACAGAGGTGGGTAGCTGAATTATTTGTGAGTTGGTGATTTTTCATTCACTGCAATTACCTAAAATAGACTTGAATCAATTGTCCATAGAAAGAAAATCCCCTCTCCTTTAATATGCTTTCTTCTGAATCATGCAATCCTTTGTCTATTGCTTCAGCTAAAAGGAATACCAAGCGTAGTGTTCAAACTTCACAGCAGCTGTTTATATTTTTTAAGAGTATAAATGGAAAGATGTTCAACTGTATAACAAAGTGGGGCGAGACATATGTTAACCAGCTCATGAGCCTGCTAAGATCTTGAAACTGGGAATGACAGGGACGGAAGATTATGATCCATAGTTCAGTTAGGTAACAGTGAACTGGGGTGGAAGGAAAAGGGTGCAGAGCAAAAACCACAAGAGACACCTCACAAACTGTAAAACAGGATGAAGAGACACCCACCTTAAGTATGTGTACACAAATACACACACTCTGGAAAACAACCAGGAGGAAGGCAAGTGTTAGATGCAGTCACAAGACTACAGCATCATTGAAGTGGCAGACTTGGGTCCAACAGCTCACACAGAGGGCTGTGATGAATGGATATGAGCTCTTGTGGGAGGACCTGCAGGGAAGATGAGAAGTGGAGGTTGCAATCATTGTGAAGGAGCTCCTCATTTGTATGGAACTCTTCTGTGGGATGGGTGGTTGACAGTGTACTTGAGGGTTTGTACGTCAGGACAGAAGAGAGGACATTAAGGATTACATGATGGTGGAAATCTGTTACAGGCCACCCAGTCAGGAGGAGCAGACAAAGCCTTTAAACATCTTGAAGAAGTTGATGAATTGCTGATGTTGGTTCACACGGGGAACTTGAACCTCCTGACATTTCTGGAAGTGCAATGTAGTAGGATGCAAGCAGCCAAGATTTCTCAAGGGTATTGGCAATGACTGGTTGATGCAAGATGGATCAAGTACAGCTGGGTTTGCTATCCACTGAGAAGAAAGAACTGGTTGGAGCTCAAGATCCTGAGAAAAGTCAGGAAAGAGGGTGGCAGGGTATATACCCTGGACTTTAGGAGAGTATATTTCACTTTTTCAGATTTCAGAAACTGTTAGGTGGGATCCCATGGGGGACAGCCATGAAAGGCAAAAGAACTCAGGAAGCTGATGGATCTTTGAGTTCAGCACCTTCCAAGTGCGAGAATGGGATACCCCAAAACTCAGAGAAACAACCAAATCTATGAGGAGACTGGTTTGGTTTATCAGGGACCTCATGGCTGAGCTCCAGTGCAAAAAAGACAGTGTGTCAGAGACAGAAGTAGGTTTTGGCTGTAAAGGAGGAATTTATAGACATTGCCCAGGCATGCAAGGGTGGTGTTTGGAAGTCAACTGGAGATGGGAACTACAGGGGGTGTCAGGGGCAAGAAGAAAAGTTTCTCTCACTTTTTGAGTGGTAAAGGGCTGAACAAGGAAAATGTGGACGTGTCACTGAATGGGGCAGGGGGTTTAGTGGCAGTGGACTGAGGTACTGAGTGCTGTCTTTGCGTCAGTCCTCACCAGCAAGGTCTCTCCAAAGTCTGCCAGGAGCTGGAGTGCCCCTTGACATGGCACTTCTGATAAGAGAGTATAGACTCTCTTCCTTGCAGGATCTACTGAGAAGCCTAGCAATTCCATACATATGTATGATCTTTTCTATGTTTCAAATTATACTTACATTCAAAACAGAGGGATAGCAAAGGTTTTCTATTCCCAGCATACAGCAGAGCGTGCTAAAACAAGTGGCTGAATGAAAACACGTCTGAGAAACGCTGTCCTCCTAGTTTGCTCTTGATCAAGTAGCAGTGGTTTCACTGAGTTGTCAAATGCAGCTAGCTTCCTTCTCTGCGTGGAATACAGAGATCACCAGTATAGAGAGACCACCAACAGTGTTGGTGTTTGGGCATAAATAACAAGGTCAGTGATACAACTGATGTCACAGAGCCGCCTGAGAGATTTGGCTCTGTCGCATCCCAGAAGAGAGATTTTGGGGTGCTCTTCAGGCCACTGGTTTGAAGAGAAATCCAAGTGTTGTTTTGTAAATACTGTAGGATCACTGTAGTGACAGGTATCACGTGTCTCCACGGGAATGTGTTGCTGATGAAGAGCTTAATTAGGTGTTTGGAGCCTTGACAGAGAAGTTTAACACACACAAGGAAAGAGACACTTTTTTGAGAGACATGCTATTCAGCCTTAATTCTGAACGCTTCCTATGCTTTCAGAAATTTGCTGTCATCAAATGTGGCACTAATAGATACCAGAAGAGAGGCTGCTGTGGTTTTCAGTTGTCAGCAAAGGAGTCAGAAGTTGTGGTTTGTGTACGGCCAGAATACAAAGACATTAGATTGGTGTTAGACAAGGACTGATCAAAAGAGTGTAACAGATCTTAATTATTAATGGTAATTTATTTTATTTCTAATTGTGAAATTGCAGAGAGTTTTAATTTTATTGTGGAAGACTCATTTATATTCCCTTGAATTCTTAAGTAATCAGTAGTACCCGACTAAACACCAAAGCCTGCCAAAGGTATTGTTTTTCAGGAATTATCCTATAATTATGTGACCATTATACTAACATTTTTTTTCCTAATCTCTTAACTGTAACTCTCCTCTGTCTCTGTAACTTTGAAGAGTCTCAACTTGTATGTGCAGCAAATTAAACTTCCTAGTATGTCCATTTGTCAGTTTGGGATTGGTTTTTTTTTGATATTGATCCCCTTGAGCAACTTTTGTTGAACAGAATATATACAATTATCTTTCTTACTGCATTTCTGATAGTTATTTATGAATGTCTGTGAGTATCTGGATCAGTTTGCCCCTATCGTCAGAAGGATACCGGTATAGAATTCTAGCCAAAGTTCATTCTTGAGAAGTTTGTGGAGTTGGTTTCTGCGTGTACTCACAGTCATAGATTGTTGTATGTTTTCAGAGTCAGGTTTATTCTGTGCATATTGCAGAGGTGGCACGTGTTGGAAGTAGTCTAAGCTACCTGACATCAGGTTTCACAATGTATTCCCTTGTACGTGGAATTCTTTTTAGTTTGCTTTCCGAAGGAAGCAAAGCTTATTCAGTCTGCATGCCTTTTTTCAACATGTTGACCAAATTCAGAACAATTTAGAGAAGGGTAACCTGAGTTTCTACAGAATCTGTAAAATGTGGCTGTTAGGTAGTGAAGAGAGAAGTCCACCTGATGAAAAGTGGCATCAAAAGCTTTGCATTTTCTTAGAGATAAGAAAATTCTTGCTGCAACAGCCTTTGTGAATACCCCAGCTGTGAGACAAGCTTCCTTCACACCTTTGAGAGGGTTGCACATAGAACTCATAGTGTTCCTTATTTTAAAATACATTCACAAGATGCAAATTGACATTCATTAGTTCAGATGCAGGGAAACTGCTGCAAATACCTTGCTCGCATAATGGTAATATTCATACAGTGCTTCCCATTTGGAAGCTTTACAGACTTAAATTCTTTCAGCATTATTACATGAATTTGAAAGATGGAAGTATTATTCTTTCATTGCTACTACTGGGCAAATTGAAACAAGAAACTAACTGAGAAACACAAGATTACACATGAAACCTGTTTCAGAGTTGGAAATGAAGCCCTCTCTTCTCTTTCTTTACAGGAAGAACCTTTCTTCCTTCACATTCTAGGTAGCAAAATGACACGTTGTGAATCATCACTCAACTAGTTCTTATTTGTAATGAGATTTTTAATTGCCAGTAAGTAGTAATTTTAAAATAGAAGTGTCCTTGGAATATTTTAAATTCCATGGGGTGCATATTTGTTGCTACTTATGCCTTGAATGAGGACAAAATTACTTAGCTGTAATTCTTTTTCTTTGAAGGGAAGTGTTTGAAACAAATAGCCTTACCACACCCTTTACCTGTGTGATATCTGAACCAAAGCAAGATGGGATTTTGATTTTTGTTCTATTACTCATAGGCAGGAAAATGTGTCAGAGCAAGGTACATACCCTTTACTGGGTTGAGTGCTTGATCAAGAGCAGTAACCCTCCGGAATCAAAAGTTGGAAAATAATTCTTCGGAAATACAAAAGTCATCAGGGTTTGTAGTAAATTAAGCAAAGTTTCAGTTTGCCCATAGTGAATCTTTAATATACATGTCATAAAATAGAGTATGGAAATATTTTCAAAGGTAAAAAAGTGAAAAGAAAAATTATAATTTGTTGTGTTCAAGCAATGAGAGATAGGGCAGGTGGAAGTGGGTGTTACAGGGAGCTGCAGGTTTCTATGGCAAGTGAAGTTACTGGAATCACTGGAATTATTATTTTAATGAACTTTTGAAACTAAATTGTTAATATATATAGGTTGGAATTTTATAAAAAGATAGGAAAAAATATAATAATTTTAATTATTATGAACAAATATATTGCTGCGGCTACTTCTTTATGTAAAAACCCTCTTTTCTGTTGTCAGTAATTTTTCCTGAGCTTCATAGTTTGAGCTAAAGCACTTCTAAACTTAATGTCCCCAAAGGTGATTTTTGGAATTTTCTGCAGAAACGGTTCTATCCTCTCCAAGAATGACAAAAGGCAAACAAACTGTTGCTTGTGTTAAAAGTTCTCTTGAAAAGGATCTTTCTTGAAGAGAATCTACTGGATTCCTTCCAGTATCTGAAGGGAGCCTACAGTAGAGCTGGAGAGGGACTCTTTGTCAGGAAGTGCAGTGATAGGACAAGGGGTAATGGTTTTAAATTGGAAGAGGGGAGATTTAGATTAGATACTAGAAAGAAATTCTTTCCTGTGAGGGTGGTGAGGCACTGGAACAGGTTTCCCAGAGAAGTTGTGGCTACCCCATCCCTGGAAGTGTCCAAGGCCAGGCTGGATGGGGCTTTGAGCAACCTGCTCTGGTGGGAGATGTCCCTGCCCATGACAGGGGTGTTGGAACTGGATGATCTTTAAGGTCCCTTCCAACTCTAACCATTCTGTGATTCTGTGATCTTGGGGGTGGGTGGGGAGCAGGCACATTACAGCCAAGTGCCGCTGTATGGTGACTGCGCGAATTAAAGTGAAGATGGAGGGGAAGAATGAATGTGGATTAAAACCCAGCAAAGAGCCAGCAGGAATGAAGCGAGAAGAGTCAGGGGAGTCATCACAAGTTGGGGAGTCAGAAACAAGGGAATGGATAACTCCCAGACAGTGGGAGAGGAAATGAAGAGCGATTGATGGGAGATGGAGCCAAGGTGGGACTGGAAAGGCGTGGGTGAAGAAGTAGGGGCAGGGGTGAGAGGGCTGGAAGGCTGAGATGAGCAGTCTTTGGCTTGACAAGGGGAGCAGTGCATGAGAGTCTGGGACTGGAACAAGGAGCCTGAAGTGGGGAAGATGTAGCCGTGAGGAGACATCAGATTGTAGAGAAGGAGTAAGAAGAGAGCAGCTGGGGAGATGGGGGAGGTGAGAGACGGAGAAATCCCCTCCAAAGCACAGAATGCAGTGCAGGAGTCCTGATTTCATCCTGCATCCTTGCTCTATAGCAAATCCCTCTAGCAAAGGGTGTGCCGTGCTTTGCTGTGGTGCTTGGGTTAGCTGACAACAGCGTTAAATGTTATCAGGTGAGGAGACCAGCAAGTGACTTGTGTGTGCAGTTGGGGTAACTGGGTCAACAATTGGTTCATTTGGCACGAGATTAATCATACGTCCACTATCTTACCTTGCTTATCGTTTTTACTTCTGAAAGCCGAGGACCAATGAGGTGGTGCAGCACACAGTGGAAAGCACATAGATATACCTCCCAAAAAAATATTCTTACCAGGCTATTATTCTACTTACTATGGCTTGCAATGCAGTAGCAGATAACTTCCTAATGTATTTCTTCACTACAGCAGGTAGTGTATAAGCTAGAAATAAAAGCTAGTCTGTCTCCTAAGGGAGGATGTCAGATAGATCCGATTTACAAAGTTCTCAGGTGAATAAAGAAACAGACCACGCTTTTGGGTATTAATGAATATTTAAGTGTCACTCAGCACACTTTCAAGTTAAAAGCTGGCATGAGGCACTGTAATAAAATGTCCTTGCTGAGGGTTTGTTGTCACATGAGATTGAGCTAAGCAGTTGGGTACTGAAGAGATGGACTCTAGGCTTTATTCTATTTTACATCCTCATTAGGGACTTGGGAAGAAGGTAAATAACATGTTAATGACATTTGTGATAGTCCTTACATTACAGTACATAAGTATCAGCCAAGAAAAAGGAGGAGAAAAAGGAATAATCAAATTACTTCCCTTTTGCAAGGAGTCGTGCCCATGGAAAGGACAAGGGGTACTGGAAACACGTTACTGCAGGAGAGATTCCGATTGGACACAAGAGGAAAACTTTTCATGACAAGAACTTTCAGCATTGGACTGATCTCCCCAGGGAAGTGGTGAATTCCCCAACATGAGACACTTTTAAGATTCGGCTGGAAAGGGTGCTGGGCCAGCTTGTCTAGACCATGCTTTTGCCAAGAAAGGTTGGACCAGATGATCCCTGAGGTCCCTTTCCAACCCGGTATTCTGTGATTCTATGATTATATGAAATGAGGGGTTATTTAGAGTAAAAATCTGAAAGTGCACATACCATGAGAATCTGTAAATGTCTTTGAGATAGAATTTATTTTTGAAACATGAAAAACAAGACTGGCTATGTTTTTAAACTGCAGCCTAAGGGCCAGCTCTTCACTGAAAGGAGAGGTGTAGGGTTGACTGCCTTCTGCAGCTGTGGTAAGGGAAGATGCATGCACATACAGAACTGAACCTGGGCCAATTCCCAGCTCTATTTTGCCCAAAGTGGGAAACCCAGAGGTATGTCCATTATAGCAGAGCTGCTGAGAATGGCAATTACAAGTGAGGGTTTTTTAATTTTGAGAACAGCCTAGTCTTTCAAGCAGCAAAACGGAAGCATCACACTACAGCCAATTTAGAGACTTGTTTAAATTTATTATGTGTTTATGATATTAATAGATGGCTTTCTGTCTAATATTAACACCATTCTTTCTAGCTCACCGTAAAGGCCATTGTTGCTTAATACGGTCATTTTCTGTAAGAAGGAACCTATTCCTACAAAATAATGAGATAGTTCCTACAAAGTTGCTGCCACTGATTTTAATCAAGCATTTTTCTCAATTAAGTATAAATGAGTGTATAATATTAGTCAAATTCTCTGCACAGCTAACACATATCCTAAAGATTAACGTACCAAATTTCATCCTTATTGATAAATTCTCCTAAAGCGTACGTGACTGAGATGTCATGCATTTTAAAGAATACATTTATACTATTATCCTCAGGATCTGACTTTATGTTATAAAGTTTTCATTTTTATCTTATTAAATTCCGAAAAGGACATTTCACGTTGATATAGTTTGTTTATTATGTTGGACATAATGAACACTGAGCAACCTGGTCTTTTGAGCAACCTGGTCTAGTGGGACGTGTCCCTGCCCACAACAGGGGCATTGGAACTGGATGATCTTCAAGGTTACTTCCAACCCAAATCATTCTATGAATCTATGTTTTGTAGGCATTAGTGAAGTGTATCTAACACACAGTGACAAGAACAACAGGTAGTTTACCAATTTAGACATTTCCTTGCCCAATACCGTTATTGTTTAATGTTAATTTTTATTATAATTTATTCTTTCTTATATGCTTTTATTAATGTAATATATCACAGAATTTTTAGTAATTGTCACTCATTGATTGACTGAGTAGCAGCTACTGAGCTAGGGCCATGCTTCCTGATGTATTCCATCTCTAATTCAAAGAGATTGGGCAATCCTTACTGTTCTGGCTGGGAGCTGGAAAATGAGAGTGCTCCCCAAGAAGGAGTTGAAAATTCAAAACCTTGGTGTTTAATTAAGTCCCTGCTATGGTGATAGTCAGCTGAGAACATATTGAAAATCTCAGTGGTTCTTTCCATGTATATATGTAAAGAAATGTCATTGCTGGTTTTTAAATTATTAACAACCCTATCTACCATTTCAGGTACTTGAGGGTCATGCTTCATATAGTTTTTTACATGCTTTCTTACTGACAAAGCCGTTCATTATCATTGGGTTGCCATGGAGTACTGATCACACGGATCTGGGAATAATAACCCATTATGCTGATATAGCTTGTCATTGTGTTTGATGTGAAGTGACATACCATAACAACAGCTGATGTTTGTAACTAATACAATTTATGATAAGATCACAGTTTATGGAACAGCATTGCCAAACATTGCCTAACCTCTTTTCTTTGAATTATCTTGTTGATTCCATACCCGTTTACAAAACCATTTATGCATTTTTTAGGTCACTGTTGTTCTGGTTTTAATTTCTTTCCACAGCGAGAATCAGGGTTTTTAACAGAACAATTCTGGCGTTTTTACTTCATGCTAGGTACATTTTTCTTCTGAGTTCTCCTGCCCCCTTGGAGCCTCAACTTTGCATTACAAAGTTCCCTTTGGCACAGAGGCAGGACAATTTACTGGATTTGGTGAACTTCTTAGGTGCCACAAAAGAGGGAGGAAAATTATGTCAATATGTGGAATACATACTTCTGTAGTGCATGCAGCATTGCCACAACCTTTCTTATACACCCAAATATGAAACTGAATTTTATTTCAGAATTTGCTACTGTACAAATGCCTTGAATCTATCGACTCAGCTTTGTCCCATAGCATATGACCAGGCATTTGTTGGTGATCTGTAGCATGCACTAAGTTGTGGTTTTAGCCTTTTCCAGATTCTTAGGACAGTTCGCCTTCATAAGCGTGTGAACATATTTTCAGAACTGGCATTTCAGCCATGGTTCTTCTGTGCTGCTCAGTCACTCAGTGGAACATTGCTTCCCTGGAGCAAATCACTGCGCCTTTAGAGAGCTTCACTTTTCTAGACAGTCATTCTCTTTGGGCAACCCACTGTTTTCTATAGCTATCGCTTATAGAGTATATTTATAAATTATTTTGGTAATATACTTTTTCTGTGAAATATTCCCTGAAAATTTTATCATCCCAGTAAGTTGTCTCAACTTTCCTGTTTCCCCAAGGTGTATTCTAAAAAACCTCCCTTAAAATCAGCTTCTGTTTTGGCAAAGTGTGTTTGACAAGCAAGCAATCATGACAGGAAATTATTACATATATCACAAATATACTCTGATCACACAAGTTATATTTGTGCCAGGATGTACAAAGGCAAATAAAGTAGTGATAGGCTTTCAGACTTCTGCTTCCTGATATTATTAAGATTCAAGATAGAAGAATCTTTCTTAGAACATCTGTATTGTACTTTTACCAATGAAAGATTGTTCTCAGTAATATGTTTTCTACTAATGTATTCAACGAGTCATAAATTATACAACCAGAAAACCCATTGTGTCATCCAGTCTGTTCTCCTCATAGAGCAGGCTTTATGGCTTCTCTGAATTAATTTCTGTTTGAGCTAAAGCACATCTTTAAAAAAAAAAAAAAGTCTTAATTTAAAATTTCCACTAATGGAAGAATCAGCACCAGCGTCAATAGCATTCTGGCGGTTAATTGCCTCCTCTTTGTGTTTAACTTCTTTAATGCATTTGTCTGGTCTAAAATTCCAGACATTGCATGTTACTGAATGATGAGCTGTCTGTTAACAAATTTCTGTTCCTCATCTTCATGCTTAGCAGGCGTGGAAGTCATCTCACCTAACTTTCAGGCATCCTTGATAATTTATATTACATGTGACATCAAGCCTGGCTTTCCTGATAGCCAGTGGAGAGAAATATGCACTTTCAAGGTACAGTTCAGATGAGCTACCTTAGGTGCGTTTATTTGGAGGTAATGAATCACACCTTGGAAATGCCTGAGTGCTTGTGTTGTCTAAAAAGGCTTTTTGGCTTGAGTGTCTCCATGTAAATGTGTTGCAATTAGGTGTCACTGTAAGTGCAATAGGTACAAATTCCTGCCATTAGAGGATGTCATTAAATGACTCTGTAGCTTTCTCGTGGTCAAATTAAACTAAGCTTTAAGGCAAGATTTCCAGTCACTAGTTATAGTTGCCTTTCGTGAATGCCCTCACATCTTTCTCAAGTTGCAGACACCAGAACAAGACTGAGCGCCCAGCAGCAATTGCAGAGATACTGGCAGTGAAGCAGTGGATCTATCCTGCTCTTGCTTTTGTTTATCCTGCTTCAAAAGGCTCTCCGTAGCTCTTCAGGTCACAAGAATAGCAGCCTGTTTTCAACACATTAGTCATCCTGGTCTCAAGGCCTTTTTTCATAATCCGTGCTTCCCACGAATAGAAAGCCTTATTCTGTCCATGTGGCATGAGTTCTTTGTCTCTGGCTATGCAATTCTCCATGGTTTAGAATTAATATCTCATATATTCTTTGTTTGCACTTGCTTTTCAAAATAATATTCAAAGTAGAAGGATTTTTTTACTTTTTTTTTTTTTTTCTGTCTACCACTCTTAATTTGTGTTTAGCCTGTAAACTTTAGAGAAATGTTTTTGATCTGCGCTTGTGAGACCCCACCTGGAGTACTCTGTCGAGCTCTGGAGTCCTCNTAGGATTCTCCCTTTGCCCATATTGCAAAGAATCTATTACCTAGTTTTTAATCTATTTTTGTTGTGAACATTGATTCTTTGGTTCTCATTTTACAGTTGAGTAATATACCAGTCCAGTTGCCAACAGAAATATATGGCTATGCTTTTAACCTTGTTAAGCAAATTTATAATCTCATAGAAAAATCCACTTAGTTTAATAAAATCTGCTTTCCAGAAACCTATGCTTATGGCATTGTATTACTGTACTACTGTTCTTTGTTAATCTAATGCAACCATTCCTGGATGAATATCAGGCCAACTGTGTTGTGGTTGCCTGGCCTGTCCACACTGACACTTTAAAAAAAACCTGATACAACGTTAGTTTTGTCCCAGCCTTCAGGAATATGGAATTTCCCTTTAAATACCCCATAAAAGCAATCTTTTTATTACTTTCAGATGTAATTAGGGTCTTCTGTTTTTCTAAGGAATTACTCTATTTTCTCAACATTTAAACTGTTTATTTGGAAAATCCAATGTTAACCTTAGGATTCTTTCTTTATTTTCGTAACTAACTGATGCAGAGTTTGTCTCCATATGTGCCTGTTTCTCTCCGAATTTAATAATGTATTTCTGGCAGTTACTTACTCCAGAACATTTAGACATTTCAATATATAAAAAGAGTTTTCTGTCATGGCCCACTGCCCAGTATGCTCTAGAGCAATGTCCTGTCCATGTTATGTTTAGTATTTGCAAGTGCCTGGTCATGCAGAAGGTCCCCTGGAGAGCAGCTAAATTCGACCTGCTTCACTCATCTCTTCAAGTGAAAGTTCTTGAGTAGGCAGCTCTACTCAAACCAGACTTTCAAAAACTTTCACTGAGCTTCTGTGGATGGTAAAAGTCATTAGCTTGTCCCTCCTGGTTTTTTATTTCAGAGTCATCATGAGAAATATTTATGTCCTGGAGCCTGAGCCTAGGAAAGCAGCAGCAAACATTTACATATGCCTTTAGGTTTGTGGCTAAGAAGGAAGCGGACTCCACTTTCAAAGAAAGAGTTCTTAATGTAATGTTAATAAAGGGTTAGTGGATACTACAGCATTGTGATGGGGTGTGGCTAATAAAAGTCGGCACATCGTGTATTGGCTTGTCCGTAAGCAAAGAGGCCAAATAGTGTTTAATTTAATATAGAAGACAGATAATGTTGTGAAAGTGCTGCTGCAACCAATATTAAGTACTGAAAATAATGATTCAATGAGACATAGAGTATGGGACTGATAATGATAATTATTAATCTGGATTTTGACTGCAAAATTTTCCCCCCCCTTTTTTTTACATAGATGTTACTTTGTATGCTCCACTGTAGAGGGAAGCATGAATGGATGTCTGACTTATCTACATGTTAGTCTTTATTCACAGAAATTTCTCCTGTGGTTTCATCACAGAAAGCTTCACAAAATTTTGTGAAAGTCTTTTTGATCTGTGACGATTTAGCTTTGCCACTTCACAGTGCAGCTTGTGGCTTGGTTTACTCCTGGTATTGTGCCATATTCCACCCACACGAGCAAGGGCATGATTCCAAGCCAGCAACAGCTGAAGTGCACCACAATGCAGTTCAATCTATACAGGATGCTCTTGAAGAGTTTACAGCCTTAAGGGTGAGAGTCATCTCTTAGAGCCTTGAATGTGTATTTTTGTTGTCAGTTCTTCCTCAGTAATCGCTGACAAGTGAGAGGCACTTCTATAAAGTAAGTGATTTATTTTCTCTTAAGGTAAGAATCTAAGCAGGAAATGATGGATCACCTAGAAGTGTCAGTCTCCCTTAATTTACTCTACTCAGAGCCTAGATGGCAAGATTAAATTCAATATTTGGCTTGTAGGTGGCTAAATTTGCTTACAAGTATCTGAAGAGTGGATTGAAGGAGGATGGAGCCAGGCTCTTTTCAGTGGTTCCCGAGTGTCAGGAGAAGAAGCAGCAGGCACAAGCTGGAACATAGGAAGTTCCATTCGAATATGAGGGAAAATTTCTTTACAGTGAGGGAGACAGAGCCCTGGAACAGGCTGCCCGGGGAGGTTGTGGAGTCCCCTTCTCTGGAGACCTTCAAGACCTGCTTGGTCACAGTTCTGAGTAATGTGCTCTGGGCAATCCTGTTTTAGCAGGAGAGTTGGACTAGATGATCTCTAGAGGTCCCTTCCAACTCTGACAATTCCATTATTCTGTGAAATTTGAACCTTTCCCTAAAAGGCAGCTGTAGATCAGGAGCATCAGAAGATGAGGTCAAGGAAGCCAGTACAGTTTTAAAGATTTTTCTTCAGTGTAGTGCTGCACTTTGAAGTGTAACTAAACATGACATCATATTTATTATGCCGTGAGATAAGCAAAACTCTTTAGGTAATCAGTTCTTAGCCATTGAGCTGTGTGAGGTTCAGGATGGTTCAGGCTATGCAATACCAGGGGGAAATGAGCTACAGTCTGTTTCTCTTTGTGCATCACTAATAAAACACTGTTAATGTTTGCACAAGTGCATTGCAACACGCTTGGGTTTTCATTCACATGTGTACATTGCACAGAAGCCACATCGTCCATAACCGAAATGCCATTTTCATTCCAGTAAAACACGTGAGTTTTTAACAGCGTGAACAAAAATTTGTCAGTGGTTTGGAGCAGCAAGTGTGGACAAACAGAAAACAAAAATTCAGATGCAAGCTTTTGATGCCTCTCTAGTAGTAAAAAATAAACAGCTTAATTATCTTTTTAAAATTCCACTTTATCCAGACTCTGGCAGTTGTATTGTGAAACATTTAAGGAGGAAAGGGAAAGTATATTCTCTCCAAGAGAAAATATGTAGGGAAGGAAGACACAGGTCACATCCTCCCTGTTGGCTGCTCCCTCTTTTGGAAGTAACTATCCCTTCTCTTTTGGACTCTTGCAGCCTTGTTCTTCCTCGGCACTTCTCCAAGTTCCCTAAAAATAATTCTTCCGCTAACACCCATCAACCACAAAATGACGGGAATATCTTCATCTCCTGGTCTCTGAAAAGGAAAGTAAACCCAGAAAAATGTCTGTCTAAAAAATCTTACAGGAAGCTATTTTCTGATCCAGTAAAACCAAAGTGGAGGCTAGCTTCCCCTTAGTAAATAAAAAAGTGTAGAAGAAGAGTATAAACATCTTTAAAATAAAATGCTTTTTAAGCTCTATTTGAGCTCAAAGAAATTCTGGAATAGTTTCAGAAATAAACATTTTTATTTGTTTCAATTTTTTAAAGTCAGTTAATCTACTCATCTGAAAATGATGATTTGCATATATATTTCCACCCGTATTTGGAGTTTTTACTTTTGGAATAATTGGCAAAGATAACAAAACTTTTGAATTTATCTAGATACCAGGATTTTGAAAGGATGTTGTTAACCTCAAGTCAGTCTTCAAAGAGGCAGCGTGTCATTACCATATAAAACACAGAAACTGAGAAGTGTTTCTGTTTGATTTGGATCCCATCAGAAGCAACACAGATGTTTCCTTTAGTGAGAAGCCACCCCCAAATGAAGTGCTCAAATGTTAGTTTAAAATTGTTTTGGAACTGTCCCCAAGATTTCCCATGCCATTTAGCTTTTTCAGTCTTTAATATTGTAATAAACCAAGCAAATTCTAAAATTGGCACAGGTAAAAATCTTTAGTTACATGCCTATATTCCTATGTATCTTCAGCACAGTGGTATATGTAAATAAGAAAATAGTGATCTAAAGGAAAAGGAATAGAAAAATAAGCGGTGAGCAAAAAGAATGGGAAGGAGTGAGAATTGCTTTCCTGCCTCACTCAGATGTCTTGATAAAAAACCCAGAGAACTTTGTTCAGCTGCTCAACCCCTGACCTGCAACTGAGGAGAAAGAGGGAAAGTCTACATCTTATGGGATCATAGTTACGAGGAGCTTTGCCAAGTCAGTGAAAAGGACTTTAGAAAGTGGATGGAGGTATATGACAGGATTTCCTGTTTGTTTGTTTGTTTGTTTTGGCAGTTGTCGTTCTTGAATCCCATGCATATGGAGATGTGGTCTCTCACAAGAGGAGAAAAAGTGTTCCCCCCATTGCTTTCCTCTGTGGAGTCCCATATCAGTTACCCCTCTCTGGTACAGAATTGCAGTGCCCATCTGAAGATTACAAAGCTTAACACCTGCCTGCCAGCAGCTGGGGGTGGGGGCCAGGAGGTTGCTGGTGGCTCACAAAGTCAAACCAACAGTTTTGACCTTTCCAAGGTACCAGGATGAGCAAGATCCTTAGCTTCAAAGCACTTCACCACATGCATCCATCACAAATAAGACCTGTCAGTGTGTGTAAGGAATGTTCTAACATTTCCCTGAGCTTGGGCAAAGATGCCTGTATTAACTGGTTATTTCCTAGTGGAAAATATTCTTCTCAGAATCACAGGATCACAGAATGATAGGGGTTGGAAGGGACCTCTGGAGATCATCTAGTCCAACCCCTCTGCCAGAGCAGGTCCTCTTAGAGCAGGTTGCACAGGAACTTGTCCAGGTGGGTTCTGAATGTCTCCAGAGGTGGAGACTCCACCACCTCTCTGGGGAGCCTGTCCCAGTGCTCTACCACCCTCAAAGTAAATATGCTCCTCCTCGTGTCTACTTCATAAGCATCTCTAATCTGGAATGAACATTCGAGCTCTTTGTAGACATGAAGAGAAGAGCATCCCCCAGAAGTGCTATTTTAGAATCCATCAGGCCTACTGAGCGGCCATACGCATGTTTTCATGGATGATGATGCATTTTGGTTCTGTCCTGCAGAGGACTGGATCTGATGCAGAAATTGGTGCATCAAGGACTTGTTCTGAGTCTCCGTTCTGCAAATCATTGTCCACTCCTGCATTCAGGAGAGCACGAAATGGGTTTAATACAAGGAGTTAGCCTTATTTCCTGAAATGTTCCATCTCACTGAGGACATCATACAGTTTGCTGTTTTATAACATCCCTGAAGATACTGAAAATAAATTGAAGCATGGCATGTGTGTGCACATGAACACACACAAATGAAGTTCAAGCCTCCTTTTACTTGGCTAGAGTAGTTGGGTTGGCCAAAGCTCATACTCTGTCACTTTTTAGTGGGTGCACTAAGTAATTTGTTTTCTGTTTTCTGGCTTTGCCATTCCGTGTGTTCACATAAAATTTAGACTCTCTTGTGGTGAAAGCAATAGAAGGTTTGGAGAAGGTTGCCCAAACAAGTTGAAAGGGTTTGGAACTGTCTTCTGTAGTTGAAGAAGTATTCTGAAGAGAGTAGAATAAATATATCTAAACACATGAACAGCATTTTTTTCACTAAGTCTTTGGACAGAAGTAATTTAAAACATTGTTCTTACCTCAAATCTGTGACCAAGTCATGGAATGCATTTATTACGCAAGACATCTCCTTCCTTTCTGGCCCGTGCCATTTTACACAAATGACTCTTCCAAGGCACATCTATTTAAAGAAATGAAGGAATCTGAAATTTATAAGTTAGCCTTTTCTCCCTACATTTTCAGCATAATCAAGTAGTTTGACAATTTCTGTTTGGAAGAGCTAGGTCATCTCTCACCACCTTTTTGGAAATTGTCCCAAATCCGTTATTCACTTCAGACATATTTTCAGATTGAGCCATTTTACTCCAGAATCTTGAACTTCTTTAATACTTTTCCCTGCTGACCTCACCACCTCTTCTATTTTATCTTCTAAACTAGACAGTATTTCCTCTGGGACAGGGATTTATATGCTATGCCCAGGCTTTTGGTTTTTGTGGAACTGTTAGGGTTTACCTTTGTTTCATTGCAGACCAATCACTATCTAATTAGTCAGCTAAAGTAACTCTTTCTGAAGAATCCTGTGTTTGGATTAAATAGGCTTTTGAAAGACAGGATGAGTTGGGATAGTTTTGTATCATGGTCTTTGGTCAAGACAGCTGTACAGATTGTCTTATTGTCTTCTCCCAGTAGTTGCTTGAACAATAGTTTTAGAAAGAGGCTTCAGAGTTTGGAATTTTAAAATACAAGTTCACTGAAATTTCTAATATGTGTAGTTTTGGAGACAACATTGTTCTACTCAGGGGGAAAATACATTTGACCTCTTTGTAATATAGAGTCTCTCATACATTCTGAGTGTTTGTATGTGCCTATATCTATAGTCTGTGTCTACATACTGCTGGCAGTGAGAGAATTTTTCAGTGCAAAAAATTCCCTCACTTGCCAATGAGCCTTCACAGGGAATGTGAATATTTGCCTACATGTTTTGTTTACAGCTTATTTTTCCTTTTTTATTAAAATAGAGGAAGCTTTGCAGCAGTACATTCAGTTAAGTGTAGTATCACAGCTCCACAGTTACTGCTGTCTGCCTGGGATGTACATATGCAAAAGGTAATTACAGATCTCTCCAGCCATCCCTAGAAAGGCACATGCCGGGCTCGCTACAGCTGGGAGCATAAGTGATTTCCAGTCCTAAAGTTAAGCTGTGCCTGCAGTGCTGCTGCATGTGGCAGATTCGTGCAGCAGCTTTCACATCCACCTTAGAAATTGCTGTAGGCCATACAGTCTTACACTTACTCTAATAATGAGTTTAAATACATTTAGATTAGCATGCATTTGAGAAGAGGGGAGAAGTATCTTTAAAAATGGTATATTTACTCCCTGGTTTATTAACTCTTTTTATAAAAAAATGGAAGAAAATAAGTTAGTAAACAAAACAGGTCAGTAAATATTCATATTGCATGAAATTGATTCCCTGTGAAAAAAAGACCAACACTGGTACCACCATAACTTACACTTTAGGTTCCCAAATAGTCTGCATGTGAGACTCAGATGTGCACTGAATTCTTCCTGGTCTCGTTTCTGAGTGTAAATCGTCCTAAGAGAGGATGAGAACCAAGTCTGGAGCATCAGTTGTTCATTCTAAAGTCCTGTACTTTAAATAAATTTATTTCCTATCATATATATTTCAAGTCATTAATATTATGTTGTATTGGTTTACTTTTTCCATTTATGGTTCTTTTTGTTGAAATGTGCAAATGAATTATGAAAATAATACATTCATTAAAATAGTGCTACTATGGCTTCTTACTAATACACTGGAATAACATATTCCTTGGAAATACTGCAGTTTCTTTCATCAAGATAAAAATGGATCTTTTATTTTGTTTCTTTCAGCAAAACTTTTCTTTGAATTTTATTCTCTTTGTCTGTCACGCCCAAACTAATCAGGAATGTTCTTCAAAGGGCAGAAAAAGCCACCTTTTGGTAACCTTGGCATGTGTACCATATCCTTGTAAATTAAATTCTTCACGCTTTTTTTAAAGATGTGTTCTCTTTTTAATATTATGATTGTTGTTTTAAAACAGTGCAGATTTTTGTAAGAGTTATTTCAGCAGATATATAATTATCCTTAGGGATATGTGGCTTCTCGCTGACTCCCGGCATGGGAAAAGAAGAGATACTGCATTGGTTTTATCGGAAGGAATTTAGACTGTATGTAATTTTGGCCAAAAAAGACCTTAGTTAGTCACAAAAGAAAAGCCACCCTGCGTTGTCTCAGTGCTTTGCATTGCTGTACTAACTGCGTTCAGCTTGGGTTGTATGATAATTTGTGTGTTTGAGATGCACGGTTTGTTTATGTCAGACTCCATTATCCTGTCTCATGTTCTTGGAGTGCCTGAAGTAGTTTCGCTAATCTGTCAGCATAGTATGTACTTGTGGATAAATATAGACATGCAGCCAGTCTGTGAGTGGTCATCATCATATGCTGAAGCTAAAAATTACCCCTTTGGTTATGGAAAGGCTGATCCGATCCGGAGGCCTGCTCTAGCTCACACACTGTAGGTCTCCAGCACTTGTGTATTAACAAACAAAACCAAAAAAACCTGAAAGAAACGCCTGCCTCAGTGCTGAAAAGCTTATAGTGAAATATGAAACAGGATTATGAAACAACTAATTTCCTTTTCGATTTTAGTTAGAAAAGGATTCTAACTTTTCTAACTGAAGGAGTGGAACATTTCAGGTATTCACAGGCTCATGGATATTACAGTAGCGTGTTGGAGAAGGTCCAGTGTGATCGGCTTTATAAAGGGGCTCGGTAGGTATGAAAATACTGCAAATACGTGTTTTGGTTTGTGTTAGTAGTTTGCTCATAGTTGATAAAGTGTGAATTTGGCACAGTTTACTAAAAAACCCCACAATCTCTGGTTTTTATGCTTAACGGTACTGAAAATTCAGTAACTGTGTTTGGCTGGAGTTGTATTCAGTGTAGCGCAGATTCTTGGCTTGTGCATTATGATTGTTCTGATGTTCTGCTTCGTCTTAGGGTTTTAAGAAAAAAAACAATAGTGGAATTCATAGCAGAGAGTCTCTTATAAACATTTAATTTTGCATTCATCCCCACTATCTGCTTAGTGACCGTGTGTGTGTGTGAGTATTAAAACTATGTGGCTTTTTACAGCTTTTTCTCTGATCAGGGAAATGGTCAATATAGGGAAATAATTAGCAGTGATTTTGGTTCAGTAATCCTTTCAGTGATACTAGAACATGGTTGCGGTGACAACCATATGTGAAACTGCATTGCTGCTTCCATATTTACTCCTTTTTAAAATTTTTTTAAAAATACATGAAATTTAGAAAATCTTATGCTTCTAGCCTGAACTAAATTAAAATATTATGTAGGAAAGGATTGTAATTTGAAATACAGCTCATTGTAGGTGCCGTAGAAAAGTATCTTGGAAACAAGAAAATGGGTTGTTTGAGAGAAGTAGCCCTCAGCCAGAATTTCTCCTCCAAATGATAGTCATCTTCAAGTTCATCAAGCATAGTTAATCTTTTTAACAGGTTTTCCGAGGATAGCAGCTTTAAATATGTATAAAACTTTTTAAAACTGACCCACAGATTCCCTGCTATCACAGAGCCCTTGGGCTTCAGGATTATCTTGGTCTCTTGCATGTGCATCATCATTCATTCTCCTGAGGAACGAGCTACTTTTCTCTAGGTGAAAGATTTAATTTAATGTAGCATTTGAATGGTGACCAGTATCCTACAATATGTTAGTACTTCAAACTAAATGTTTCAATGGTCAATTCTGGTATTTCTGTTTGTAGAACATTATTATTTTGAAATCAGATAGTAAAACTTAATTTGTCAATGAAATCAATATTTAGAATTGAATATAACCCCTTCCCTCTCATCCCAACCCCATCAGATATTTCCTGCATAAAACCTTGCAAATGATACGTTAATTTTTCTCACATAAAAATTACATCTTTTGTTTAATGGGGCGTTGTTTCACTGGCATAGGTGGCAAAAATGGGTACATCCTTCCTATTGCTGCCTTTAAGGCCCGCATTATAATATGTCAGCATCAAGAGACCAGTCATAGATGACTTTAATGCAGCTCTTGCTTAAATTCGGAGTCCTTGATTTCCAGTTCCATGTCTCAGAGCAACTTTTTTTTTTTTTTTTTTTTTTTTTTTTTTTTTATTCTGTTAAAGCTCATGCATCATCAGTGTACATATCAACGACAGTCTGGCCACTGGGCCGGATTTTTGCAATGCAAATATCAAGCATATGCAAATGCTTGAGATAATGGAACTGAAAAGATGCATTGGGAAGCAAAACCTGTCTGTAATAGTTTGTGATTAACTCGGAAATCTCACGCTGTTGGCAATGTTAAATTCCACACTGAAGATGCTTGTATAGAGGTAGCAGCTACTAAAGGATATTTTAAAACTTTGTACTAAATCAGTATCACGTCAGTCATTTCTGTAACTGCTGCAATTGCTGTAGCAATGAGAGATGTTAACCCCTAGGATATCCGTTTACTTTCCTGTGGGGGAAAGGCTGTACAGGCCTATATTTCAGAGGAAAGCTAGAATACAAATTTTTGGTGGACAGACAAATCTTGCAAATAATTGCATTTTTTTGTTACTGTGTGCATATAATTAATTTTTCAGATAGGAGTCTGGAAAAAAAATAAAGAGAGCAGCTTGTGTCACAAATCTAACAGCGTCATTGTTAAAAGGCTTCTTGCTAGCAGCGACTACATGGATTTAAATTCCAGTCTCAAAATCCTGGCTTAATGCCATGATGATTGAAGATAAGGCTCTCAAGCAGTATGATTAGGGTTTCTTAAACTTAATTTCCTAAGGATGTGAGGCATGCCTGAACCCACATGATGCTTTCTTTCCATCCGTCCTTCCTTCCTTCCTTCCATCCCTCCTCTGTGTTACTTAGTAGTATATTTTGAAATCAATAGCCAATTGAAACCAAAATTGCCTGAGGACCAGAAGGCAACTTTGTGTGTGATTAGGCTCCTACAGATTCCTTCAAGAGGGAGCCTGGGGATGGTTGTGGTGGCCGGGGAGAGGCGGGTGGCCGGGGCCGGGTGTATTTGGCTTGGCAGAGGCTGGCTGGTGGGCAGGCTGCCTGCCCAGCCCCAGCACAGGGCTCCAGAGGGAGCTTGGGAACAGCTCGGGGGAGCTTGGGATGATGACAAGGGCGAAGACAGGGTTTTTGCTGCAGAAAGGACACAGTTCCTTCAGAAAATCGGTTTCACTGCTCACAAAAAGCACACTTTTCCTAACCAAGCGCTTGGCAATCAAAGTGATTTCACAGATAGCTGTGAGCCAGTCTAAACCACACGTTTGACAAATATGTTATTGATCATAAAAATATTGTCTGACTCCTTCCTAATGCTATTTGTGGAGAAATTTCCATTACCTAGTATATTTGATAGTCCATATAAATTTGCATCTGATCCTTTACATCCCACTGTTTGCATGCTTAAACTCTGGGAGAGCATAGGTGATGACAGGAGAGCAGTAGCGCTTACACTCTTCTCTGGTGGCTCTTTTTTCATTACTTTGAAGAAGATTATTATTCAGAACAGTGGGGTATTTTTAGAAATGGTTTTCTGGAATATGCATGTAGAACTGTTCTATACACTTTGTTATCTGCAAAGAGTCAGAATGCCAACCAGACTCCATCATTATGTCTTTGCCCTCAACAATCAAATGAAACTTCACAGGAGAAAAGATCTCACAGGAAACATCTATTGGAGTGGAAGAGGTGGTGCTGCTGTCCTAAAAAGTGATGCCATGTCAATGAGTGATACCTTATCAATCAGGAGGGTTATTTATGGCTATTTATGGTTATGTTACACTTGCAGAATAATAACTACATGAACAAAAGCATTTCTATCTTGCATTATGATGATATAGTGGATTTCTAAACTTTGATTTTTCTGAAGGAAAATACGTTCTCTTTTCTCCAGTCCTCTTTTTCTCCATAAATTGGTGTCTGATTGCGACACTTTTTGAATACTCTCTGACAATAATGTAGTCTTTGGGATTTAGGTTTTTCAGTTTTTTGCAGCAATGAAATGTTAAAGTATTTGGGAAAGATCTAAGATCTCATTTATTCTTAAAACAATCTCATGTAATTAATAGTTGACAGTTACTTTCAGTAGTAGTTGCAGTTCTGTTCCTCAAAGCAAATGGCTAAAGGCGTTGTGTGTGCAGCATCCATCCTTGTAGTCCATTCATCTTTCTTTATTTCTTTGTAATTTGGATGGAGCATATGATGTAGCACTCTGGAATGCAATGCTATGGGGAAATGTTATAATGGTATTAGTTCACAATGTTTTCCACAGTTTGTATTGCATTAAAGCACCTCTGTCCCAATCATGAGCTGTGCTTGCGGGTGTCACAACACTTCTATTGCATTCAGAGTGGGTAATGGCTGGTCTTCCCACTGTTACTTACTTTGCTGCTTTTGAACTCTCTGGCAAAGTGAACAGAGGGTTCTACGGGTACCCATCAGGAGACCATGTAGGACTTTTATTGCAAATAAGACCTAAGCCTGGGAATTTAGTTTTGGAAATTTTTTCTGTAGAATGGTAATATTTGAATCGATGGGATTTTGTTTCATAGCACTTCAATTTTATTTTTTTCTTGAGTTTCACAGAGAAACAGAAAGCATAACTACGCCTAGTACATATCAAGGTATTGGTTACGGTGAATTCCCAGAATCAAGGGGTAGTTTAGGTTGGAAGGGATCTCTGGAGGACTATTAGTCCAACCTCTGATCACCAACTAGAGAAGGCTTATCAGGGCCTTGTTCAGTCAGGTTTCAAGTATCTCCAAGAGTGCAATTTCTGCTAAATCTGTGGACAGCCTGTTCCTGTGTTTGATCATCCCCTCACAGTGGAAATTTTTACATATATCTAACTGGAATTGCCCACATTCCAACTAGTGTGTTACCTCTCATTCTGTCACCACGCTCAGAGACAAGTCTGGGTTCATCTTTGCTTGGGACCGTTAGGTAGCTGAAGACTGCAGTAAAATCTTACCTTAGCCTCCTCTTCTTATGGCTGAACCAGTCCAGCACTCTCAGTCCTCTGCTAGCAGGAATTTAAGAACCTTCATGGTCCTACCGTGGCCTTGCTCTAGAATAGCAATACCATTTTTGTTTGGGGGAACCCAAAACTGGACACAGTACTCCAGTCATGATCTCTCAAGTGCCCAATAGGACTGTAGGGTTTGGTACTTTCAGAAAAATTGCTACATAATGCACATTTTTGGCCATGGAAAATATTTCATGTCTGACTCTTCGTGTAAGATTTATACTGGTGAAGTGTCATTGTTTTTAAAGGAGTCATTTTTGATTGACCTGCATATAAATGAGAGGAAAACCAGTCCTTGTACAACTCATCTTAGTCAGTCATAGAGACTCCTGACTTTTGCAAGGATGGCTCAGTTTGCATAGCAGTAAGAATAAATTTGTTATTTGACAACTGAGCTGCAGATCAGGCCTACACTGTAAAGAATAAGAAATTAGGCTCTTACTCAAACAGTTAGGTGTCAGCAAGTTTTACCAGGTAACAAAAAAATAAAAGAGGATTGGGTGTACTGCATAGTAAACATGACTCAGATTTAATACATAAAATTTCATCTTTGATTTCTTCTTCCAGTCTATATTATGTAAATTTAATACCGTGGGTGTATTTATGTATTGATTTTCAACTATGTTTGATTATCAAGTATTTTCCAGTTTTGCTTTCACAATATAGTGGGTCAATGGAAAAGTCAAGTCCTATCGAATTACTTACAAGTAAATGTCTCTTCTCTACCTTTCAGCTTCTCCAGTTGGTAACGGATATATCAAGCCACCTGTCCCACCTGTTTCTGGTACACAGAGAGAAAAAGGACCTCCAGCCATGTTGCCTATCAGCATTGACCCAGACAGTAAACCAGGCGAATATGTCCTGAAGAGCTTGTTTGTTAACTTTACTACTCAGGCTGAACGTAAGATTCGCATCATCATGGCAGAACCTCTTGTGAGTAAAAAGAAACTCTAAGTATAAATGCACTTTCCTTTGAATTTATTTTTAATCCAGGCTTGCTTGTCATGCAACGCAGAATATTTCGCTTGTCATCTGCGTTGGAGTTTGATAGTGTTTCCCAAACTGCAAGATACACCGCTATGGCAATTAGAAGGTTGTGGGAGAGGACGGAGGTATGCAAGATATGCCAGAGGGGTGACATGAAAAGGAATGAACATTTTATTTCTGTTTGCAATATGGGCATGTGTTAATGTGATCAAGAGGCAGAAGGGGTGACAGCCAGCACAGATCTCACAGCTGGGAGAGTGGTCACTTGAGTCAAAATAGATTAGAAAATGCTGAAATATGATAAAAACAGTATTTCTGAGCATTGCTGGTTTTCAGCTAGAACATGAAAATGAATAGCACTGCTGGTTCTTATTTCAGTTATGACAGTAGTAGGTTTCATAATCCAAGTGCTGTAGCACCTATTTTCCAGATATGAAAAATCATGCAGCATTTGAAAGAGGAACTACATTGCAAGGTCTTGCACAGTCAATAAGAAAGCCACCGTTGTTTATTTCAGGCAAATTTAGCATACAAGTACGTCTGTTGCAAATTGCCTTATGTAACTGAACTTTGGGAGTCTGCTGTTTTAACCTGAGACTATATTTTTTATACATTCTTGTTATTTTGATTAAGGAAGAATAGTTCTGTAACCTGTATTTTAGTTCTGACAAAGTAAAAATTAAAAAAAAATAAAAGCAACTGGGAACCTGTATTTCTGAGCTGTGAGGGACTTTTTATAAAATCTTATAGCATTTTTTCCTATAGAGTACTTAGTTCAGTTTCCCATTTTCAGGTCTAGATATTCAGAACAGTAAAACTGAGATTGGCTTGATTCTGATGGCTTCTGTGTAGCTTTATGTCTTGATTTAGATTTAGAATCATTTGATGCTTGGAAAGTTGTTCCAGATTTTCCTCTGAAACATCAGGTAGATGCAAGATGACAGAAATATCTTACATAATTTGTAAATAACACCAAAAAAGCTGGCAGGAAGTACTATTTTAACAAAGATCCAGTTTGTTTTTCTTTCACCAGTCTCCTCCAAATAGCAAAGAGTAGAATAAACTGTCAGTTGTAGTGTAGGTCCTTTAAAAATAAAATGCCAGCAGCTATTTATTACCATGCAGTCTTCATGTCATCCACAGTGAACATCTTTAACATTTTAAGGCAAAATGTGTTGTTAAGGCAAAATTACTTGACAAGATCAGGGAAACAACAAAAAGACCAGGACTGAGATCATGATTTCCTTGCAGCACCTTTGTTACTCTAAACACTAATCTCTGCAGTTTCATGTAGTATTTCAGACATAGCTATGAACCAGTGACCCTGATTTATTCCCATTTCACCTTGTGTTAAGATGATTTTGCGTTGTTGTGTGTTGACATACTATTTTTGTCCCTTTGTGAAACTATATCTGAATGTTGATCTTATTTCAGAAGTTGTTCAGTGATATTTTATTTGGTATTGTTCAGTGTATAATGTAGAAATACGACAAGAGACTGGAATGTCACCTCCTTGTCAACATTTTCAGAACATATTTCTTACAGGGGTCTAACCATGAGACACTGACAATAATTCAATGACATACTCACATCTTATTAATAATAATAGGATTTACAAGTCATGGCATGCTGCTATTTGAGGGTGGCTGTGACAAATGTGTAAGCAGGTTTTTGTAGACATTCAGTCAAAATGATATTTAAATAATTGGTTTCTAATGAAAGAAGTGACAAGGGGAAAATGGCAAAATTTATTCTGGAATAACGGCTAAGAATTTAAGTCCACCCTTTTTGCGGGATAGCTGTTGGATGTTTAACGGCTTTGTTCCCACATTTCTGCTCTACTGACTAGAATTGTAACCAGGAAGTCTCAAGGATTTGTCAGACAAAGATTATAAATTGGTGGTGCAGAGCCACCCTTTGGCCTTTTTTCACAATAGGTAGTCAAATGGTGGGCTCTTTGAAGATTCTCTTCTAATTAAACTCAAAAGTACTTCAAAGAAAATCAAAATTGCAAAGTGCTCTAACACTGAGATGTTTCTGGTTTGAATCCTCTAAGTCACTACAAGATATGACAGTTTAATTTTATAATGAGTGATGAATACTTAAGATATCTTTTAGAGAAGCTAAAACGATCTGTTTATAATATAAATGCTTTATCCTCTCTTTTATCACAAAGTCTAGCTCAGATTCAAGCTCTGAGGTTACTATGGGTTCAAATTAAAGGCTTGCTGATGTATTTTTTTACCTAGATATTTCTTTTCATACGCACAATTTGCCTGCTTCTCCTTTCTGATTATCATTACTGTTGTTTTTACAAATTTTTCCTTCAGTTTTTTCAAATTCCGTATCCCTGTTTGATATAAGATCTTTCTTTTGTGGTGTACACAGAGCCCAACTGGGAGCTATGGTGGAAAACCAGGTTTGTGTCCCACCATGAGTTGCAGATGGTAGCAAGATGCAAAACTTTTTTGCTATTTTCTAGGGGATCAGTGAAGGGCACAGCACTCACCCCCACCTGCAGCCCCATGAAATCTTGGCTGGGGTAGCAAGATTCCAGCAGCAGAAAAAGCAGAGGCCAATGTCACCTACTCCTCCCACTGCCTTGGCTGTCAGCTGCCCATGATTGGACATTTTGGTTACTGGATCTGGCAGCAATCATCATAAAAAATGCACTCTCCACTTAATATGTTTTCTAGGCATGAATCTAATGTTGACTATCCACTACTAAGTCTTTAACGAATGGAAAGGTTTCTTTTCTAGATGTGGGGTTTTTTTTACTTTGTATGGAGAATATTTTTCTTGGAATTTCAGCTCAATTTTTTTCATCCTTTTAAGGTATCTGAGATACAACAAACATTTCAATAGGTACATTATGTTCATAATTATGTGGCTGATTTTTGATGTTTAAACTACTGTACCCAGATTGTCAAATTATATTAATCCAAATTAAAGCTATTTGACAGCAGAATTAATTAAGAGATTTTCCAGTTTATAAAATTAAATTTGCATAAATGAAATGTAAATAATTTCTTCTTGATAACCTTTAAATATTTTCTGTAAAAAATTGTTCTCCTTTGTAATGAATATTAAGAATTTTTCCCCACAGACCTTCTTTTTACAGCTGATTGCATTCATATATACATTTTTATCAGTTTGTATTACAAATCTTCTTTGCATTGCTTCACTTACAAACACAATTTGATGTCTTATTACTGCTGATTTCTTTTCAAGCAGTGGTGACCTTAAAATGAAGCTAGAATGAGGAAGCCAGGGAAATATTTTTGCCAGTTCAAATGATAAAAACTGTTTACGTGTATTAATGCTGGAAGGATAAAACCCAGAAAATAGTTTCCTTTTTAGGATGGTTGATTATCGCTTAGGGTAATAATTCATCCTGTGCATACTGATCAAGCTAATCTTCAAATACAGCATTCAGCAGTACTTCCACACAGCTGTAGACATTGATAAAACACAGTGAGCTACAGGCATTGACAGTGGTTAATGGTTAATTTAGCTGTTGGTAAACTTTCATTATGCTTTTCTCCTGCAAGCATCTTCTTTTACTGAGCTTGTCTAAATTCAGGATCTCTCTGAATACTGAACTTGAGAACAGAATTTACTCATAGGATAAGGACTATGAGCATATTCTGACTACCTGTAACTTTCTCCCTTTACTAGGTAGGTATATCTGGCCATTGGAAAAAAATTAAAGCAGTGATGTCGTTGATACTAGTGTATTTAATAATTTGATTTCATTAGATCAAAGATATAGCCCTATATCAAAACGGAGGGTGGGATAACATCCAAGCAGGTAGTTAGGAAGACTTTTTAAGGGCAACAGTAATGCAATTTTGCTTTTGCAAAGACTGACCAATCAACATATATAGTGGCAGTACTGTCCAATTAGCTTTAATCTAGGCTTCACTTTCTCTAGGCATTGCTGAAGAAATATGCTAAGGACACACTTGGGAGAAAAGGAACTAGAAGGGTTTTTGGTTTTCGACCGCTGGGCTGTGATAACTAGTAAGATTTATGCAGGCTATAATAATAACAAGGAGTTTTATCACACAGTCATAATGTAGAATTTTCTGTTTTACACGGACTAAAATTCCAGCTGCATCACACGAGGAATGACTGCTTTGTTCTCATCTATAATGAAACACGTTAAGACTTAACACATTTCTTACATTTGATGCCCTCATGAATAGTTTGGCACACACAGGGACTTCAGCCCCCTGTTTATTCACAGTGCACAGACAGGAGTTACTATCAGGAACAAGTGATTTATTGGAAAAGAGGAAAGGCTCCGTTCTGTTTCTTCATTCAGCGTGCATTTGCCCATATAAATTGAAGACAAATTTATTTGAATAATCTTATGCAAGTGCATATCAAATATGCTGTTCTTTTTTCAAATACAAAATTATCTTCCCTAGGAGCTTTTTCTGTAAATAACTAGTGTTATTTACGTGCCAGATTCCCATTGTCATCTCTCCCTGTCTACCTCTATCATTTTGTATCACTCGACGATTGGGTTGCTAGTCATTAACATAATTGTTTTATTCCGCAAGTGTTTGTGTAATAAGCACTAGAGGAATTCTGTAAAAAATCCAAATTCTGTAAAACATGTGGGCAGTCCATCCTAACCCTAAGGATTTCATAGTTCATAGTAGTATAATTCTATAGCATATCGTAAGTCTTTATTTCTGCTGTATTCTTTATTTAGTATTTAAATCGTATATTAGTGGATTAATTCTTTTACATCCAGTTGTGACAAATTACGTGTAGGACATTAAGAATAATTATCTATTATTACAACAGTTGTAGTTGAAGTACTTAAGGTACTTCTTTATGAAATTCTGTCTCACTTTACTATACTGTGCTGCCAACTGTCCTCTTACCTATTCATAAGAAAATTAAGCATTTACCCACCAGCTTATTACTTTAGCTACTTGGTATGTAACCTGAATATACTGTCCTTTTATTGTATGAAACCCTTACGGATCTGTTACAGTGGCCACATTAAGCAGCTTGTTGAATAGGGCGGATCTGTGTCAGTCATAGGACAGTCTGGAGGACCAAGGACAGTCAGTATCCTCAGGAGAACGCTCTGTCTCCTTGTGCTCCCGGCAGGTCTCAGCTCAGCAGTTTCCTTCCTGCAGGTCATTGACTGGGTCACGGGTCATTTTTTCAGACCAACCATTGGTCTCAGTATTTCATTCAACTCCCAGCCATACCTAAGGATTAAACTTCATTTCTGTGTGGATAGTCCCCTTGGTTCTGTTCCCTTTTACTCACTTCCCGGCAGCTAACGTCTCCCTTTCAAGAAATCAGTTCAGCAAAGCAATGGTCTCAGCCATCACTCTCCTCTCTTTCTATTGTTGGCTTCTGGGGGAACTTCACTGACTCTCCAAGTACAATCCAGTCTTACCAAAATCCCCTTCACATACCCTGGCTCTGCCCCAGGTGAAGCCCAGGCTGGGCCAGATCAGCTTGTTCTTTCTCCTAGCAAAGAGAGAGGCAGTTAAGCCTGGGAGATACCATCTATGAAATAAGCAAACTCTCCTGATGTAGTCAAAGGATGTGAAGGTAGAAAAATACAGGAAAAATCAAGCTTCTGTACTGAAGGTGGAGGCCATCCAAATGTAGTGAAGACAACTCCAAGCGTAAAGAACTTTCACTTCACTTTCCACTCATCATGTCAGGAATAGTATCTCCCTCTAGTTATCTCAGTACACATCTCAGGCTGAGACCTGTAGCAGAAGCCAAGCACTAAATGGTGTAGTGGTTGTCCTTCTAGGGTGGCTAATCTTGAATCTCAGGACAGTTATCTTCCTGAAAGAGCTAGAAAGGTCTGAGTGGTTTAGTCAGTGGCCACAGATGAAGTATGTTCTACACACTGCAGGGGAACATATCATAGAATTGAAACATAGGAATAGAGGGAAAGAATATTAACTATTGGAAAAAGAGGAAGAGACAAATATAGAGTTTCATAAATAATCATGAGGAGTTAAGGAGGATGGATACAAGATGCAGTCCAGGTCAGATTCCAGCTTCCATACAAGATAGAGGGAAAAAGTACATGCCATTTTAGCAGCCAGGAAAGAAGAGGACACATTTATGTCTAACCATTAGCATAGGCATTTGCAGCAAGATACTTGCCCATAAAAACACGCTTCCATTTCAAAGCCAGTCAATGTCCACAGGAGCTTTCTCAGTGATCTCACGGTTTCCATAACTGAGTTTTAGGGTAGAATGATGTGTGAGGTTTCCAGTCTCATTCTGACAGCAAAATTCTTTAGGATGCTTACTGTCCCTGGGCCTCACTACTGCATGGATATAGCCAGAGGACAGTCAATAGTGCGTACGATGGTTCAAATCGCTAAGAGGATTTAACATTGAAAGGCAGATTCAATCCAAGGTCGCTGAGACTGTCACACCATATCACGTGTTGGCTGATGCTTACAAATATAGCACAGAACCTACCACATGCCCCTCATCACATTTTTATGTCTTTTAAGGATATTGAAGGACTGAATGAAAATCAGGTATGTACTTCAGTAGTGCTCTTGCTAGATAAGTAGCAATTAATTAAAGAGGTATCTTTCCATATTTTTGCAACAGCTTCACCCTTCTCATGCTTTCAGAGTCATGTTTGAAGTCAATGGGGTTCTGCTTCATAAGGATTGCTGTATGTGTTTGCATTTAAATTTGTGCTTATTTCTGGGCCTGAGTCTGGCATGGTACAGTTTACATATCAGACAGCTTGAATTATGCCATATTTGATCCTGCATATCTGCTGGCATGACAAATATGAGAAAAACTTAAATACTTCACGTAGCTACCTTCCCAATTTGGAAATCCAGCCACTAAGTTCTTGTTTCCTTAACTGGGCATGCAGTACTGGTGGAGACTATGGCTTTTGTGGCCATCACAGTTGTAGCAAAAGAACAGTGAATGCTGATGTTAGCTCTGCAAGGACATCCGGGTGTCCTCCTTCAGTCAGTACCAGATCAGTACCAGTAACCAGGAGGAAAGAGCTGCAGATCAAGTCACCTGGGGATACCTCTTTTATGGTACAGCTACAGCCTTGGAGATAAATACATAGCCAAGAAAACCCCAAATAAAGGTAGTTTGAGGAAAACTAACTACTGACAGTCATCTGATTTTTTTGAGTTTGCTTTAAACTATACCTTTCCTCGTCTATTGGTCTATTCCATGAAAATAATCATATTGTTAATGACATTAAGTAGCTACCTGATGTTAAAGCAGCGATGGCTGCGAGGCAGCAGACCATTGCTGGGGTTGGTGGCTGTCGTGTGTTACCCCCAGCCGCTGGGGGGTTAAGTGAAATGTGGCTCCTGTTTGTAGAGCTCTCAGCTGTGCCTGGGGCAGCCCTGCAATTACAACTCTAAATTCATTCAAATCAACTGATAAGGGTTTCCTATAGCTTTGATTAAATTAGGTCACATTACTCTGAATGGGTAACCAGCAGGTCAGGGCCCTGAGGGCACTAATAACTCTTCATGGTCTCCTCTGAGTGCCTGTCCACCCCTGCCCGCTGCTCAGGACCCCATTCCAGGTGCTGGGGCCACCAGTACCTGCCACAGCAACACCACACAGGGCGGCTCTCCAACTCCGCATGGCCCTGCCAAGCCATACCCAACCATGGGCCCACATCCTGGTCCTGCTCCTGGCTGGGGTTGGGGGACAGCCCCTGGCTGCTCAGCCCAGCCCTGCTGTCCCCATGGGGAGCCCTGGTCATGGCCAGCACTCCTGGGCCCTGGCACCAGCAAAGCCATGGAAGCACTTTGGCAGCTCACTTTGACGTAACTGAAGCATGTCCTGCTCAGTGCATGAAGAGTAAAGATACTGGGAAAAGAGTGGATTCATGAGCAGTTCTGTATCAGAAACAACTGTGTGTCTTTCTCTCTCATGCAGCCATGTCTCAGTGGGTGGTAGCAGGCAGGATATTGTCCTGCCTGGTCATAGGGTATTCCATACATCTGCATCCAGATAGGCCACCTCCATTTTACTCTGCTGTACCTTTTAGTAAAGACCTGGTGCCAATCCTTTATTTTCATTCCCAAGGCTTGCAAATATGGGGATCTTGCCCACCCTTCCTGACCTCCCTGGTTTTAGAGCATGTTACCAGTTCCCTACAAACGTGCCAACAGAAGGAACCTCATCCGCTGCTTGGAACTCAGAAGTCGCCTAAATCCTTATAGCATCACGCTTGCCATGTGCAGGAAGTTTGACTAACGATGAGGACAGTGTTCTCATCATAACTCTGAGAATGTGGTGAGCTCAAGGGGGAAGCTGCACATCCTGGCTTCCATGAAGGAAAAAAAGTTCCCTGCATTTGTCTGTCGTGTCCTTCTTGCACAGAAGCAATTACTTTGCTTGTCATAAATCAGTTGGTGTAAAACACTTTGCATATAGGATTGAAGTGTCAGATAACTTCTCTGTTTAGGAAACAAAGATGTACCAAATGACCAGGGTGCATCAAGGTCAAGGAAGAGCATAGTCTCACCCTCTTCACCATGTCAGAGATGGAAAGGAGGGAACAATACTGTGAAAGTTACAAACTTTTAACTATAGCGACTTTGTGCCCAAAATCTGTTTAATTTACCACTGGATTTTTCAGTGTTTCAATTTTATAGAAGTCTGCTGTCAACAAAACCCTTCTCTTAATAGAAGTGATTATTGTATGCATACCCTTCAATATGTTTTTTTTTAAATACATATATTTCAAATGAAGATTGCCTTGCTGAACCACCTCAGTAATCAGCTGAAACAGGGCTTTGAACAGCACTTTTCATGTGAAGGTCTTAATGTGGATGTGGTAGTCCAGATCTCCATAATCTATCATTCTTCAAATGCTAAAAATAAGTTAATATAAGTTAATATACTGTCTGCCTCAGAAAATTAGGCTCCAGTTAACAAAATTTTATCTTCTTACACTTGGAAGTTTTAAGTCAGAATCAGTCAGTCTACTAACACAGGTCTATGATGGATTTATGGTGTCAATAAGAATTGTCCACACTTTGTTTCTAGATGCTCTTTTTAAATTTATCTAACTTACAGGTTGTATATTTCACCTATTTGTCTGTACAGTGTAGTACTGGAGCAATTCAAATCAGGGAAAACCAAGGAAAGTGTTATGGTACTAGGCCAAACCTTGCAACTTGTGTGCCTTCAGACAGAAGATTTTTATGTGTTCATTAAGTTTTTACAAAAGCATGTATTTAAATTACTTATTTCAGAACTGGTAGCCATCAGCTTATTTCAGCTTAAAATACTTTAGTAAAAGGAATTTTTTTTCTTCCTACCTACAAGAAAACACTTTAGTTCACAATGGAAAAAATACTAGAGAAGATGAGAGCAGTAGGATTTTTTGTTTGTTTTCTTTTTTGTGGTTTTTTTGTGTGTTTAAGTTACCTGTGTATCTTTAACATCATTTACCTTTGTTTAAAGTTTGTGATAATTTTTATGAACACCAAGTTAAGGGTATGTCTAGGAATTTTTTTACTGATCAGGTAGGAATGTCAGAGTTCTTCAGTTGTTTGCTCAAGATAAGTGAAGGAAAGAAAAGTTTCCTCTTCATTTTTTGTGAGTTTTTTTCCTTAAATTCTACGTTATTTTGGGAGAGTTGCAGTGCTAATTTTTGCGCTGTGCATCTAATAACTTAGAATGCAATCTCTAATTCATTGGGTTTGCTGCTCTCTCCAGTCTGCTTGGAATTTACTCCCCTTCTGCGTAGTATCAGTAATGAAATTAATTTGCTGTTTCCTTGGCTTGTTTGGCCTTTTTTTCCTGATATATCAATTACTTCAGATTAAACATTCTCACAACCAAAATTTCTGAATGTCCACATCTTATTTGTGTTGGTACACAGCATAGGTGAAGAGTGCCTCTTGCAGAGAATGTGATAAACAGGCAAAAATTAGTCTGTAATACCTGATGTGATGACACAAACTATCACTGAGTCAGAACAGTACATGCCGTGGATGCTAAAAAGGCAAGAGTGAAGATCAGTACTTGGAGCCGAACTGATGTTTTCTTACACAGTTTTGTATTCAGCAGCACTGGGCACATCCTTTTCCATGTGAATAAAACAGAAGAGCTCTTAGAAAGAAAAGAGCCACCGCATGAAGAAAGAATAGACTGAGTAATACTGAGCCTGTCTTCTAAACATGCACCTTTCATTATATTTATTAAATAACTGTAATGACAAGCGGGTTTTTGACCTGAGTTTGCTAAAATAATAATTTATGGGAGATGTAGAATATTTTTGTATATATTTCATAGCCACTTGAAACATGCTTTTTTTAATCCATATGAAATACCATGTACAATCAATATTGCTTTTTTACTTAATTTTGAAAAGTTATGAGAAGTTCATCAGAGTTTTCTTTAATGTTTTTGGAGTCTATCATTTTGTCTTATGTAGAGTTGTGGTGTTTTCTTAAAGCTATCTTTTCCTAATATGCTTGTGCTCAGAATTTCCTTTTGGTGTGTGTGTAGAATTTCAAAGGCTAATTCAGGAAATCCCCTTTTTTGTTTATTTTTCTATCTGTGTACCATGGTCACTGACACAGTCTCTTGAAAGAGGTATCTAGCAGCTAATTGATGCTGAGCAGAGGAACAAGAGGAATCAAATATTCTGTTGCAATACACTGAACTAGCAATTTTTATTTTTTATGCAGGAGGACCTGCTGACTTGCAGAGAATGGTTGTGAAAACAGGACACTAATTGCTTGTTTCATAGAAGTTCCAGGTGGGAGACATTTGGGAGACTGTCAGAGTAAACAGATTGTGCTTTTGAGTCAAAAACCTTGGCTCTATTAATTGCTTAGGTATAAATTAACTAGGTTTACTGGGATGGTGGGGGAATTCCTGAAGAGTGAAAGAGTGAACGAAACCGTTCTATATTTTTTTGAGAGGGCAAAACAGAACTTGCAAGTTCAGCTCCTTGATGCAGGATCCCAGGGAGGGAGGAGGCAGGAGGATGAAGCTGCACTAGAGGCAGGGACCAGACAGATGAACTGTCCCTTTCGGAGGGAAAGGGCTGGAAGGTCAGTGGCTGCTTCCCTGTGGAACAAAGTTTTGCATTCCCTGCCTTGGGAAGTGAATTGCTGGTGTAGCGTTTTCTCCTAGATGATACAGATAATGATCTACAGACCACACAAGCACAAGATTGACAGCGATATGTTTTCAAATCTTTGTACAAATTAACCAATGGCAGAATAAAAAAATTACCATGTTTGATTCAGCTATCTTCAGAGCTATTTTTTTTTTTTTACTATAGAACACCACCTTCCTTTCCTGCTGAAAAGAATGTAATACAAAGATGTTTGGTTTCTTTTGGGGCTTACATGATGATGCAACCTTAAGCAGGAAAGAATTACAGTTAAGGATTTTTTTGGTTCTTAAGATAGTGTGTACATGCATTTCATATATATATATATATATATAAGCTGTAGGAGTTGAATGTGATCTGTGTCCACTCCATTTTATCTGAAAAGATCCATTCTACTTCTGTTTCCTTGTGGTAACTCTTCCACCCCAGCAGATTGCTCAGTACAGTATGTCTGGCTGCTTTTTAACGAGCAGTGGGAAAGCTACATTTTGTATTTTGTTTATCTTTGCATCCTCCCTGCTCTTGTAACAAGCTGGGGTTTATCTCAGTCCGTAATAACAGTACCCAGTCACAATTTGGTAGTCCCTAATGTTTGTTGAGGTTAGAAGTAACGTTAAGGGGCATTATATGTCACAACACAGTGAAGCTTAATAGGCACTACAAAATCCTTTCGTTTTCATGTTTCCGTGAAGACTCAGTTCTGTGACAGGTGGTCGAGGAAAGCTATTCCTGTGTAAATTTACCCCATTATACTTGTTTAGCAGCCCTGAAAAAGAGTTAATATATCAACCATTAAAACTAGCTGACGGTCTGTGGAGAAATGTTTTAATGTGCCTCTGTGAAGAGGGGATTTGACTGATACGTAAATTGTGAATATTCTGTTTCATTAAAACATGCACATGTGATTAAAATATACATTTGCATTGCTTATTCGACAAACTCTTTACACCCGGAATGAGGCAGAGGAGGTAAACTAATTTTTAGGAGCATTTTGTTCTGTAAGCATTGGTGATGCTAGAAGTTTAGATAGTTTTATTAAACATTATAGTTTCAAATATTAAATGCAAAACTGTCTTTGCTCTTCTTTACTGCTTATCTCTAACATGTATTAATATCGTGGGAATTTCCAGCATGAACAAATACGGAGTATACAATTGAAGGTAGCACTTCAAACAAGAAATGTTAAAGGATGTTTAACTTAGTGATTAAAAATGGAAATGTTATTATTGAGAAGCCATTCTTCTGAAATTTTTTGATGTTTTTTATAGCTGAGAAAGCTATGAGCTCTTGCAGATTAATCAAAACTTTCTTTATTCATGTTTGTGGTTGTAGGCTTTGGCTCCAAATTCAGCCTACCTATTCATCCAAGATTTGGAAGACGTTTCTGTAGAATGTATTATAGCTACAGAGACTCAGACAGAGTCAACTCATAATATGAAAGGGACTCTTTGCCAGGTCTGAATTGGGTGGGCAAGAAAATAAATAAAAATAAAATAGTGCCTTGAGGCTGGAAAACATTTTTAAGATTTTTTAAAACTTTTAAATAAGTGTATCTCCAGAGTAAATAGACTGCTATGGAATCTATTACTCAGAGGCAATTTCACTTTATTTTCCTTTTTAACCTTGTCTTTGCCAGCCCTGAACCTTTGGCATATAATGAAAATGTCTACCTTTGAGTATATTTTAAATAGTAGCTGCCATAGCAACGATGTTGAAAATACTGCATAAAATGAAATGGTGAGATTTGTAAGGATATTAGAACTAAGGAAGAATAGGCAAGTTGTTTACAGTAGACTAGAAGAAATTATCTGTTGCATAAAGGAAAAAGTGCTGTTTTCAAAGGGCACTTGAATCACCTGCATGTAGTTGATCTGTCTTTGAACTTACTCAGCAGTATCTTCCTATCATGGTCACTTGTTGCACTCACCATGCAAGCAATCATCCCCTTTGGTTTTCATAGAATCACAGAATGGTTTAGATTGGAAGGGACTTTAAAGATCGATTTCCAACCCCTCTGCCATGGGCAGGGACACCTCCCACTAGAGCAGGTTGCTCAGAGCCCCATCCAGCCTGGCCTTGAACACTTCCAGGGATGAGGGAGCACTTAGATATCAAAAAACTTTTTTTGTATCTAGCCCTTCATCTTTATCCAATTCAGTATCTATTCAGTACTCATCATTACTAATATAGCAAATAGTAATAACTTCTACTTTGTGTTTTCTCAAAGCCCCAAGTATAATTTTCTGTGGTTGTTGCCATTCCCTGCAGGGGTACAGTGAGTTGCTCTGACCTGTGCACCCCACTCTCAGAACAGGGGCGTTCATGCAGAACACTTGGGTTCATGGGGTCAGCTTGGGTCCAGCCAGGCTGAGCCACGTCTGCAGTGGCTGCAGGCAGAGTTGGTGGCAGTGCTGTACTTGGAAAGAATCAAGGACGAAGCAACAACCTAAACAGAGGGGTTGTCAGAGTTGGAAGGAACCTCTAGAGATCATCTAGCCCAACTCCCCTGCCAAAGCAGGATTGCCTAGAGCACATTACTCAGGACTGTGTCCAAGCAGGTCTTGTAGGTCTCCAGAGAAGGGGACTCTACAGCCTCCCTGGGCAGCCTGTTCTGTAAAGAAATTTTCCCTCATATTCGAATGGAGCTTCCTATGTTCCAGCTTGTGCCCGTTGTTCCTCGTCCTGTCACTGGGAACCACTGAAAAGAGTCTGGCTCCATCCTCCTTCAAGCCACCCTTCAGGTACTTACAAGCTTGAATAAGATCTCCCCTCAGTCTTCTCCAGGCTAAAGGGTCCCAGCTCTCTCAGCCTTTCCTCGTAAGGGAGATGCCCCAATCCCTTAATCATCTTTGTTGCCCTACGCTGGACTCTCTCCAGTAGTTCCCTGTCTCCCTTGAACTGGGAAGCACAAGAACTGGATGAAAAAGAAGCAGAGACAGCTGCAGCAGCAGCTGCTGCCTGGCAAGAGCACAAGGAGAGGTCAAGCAGCAAAAATGGCAGTGGGTGCGGGATGGGATGAAGGGAAGAAAAAGGCCTCAGTTAAAGCCGTGGACTGGAGACATTGAGAAGTTATGGCAGCAGAACCCTTCCAGGGTTTTGGTTGGTGCCTTTGGCTGGTCTCCATCCCACGGCTGCCTTCTGCTGCAACCAAGTCTGTTGCATGGCCTGTGAACCATTTCTTTAGGTGAACATACCAGAGTTTGGGAAGCCTTGGTATGGTTGCCTGAAAGAAAGCAAGAGATGATCTGTATGGCCTTATCAAAGGGATCTTCACCAACTTAGAAATGCAGTCCCTGGGGAACGCTGTCATCAGAAACTGAAGTATTTGTGAGGCTTGTGTGCTTCCAGAGATAGGCGACAGGTGATTGGATTATTTTTAGGACTTCAGCTCCAGACCTGGAATCCCAGGTTACATTTTTTCTCATTGAGCTGTGTTCACCTTGCAGCTAAGCGTGTAATGAGGAATCCCACCCCTCATTTCTGCCCGAAACAATGAATGCATTTCTGCAGGATTCTAGATACTACTATGAAAGCCGAGAGCATTGCAGTGTCAGGGGCGGGAACACAAAGCTTCTGATGCCAAAGCCCTTTTTATTGAAACAGACCTTAAGAAATGTCTCTGTGGCAACACAAGACTTCTGCAACAGAATCAGCAATTTAGTTAAAAAAACAGATTGTGTTGGGTGCTTTTTGATCTACCCTGCACTCATTCTCAGGACACTGATTTGTCCAGGACTCGTCCAGGACTTGTCCAGGACTTCACAATCTTTTAAATGAATTGAACTGTACTTTTGAAAGATTCTCTGCTGTCCTTTGCAGTGTGTGGCAGTAGACAAGAGAAGTATTGTCCTCCCATGCGACACAGCTGGGTAGGGTAGCACCGAGTTACTGACTGAGGAGGAGGACAGTGGGTGGGGTGGTGTCTGGTGTCTGTTTCTGGGCTACAAGTTTTTCCTCTGTCTGTTCATTACCAATAATCTGTCATAAAGTTGTAATTAATAGTTGTTGTGCCCTTAATGTAATGTGTAGGAGTTGTTTCAGACATTAGAGATAACAATGAGAAATATTGATGACTGCCTTGGATAAATGATTCAGTAGAAAACATTTTGTTGATTTTTCTATTTGGTAGGTAGTCAGGGGATACTGCAGTCACCCTGAAACCAACCTCCTCGCCAGCTGGCATTACAAGTGGATCAGCATAATTAATTTCAAAATCAGTCAGCAGATTATACTGGACAACATTTTCTCCAGAGAGAAACATTAAATAATGTAAATCTTTGGACTGCCTCAAGTCTTCCCATTCCATTATCTCAGCAGCTTTACAGATTTCTTTGTTTCGCGTCTCACATCCCCTGGCAGTGATGGTATTTTGCCTGATACATTAACAGGTGCTGATGAGTGTAATAGTTTGCTGAAAGCTGAACAGAAAATCTCATGCTGAGCTGGTGGGAGAGCCCCGATCTTGCAGCTGTAAGAGAAGAAAGATGCATGATTTACAGAAGAATAAGGCGCTGACACATTTCAGACACCAGCAACAGTAGTACAATTCAGTGCAGAATCATGACAGTGTTCTTCAGACTGTCATCTGCCCTCATGTATTGTTTATTTTTGTTGTGGTTTAGGAGATTCATGTTTTGTATATATGCATGCACAGGAATAGAAATTTATGTTTGTATATATCTAGAATACTGGACTGTGTACTCCCACATGCCTCAGTAATTGAGCCTGCTTGGCGGAAAAGCCGTAAAGATGAGTGGATATTAACACGAGGGGACTCAGATTCCTGGGCTGGGCAGTTCTCCTTGGCCTTCTCACATGCTCTGAGAACTTGTCCTGAAAATTTACTTCCATTCCAAAAATTATTTTTTAAATTTGTTTGGGGTTTTTTGGGCAATACAGCTGTTTTTTTCCCTCCATTTATCTTCCTTAAAAATCAACTCTGTGACACTTGATTCTTCTAAAATGACCTTTCTTTCAGTATGTGCTGCATGATGCACTCTATCTGTGGACATGTTTGTATTGCCTGGTGGTACTGTATCAAGAAGGTATCTAAAGCAGCTAAACGGAGTTCCTTGGTTATTTGTTAGAGGAAATACCAGGTACTTTTTAGGATTTTGAAAAAAATTATCAATCACTGTGAGCACCAAGTAACTCGGGTGTAATAGATGGTTAATCCTTTTCTTTCTTGGAAAGACATTAGAGACACTCTGTCAGTATTAGGTCATGTTAGATCTCCTTTGCATACAAAACACACAGTACCTCCAGCATGAAACTGATCAGGGGGCAAATTGTGTGTATATAAATCTTACATAAAAACAATTGTAGAATTGTTAGAATATACCCTAGTATTGATCTTAAGTAATACATACTTAATTATTATTTTTTTTTAGGAGAAGCCACTGACCAAATCTCTGCAACGAGGAGAAGACCCCCAGTTTGATCAAGTAAGACACTCAAAATTATATTCTTTCTATTCCTCAGGCTATAAGAAAAATACTTGGAAGGCAGTCCAGTGTCCTTATACTATCATTGCATACTGGAAAAGCATTATCTCGCTCCATACTTTAGTAGAATGATGAGTGCTTTGCCTAGCCATTCTTGGTTTAAAATTAGGAGGATTTTTTCACTGTTTTCAAGCTCAGTATTTTTTTGTTGTAGAACTTCTTGCTTTTTACAGTGTATTAGGTGCATGTATTATTTCCTGGTTGTTTGCCCTGATGGAGGTCTTGAAGCAAGCTTTGTATCTTTTCAGAATACCTGCTTTTTGAAACAGGTGCATGGCCCCCAATCTTCCTCTTATGGTTAATATCAGAGCCTTTAGAATCATTGCCATTGGCATCAGTCTCTGTAGCAGTGACCCAGCATGATTTACATGTATGCTGCACTTCACATAGGCTGAGCCAACCTGTTGTATTTAAAATTAAGCATAAATTCAGTTGTCAGGATAAATGTCTGTATACAACAAGGTAAATAATAATTAGAGAAAAATGGTTGGCAGGGAAAAAAAGAATTAAAAACTAAAATAGAGTTTATATAATGAAATAGATTTCATTTAATGAGACCACAAAGTTGTAATTAATAAAATGAAATTAAAATCTGGTGTTACATTAAGAAACTATTTGTGTTAGGGAAACAGACAAGTATGCAAATAAAACCAGTAGCAATATATGCATCTTTTAATGATGGTATAAGAGAATTACCTGTTGGCAGCAGTCTGTTTCTTAAGAAAAAACAACATCCAGAAAAGAAAGTCCAATTTTGAAATAAAGGAAGATGAGTGCTAAAGAGTTTAAGTTGCATAAAGGATGCTAAAACCCATTCTCAACAGAGAGGAGGGATGAACTCAGGGTGTATCATAAGCCACAAAGGTATTTGCTGCTCTGCCATTCCTGCCTCAGCTCCCATTGCTGTCACCATTGCTGCCAGCCCCATGACTTCCCCCACCGCTGTGGTGCCAGGGGTGCCAGAAATACAGGAGAGAAAGACATAGCAGAAGCAGCAGCAACAGCAACAACTCTGAAAGCAGCTGCCATAAGCTGCAGGTGCCATAGTAGTTAACTTTGGGAGAGGAGACAGGTAGGAGTAGGAATTCAGAACCTCAAATGGATTTAAGACACACATTGTGTTTTCTGGGTCATTACATGCGTTGCACCAGAAGCAAAAATGCCTTGTGAGACCCTGCTGACATGCACAAAGGCTCACTTCGTAATTTTAGCTTGACAAAGTTGCACTCACAAGATTGTTCTGTAGCTGCTTTTTGGGGAGAGGCTGTTCAGAGGAGGGGAGGAGGCAAACATTAGGACTTCGGCATTGCACAGGGGAGCTCCCCGCTCTCCTTGCTGACCACAGAGAGACCCCATATGGGAGACAACCACTGTAGGCTAAAGGAGACTGCTTTGTGAGTACTCTGTAGCTGCCTATTGAAATTTTTTGTGGTATTCTGACCTTCATTTTATATAATATTTTTTTCTTTCCTGTGGGAAGAGTGTCACATAAACGGGAAAGAAAAGCAAACTAAGCCACTCATATGCAAACCTTGTGATGCTGTTCCTGCAGTCTATTAAACAAACACATAATGGGTGGCCATGGTTTGATTAAATATTCATGGTTAAGCAAATTGTGGCCCTTTGCAAGGCAGAATTAGAAGACTTATGCTTCTCCTAGTTATTGGTAAGTAGGAAGAAAATGGAACAATTAAGTGAAGATCAAATAAAGAGAACAGCGAAAATTTCCTAGAGTGAAACAGCTGTGTGTTTCCTACTGTAGCAATTTACTCTGAATGCTGAAGGGAAAAAAGAAGCAGACAGACAAAAAACAAAAGTAAATTTTGTTATACACATTTCTATATATTTCTAACGGCGTATCTACAGTCCTGCCTACATGTAGAGTTGATAGAAAGTATAGAACTAAGATTGCCTTGGGCATCCTGTCAGAAAACCTAGTTTTCATTTTCTTAAAATTTTTCAAATAAACTCTTCAGATTGAAAATTTCAGCCTGTAAGTCTGCATCACCCTGAGTTGTTGGGAATGTTTCCCTTTTCTGGTTTCACCTTGTTTTCTGCTTGAACACCAGAATCATTTTGAGATGCTATAGCGCTCCTGGGATTGATGTACACACATGATTGGGAGATGGGACCTGAACTGTACCTGACTGATGAACCTGCTTTCAAGAACATGGTTTATACTTATCAAAATAATTTTAATTTGGCTAAATAGTAGTTAGATTTTCATTCAAAAATTTGTAATACAGAGTAGAGATTTGATAGCATTCAGCCAGGGTAGAGACAGGAAGGTAGAGCAGAAAGTCTTTCTTTACTTGGCATGTTTCATGGTAGATTGAGTTAGTATATGTCAGGATTATAAAGTTGTTTTGCAAATGGTGACATGTCAGTAATGCAAAGTTATCACAAAAATATGGATAATTTTGCTGATACTAAAAACATAAGTGTAGTCTAGATGGAAAACTCGGATGATCATGATTCTACATGATACTGAAATCCAAGTAAGAGGGCATGTGCTTTTAAGTCAAACCATCTAAGTTGTATTTTTTAAGTTAACTCAAATATTTAAAGAATCTATGGGATAAAGGAAGACCAGGTTGATAATCCTTTGCTTCTACCTTCCAGGCAAGATGTGGAAAGCTTTGGTATTTATTCCTGGAAACCATAAAGTCATGTAGCAAAAACATGAAAGGCCACACATGACATTGCTGACATTCTCAAACAGCTTTTTAAGAGCAAAGTTGTGATGATGTTGATGGATCCAGTGTTTAGGGACCAGACTGAGCACAGGCAGAGCTGTTTCTCTTCAGATGGCTGTAGTGTCAGTGCCTCCTGTTAAGCAGACAGTATTGTCCTGTGGGCTCTGTCTGGCTGCCAGTTGCATCACCCTCCTCAAACTCATATCAGTATTTTGAGCGACATATGAAGTAATTTTACTGATCCTGACTTGCAGAATGTCTCACCATTAGCCTCACAAACGGGATTCCTTTCACTGACTGTATTTTCCTTTTTAGGTGTGCATGTATGTAAAGAAAATATGCACAGAAAATTATATAGTTTTTGCACAGGGTTAAATATCTTTATAGTATACTTAAAATCATGTTTTAAAAGTTCTTGATGGGGCAACTTTAGTTGCCTGTTGGCAAAGAGCATTACTGCTACAGCATCAGCATGCTCTGTGTTCCCGATTACAGAAATGTTATTAAACACAGTACTGCTGAACTATGACTTAAACATCCAATTACAGGAAACCATAAAGTTGCAGTACATGAGAAGATCAAAAGCTCGGGTGAAAAAAAACATAATTATCCAAGAGGCTTATCCTCACCCAAGGAAACATTTTTATTAGTCTTTTCTCAGCCCCTGCTAAAGTATCTTCTGTTCTTACTACGGTATAGAAATGTTCTGTGAATTAACAACACTGGAGGCAGAAAAAGGGCACTATGTAATCTTGGACTACCCTGCAGACATTTTTCCATATGAAAATACAAAATGAATGTAACGCTTTAGCAATGAAAGTGAAAACTTAACAGTAAGACTCAGTTTTCATATGAAACTGTCTATACGAGGTGTCTGTTGCAAGTGTTTCATCATAAACTGCACAAAAAATTGTGCTCATTTTAATTATCCTCTTCTTAGAATTGCAATCAGTTGGAGAATACAGATTGGAAAGCAAAAACATTTAATGTTTTATATACTTTTAGGAGATGGAAAAAAATAGGTCAAGCTAAAAAAGGAAAAATAAAAATGTAATAATAAAAATTGTGGAAAATCCAAATATAAATAAATAAGACACTAAGCAACATACTAATGATTAACTGTCCCTTTTTCATAATGGCCTAAATGTGGCAAATGGCATGCTGGTAATTATTCCCATCCAAAATAACAACTATATCCTTTAGATGTAGTAAGTGAGTAATGGTATCATCATCATTGCAGTAGCACTGCAGTTTGCCCCTTTTGTGTTTTCCCTTTCCCTGTGTTTTACACATTCTCCTTCTTCACCAGCAGAAAGGCACTTGGTAGAGGGAGTATAAGACATGGTGGTGATGGGGTCCTAGAACAGCCCTTGGCTCCTGATCAGAGGTTTGGGTTGAAGCAATGTATAAAGAAGTAAATGTGAAGGCAAAATTGAAGGTAACATGTTCAGAACTGACCATGGTATTAAAAAAGTCCTGTTTTTTTACTCACAAAAGCAAAGTCATAAATAAAAACTAGTGTGTCTAACTTAATGCTTAATGGTTTTAATGATTCCCAGGAACATGTAACTTCATAGCACATAAAGCTTACAACAGAGATGTGAATGAATCAACATCTACACGAACAAAACTGCACTACTTGCTTCTGATGTTTCATGCTACAGATTTTTCAATTAGAGTTAACTTATCTAGACATCTACCATTAGCAGAAAAAAAAATGTTTTGTCTCAAAGGGTCCAACAGAACTAGAGCATGTAGCTGCTTCGGTCAGAGCCTGGGGCAGTTTTATCTCTCCACCTTCCCCCTGCCCTAGTCTAGAGTATTGGGAATAGGAATTTTTGGCTTTATCTTCTTAACTGCATGTGTTGCATATGATATCTCGGTCTTACTGTTGCCCGTGAAAATTTTACTGTTCATTTCAAGGAGCAAGGATTTCATTGCAGCTGAATTCCTTGAATCTATATTGCTTGCAGTTATGGGGCTTTGCTATGGATATGCATAAAGTGAAAAAAATGTTGAAAGAAGGGAAGACATTATTGCATGGCTATGAGTATCCTAAATATAGCTGAGACAGTCTTTACCAAATTCTGCTTTTGATTGATAGAAAGTGTAAAATCTCACTCATAATGTCCATTATTGGAAATCCACACAGCAGCAATTCAAAGACAGAATGTACAGACACTGTGTAGATAATAGATTTACAAAAATGAATCAATACTATGGAAAAATGAAGTACTGCAATTCTGCATAATTAAAATGGCAATAAAATGGACATTTAACATACATTCTGACATATACGGTGTATGAAAAAAATTCAGAGCCAAGAAATTACTGATACTGTTGGAAATTGAATGCGGTTTTGAATCTATTTGCTGTTAAAGCACATAGAAGTTCATATGTGAAATAAAAAAATAATCATCATCTATATGCTGTTAGTGGAAATATTTCTTGCATTTCTATTTTGACAGTATAGCAAGACTTTTATGAAAGTATATAAATTTTAGCAAACCGTCTAGGCAGAATTTCATTAAATTTACTCTTACATATGATTCCAAAATAAATAGTAAGTATTTACATCAAGTATATTTAATGCTCTGTGAACAGAAGTTTTAAACAGCCGTACTTGTGCAGGTTTCTTATCCTTAAGCTGTACAGTAGGTAGTTCATTTATGATGGAAGAACATGATCATTTGTCCAACAAGGACGTACTTGTACATCTGTGCACTCCCTTTCAGGAGCAGCACAGAGCTAGAATTCATCTCACTCCTGGACTTACTTCCAGTAAATGAAAGGGTTGAGTAACCAACACGCTGGCTAGACTTCCCTCCCTTCCTGTTCCCTGAGAGCCAGGTCTTTGCCCGGTCCACCCTTCCTTCCTGTCTTAAAAGTGCAATGACAGAAAGAGTAAAAAAAGGCTATATTGACCTTTTATCCCTACTAAAGACACACAGTAAATTCAGCAGAGAAGGTATGGCTTGAGGAGATCTAACAGGAGTCACTTTGACTTTTTGTAGTTAGTGAAATTGTGTAGCTGGGAGTTAAGAGAACAGCACTGATGTATGTGTTGGTGAATGTTCAGGAAGATATGATTGAGACAACTTCTGTCTTACAGTTGAATATTGTAGTCTCCTAAAAAATATTTAGCTCTGTTCTAGTGTTCCTTAGCAAACCCTTTTTCATTGCATCTCATGGTTAACAACTGGTGTTATGCCAGCTTCAAACAAACTTTGGGAAAACGATAGAGAAGCAATTCAGATGTCTCAGCGTCCCGAATCAGTAGTGAATAGTTTACACTGACGGGGAATTAGTGATTCATGTCTTCTGAGTATTTGTCTGAAGTCTTAAGCTTGAAGGCTTTGGTGTAATCCAGCTGCTATAACTGGGCTGCTGTAGTAATTCTTCATAAAAGGCCTCCTGTCATTGGTGCAAGCGATGCCTTCATGCCATCTTCCACAGCAACTTGTTTCATATTTCTGGCAATAAAATATATTGAAAACACTAGATTGAAAGCTTTCTTAAAATGAAATACTTTTATAGAAACGTGTATTTTCACAAGGGCAGCTGTCAAAGCTTTCTAATGCTCCATGTTTAATTTTAGGCCGTAATACCCGAATCCAATCAAAACAATACTACTTTATCCTCAAAGTGTCTTACTAACTTTATACCACAACATCACTGCGAATTAGTTAAATTATGTGGCAGAAAAACTCCAAAAGAGATGAGAGTTGCTGATCTGAACTGACTGTCATCCACAGAAGTTGTAATTTAAGGCTTTAGTACCGTTTGGGAGTTTTGCATGAGGTGCTCAGTCTCCCAGTTTTGCTCTCATGTTGGACACGAACTTCACACAACCTTGGTCTTATACGAGACATTAAACTCTACAGCTGTTGTTCCACAAGCACCAGAACATGCTGGTTTAAGCTTAATCAGGTGGATAAACCTGACAGAGTTAATGACATAATTATTGTACTTGACATGAAGTACATATTTCAGCACTTTGCTCCTGCTACTCAGGGCTTCACAGGATCTTGAGGTGGTCACATACCTCTAGATCAGTAATTTATTCCTATTTTAAATAGTTGTTATCTGTTTTCTTACAAAGTACACAAATGCAGTGACTGTGGACACTGAATTGCAAAACTTACATAATCATCTTGTATAATGATATGGGATATTTTTCACCCTAGCTTTTGAACTTTTCATGTTTTACAGCTTTATGGTTTCCTGTAATAGGAAGTTTAAGTCATAGTTCAGTAGTAACGCGTTCTGTAACATTTCTGTAATTGGTCACGCAGATTATACTGTGAGCAATAATCTTCCAGTATGCCACTAGAGCTGATTAATCAGGAACTTTTAAGGATTAATTTTTTTTAACTGTTTTACTTGTGCACACAAAGACACAGGGAATTGTAAATACTTTCCTGTATATAAAAGAGAAGCCTAAGTTATTTAATGTGTCAGCCTAATAGTAAGATGGATGCATCTGCTCCTTCATTTGGTTAGGAGCTGGTGGGGTTTCTCAGTATATTCTGAGTTTCAGGAGGGGCATCCAGCAGTTAGATACAGCCCATGAAACCTCTGATTCCATAGCAACTTGTTGTGGAATCACGAACCTCTGATCGTGGCTTTTTTTCCCTTGTAACGTGCTCTAACTCATATCAACATTGTGCAACAAATAAAAAAGAAAGCCCCTTGAAGAACTAGATATTTTTCTGGTGTGTGGTAAATTGTAATACAGAATTTTAATGCATTTTAGCATTATCGATGGAAAGATGCTATCAACATACAGCCCATTAGTGTATTTCTGCTTATGTTTCAACAGGAAATGCAGAATATTAAGTCACTGCTTGTACTGTGGATCTCAAAAATGAGATGCAAACAAGAAAGAACATGTCTAGCCATTGAATTAGTGGTTTGTTTTTTTTTTTTTTAAAGGAGGAGGGGGAGCTTGAACACCAGTTCACTTGTTGTTTTGTTGTATTTTCCCCGTAGGTAATAAGCTCAATGAGTTCACTCTCAGAATATTGTCTACCGTCTATCCTGCGCACTTTGTTTGATTGGTATAAAAGACAGAACGGCATAGAAGATGAATCTCATGAGTACAGACCAAGAACAAGCACTAAATCCAAAAGGTATAATTTTGAATATTCATACATACATTAATGACAGATTCTAAGGTAAAATTTATTGCATTTCACCTATCAGCTTTTTTGAGGTTACAGTTGTTTGAAAGTTGTTGTCATCTTTTTCTGCTTCCTCCTGGAACTCTTCTCTCAGCTTCTAGATAGATGGAGTAATTGTTTCTTTAAAATTATGCTCCTGATAGTTGAAACACATTTCTTACTGCTGTTTTGGATGCTGTAATGCCATTTAAATATTGGTTTGTTATAAACTGTCTGTCTTCTTTAGTCATGTGAGCAAGTAGTAATTCCATGACACTTAGAAGGATTTTTAATTAATACAGCATTCTGCTTAGTCATGGAAATTGCAAAGCGTTGTGAATCAGTCAAAGAGCTTTAGCAGCACTGACTTATCTCTTCAAGCAAGCAAAAATAAAGACCCAAAACATTTATTCCTCAGTGTTGTTCTTCACAAGGAATACCTTTAAATGTTTGACAAGTGATGCCAAAGTTTAAAAAACAACACTGAAACAGTTTTAAAAAGAGAATGTAGTTTGGTTAGGAATTCTCCATCAGTACTTTTAAGGCATTTTTCAAAACCCTTAGAAGTCTAAACATGAGTTTGATAGTACAAAATTATTTATTATGCTTGTCTCCAAAGTGTAATTGAGATGTGTCTAAATGGTACCATCAGCAAGGAAATTGAAATTAAATCCATTTGTCACAGTACAGAATCCAAACGTTTCCTTGTTTTTGTTTTGTTTTGTTTTGTTTTCTTGAGAAAGTTTTGTGTTGATCTTAAACTGGGAAAAAAGAGAGAGGAAATGGAGATTGACTTTTAAACCTTTGAAAGAAGGTGAAAGTAGGAAGTGAGATTTGGTATGTTTATCTCAGATTTTAAGAGCAAATTAGTGCATTACTTTCTGAAATGCTGGCATGCAGTTTAAAAAGTAGAACAATCCCTTGTTATCTGTATTTGTGCGATTGAGGAAGGCATATAATTTGAATTATGACACATCTCCTAAATATTGTATTTCCTGTTTTGATTTTGCAGTGATGAACAGCAGAGGGATTATTTAATGGAGAGAAGGGATCTGGCTATTGATTTTATTTTTTCTTTAGTATTAATAGAAGTTTTGAAACAGGTAAGGAGTTCTTAAATTACTCATTAACTGATAAATGATGAAAATGACAAAGACAACTTAATTTTAGGATTCTTCTTTCTATATCCATCTTTAAGAGTCTAATAAAAACATGAGATACATTCCACATGCTTGTTTGTTGCCATCTTTCTTGCACCTGTAGAATACGTAGTATTGTATGCTAATACAGACTTTGCATTGCCAAGTCTTTGGAGCTGAAGTATTTATCTTCAATACTAAACAAGTTTTAAATGGATGGTTTATTTCAGCTGCTTTTTTAGCTGGGTACTGTTTCAGCTGTGTAAGGAAGATACCCAGGAGTAATACAAGCACTAAGTGTAATATATGTGTATTGGTTATGTTTTACTTTGTGTTTTCAGATTCCACTTCATCCTGTAATAGACAGTTTGGTACATGATGTTATTAACTTGGCTTTCAAGCACTTTAAATACAAAGAAGGGTAAGGCTCTTTTTCACATAAAAATTCCGCAGAGAATAATCATTTGCTGAATTTTTTAATTGTCCTGGTTTAAGCAGGATGCTTTCTCAGCCAAGAATTCTTTCTTGTCTATTGCCTAGGTACCTTGGTCCTAACACTGGAAATATGCACATTGTTGCAGATTTGTACGCAGAAGTAATAGGTGTTCTAGCTCAAGCAAAGTAAGTAAAATTGAATACCATACATAATAGATATCTGACAAGTTTTACTTGCTTAGCAGATGAATATTCTGTTTTTCTGACTTTCTTAAAAGACAGTGTAGGAATAAGTCATTTCAGTTAACTGGCCCTCTGCTCATCCAGATGTTCTAGAGCATAGAACTCTAGGGAATCACAGGCTTTCTGCATCTAGTGTGTTGATACTGAATTAATTCAGCTAGACTACAGCAGCATTATTTTTTGTATCTCATCTATGACGTCTGTGGAAAGCCCAAAGGGTTGAAGAGAGCTATTTTAATCAGCATTTTGTTTCTGTATGCTGTTTTTCCTCTAGCTAAGCAAACCTAAAAATGGTTATACTTCAACATAGCAACATTTTAAATTTTCTCTGCAGCTATTTCAGTATAGAATATAATGCAACTGCTTCCAAGTCCATCATCCTGCACTTGTAGAGCAGATGGCACAGTAAAGGCACATGGAGTCCAGTCTTAGATTTTGAATGTGGAAGCAGACAGATTCAGAAATTCATGTACCTGATACAACACTCATTATACACTTGTCACAAAAACTAAGCAGAAGAGTGAAATTTATTGCCCCAACATAGATCCTTTGTCAGTGATCTGTGTCTCCTGACCTCTTGGTGTTGCTGAAAGCAAGTATGCTTTGTAAGGCCAATCAACTTAACCAAACTTATTTTTTAGCTTGATGTAGGCAAACCAGTTTGAGCTTCTGGAAATCATGACTTCAGCTAAGACCACACTTGGGCTTCTAAATTGACAAAGGCAAAAGGGGAAGTGACACGTGGATACGAAGCTTCAAGTTGGCTGTCAAATACAAAACATACCTATTCTTCATAAATACTGTTTTTCCTCTCCACTTCTGAAGGACCTTGCCAAAATGTTACTTCCAGTGAAGGGTTTCTTCCTGCCAACCTATTTTTTTCAACTGTCCTGTGTTCTCTAGAGGTGTTATCCCAAAGGTGATGACAAGTTGTTTCACACTATGCCTGCCCATGAAAATAACATTCTTTTCATTTTTTTTTTCCAAAAGGACAGGAGATCCTGTTGGATGATATTCCTGTATGTTATTTTTATGGACAGTGTGTCTCAAAAGACACCTCCAAAAGACTCATAGGGGAGATCAAAAATGGTCACAGACCACCCCATCCCAAATTATTGTAGTTAATGCTTAATTTTTTCTATAATGGCTATTAGAAAAGCCTGAAGGGAGGAACAGCCTATCAGAATATTTTCCTGATTATCACTTAAGCATTTTCTTTTGAAAACATTGCAGGTACTTGCAAGGAAACTTTGTTTCATCTTGGATTTTTTTGAAAAACATGTGATGGGGGTTATTCTCGTGATATTTTTAGCTCTTATGTAAAAGAGGGGTAAGAAAATAATTGGAAAAGTGTGGTTATCCAAAGGGACTAAGATCAGGCTGTATAATTTGTTTTCTTTTCTGACTTTATCAGAAGTGAAAGAAAACCAAACCAAAAGAAATCTTTTAAAATACTGACTGAAATGGTATTTTGCCACCAAGTTTGAATCTTCTTTAGGTCTTTCCCCATTTATATACCTTACAATACATTTCAAATATGAATCTATACTTTTTTGGAACTAACCAATGTGAATTTATAGATTTCCTGCTGTAAAGAAGAAATTCATGGCAGAGTTAAAAGAGTTACGGCATAAAGAACAAAGCCCGTATGTAGTTCAAAGCATTATCAGCCTTATAATGGGAATGAAATTCTTTCGCATTAAGATGTATCCTGTGGAGGACTTTGAAGCTTCTCTTCAGTTTATGCAGGTAAAATGACTCAGTGTGTAACTGTGGTTCCCAGACCTTTCAGAATGGGCTCCCCTTTATCTTTCCTGTAATAGTGCAGATTTTCTGTGTCATGTATGTGCAGCTACTTTCTCTTTGTTCTGAACCTCAGTGCTCCGGTGACCAATCTCTGGAGTGTATTATTCCATACAGACTTTTTATCAGCATTATACCTCTAGTCCCTACATCTCATTCTCCAACAAAAAGTGGTTCAATTCTGTAGATCCCAGACCTTCCACCCTGCCATCCCACAGCTGTTCCTTGCCCTGTGTCCCTGCCTAGCTATGTCTCCCTAGCTGCTCACTGCCTCCAAAGTGAATCTTCCACCCTTGACATAGTTGCCAGAGAGGAGAGGAACTAACGATGGAGAACAACACAGAGGAAGAGACAAAGAATTGAGGCAAAAGCTGGATGTAATTTCCCATGGATGTGCTGTCTCCTTCCACTACACCTTCACACCCCTTCCTGTCGAGTGCATTCTGTACCCACCCAGTTTGAGAGCCACTAATACAGACTATCGTGAGCGCTTTAAATTAGCAGATTACATCATTTTTTAAGATTAAAGATTTATTTAGCTTAACCTTTTTATTCCCCTTTTTTTCTTGGAATCACCCTCATGGGTACATGGTTTGTAGTCAGTCATCCAGTGAAATACATTTTTTATGTAAACCTCCACATAACGATCAGCTTTTATGGTGTCAAAGGAGTAAAAAAATCAATGTTAGGTGCCCACAAATAAGGATTTGACATTGGAATACAAATACATGTGTGTACAGACACACAGAGCTATTTCTCTACGTTCTGAATAGGAATCACATTCTATTTCAATTTTGCAATGTGCTTTGAACCATGTTTAACGACATACTTAAAACATAAGTACAACACAGAAACGGCTCATTTTTCTTCTTACCTTACACTTCATTATGTCTTAGTATGTGTTGACTTAATGTAAGTTATCCGGAGCTGGCAAGATATCAAAGTAGCGTGTGTTCAGTGCACATGATTAATACGAGCGAATGGCTTTGTGGCACAGCTTTATGGCACAGCACTGCTGGGATCCAGGGTTCAGTGATACCGAAATCAGTGGTAAAGCTGGATAGTAGACTCAAAATTTGGTGCAAATATCTCTGCTCTGCTCATGACTACACTATCTCAGCACCAAATTAATTCTTATCTATACTACAATGCATCATAAGATGCACCGTGTATGTAAGAAACCCAGTTTTGCTCAGTTTGGTGAAAATACACTTACAGCTGGATTCTATGGTCAATTTGTCTGTTGGAGTATCTACATGCAGTGTTTCACCTACAAGCTCTGTCACACCAGCTCTGCTCTGGTAAAGCCAGATGCTTTCAGATAGTGAGCTAACCTCAGGAGTGAGCTCCAGAAAAGCCTGTCTTCCAGAAGCAGCCCAGGGAATCTGCTGCCTTTGCACAGAGGCCTCAGCTGTGTAGCAGAAGTGGCCGGAGCGACTGAAGCCACGTGGTGTAGAATCCTCATCGCAGCCGGGAAAAAATATGCATGGTCTAAAGTGTGAATTGCTCCACACGCATGTGCAGGAAAAAGGGGCCAGGGGGAACATCCTTGTAATGTCAGTGGCTGTTTGGGCCTCGAACCCAGAGAGGAAGAAGTAGCTGGAGCAACATGATTTGTCATCCTCAGAGACGTTGTACAGAAACATGAGAGTGGGTGGATGCTTATCTCCCTCCCCTCGCTGCCTGAGCAGCACAGCTGTGTGGATAGAAGCTTGTTGCACGTTTAAACAAAAATGCATTTTAATTTCTCTCTCAGTCCACAATTGCTGGCTGGAAATGGTGTTGGTTTGCACCACAGGTCTCTTCCCTCACATAGCACAGTTCTGTATGGACCCTTAATCTGCAGTGGATCCTGGCAGTGAAATTTATCCAAACTATTTACAGTAAGATTGTTCCTTCCCTTGAGTATCTTACCGAAGAAGCACATTCCTTTCCTGGTGTCCCAGAGCAGTCCATGTGGGCTATTACTCCTGCTCCTGAAGGTACATATACTGAGATCAGCCCCTGTGTCCTACTCCCTTTCCATCCCCAGAACAGCAGGAATCAGTGGAGACTTTGTGGATTACCATGGTTGGAGTTACATGTCCTGGATCTTATCTAATGTCTGGGTTTGTGCTTACTGAAAAATACACATTTAGAAGTTAATAGACAAATGTTTTCTGTGGCATTTGCAAGCTAAAAATAGTCACTGACACTTCATGTGCATTCAGCAAACATTTAGAAATCTTTATTCCAGCTGATACACAATTTATGTTTCTTGTTTTGTTTTGTTCTAGGAATGTGCACATTATTTCCTTGAAGTTAAAGACAAAGATATCAAGCATGCACTGGCAGGACTGTTTGTTGAAATTCTTGTCCCCGTAGCTGCTGTGAGTTTATTTTTCAGGTTGTTTGCATAATTTCTTTAAATTAAGATAAACAGCTTGTGAAGTAGTGTTTTATTAACATGAAATTTTCTTTCAGGCTGTTAAAAATGAAGTGAATGTCCCTTGTCTGAGGAACTTTGTTGAAAGCCTGTATGATACAACACTTGAACTTTCCTCACGAAAGAAGCACTCATTGGTCAGTAACCCTTAGAAGCAGAGTCTAAAACTTGTTGTCAGAAATATCTCTTGGGAAATTCCCAGAATTGATTGCAAAACTTTTCTGTGTTATGCTTTTTAACCAATATATTTCTATTTGCAGGGAAGTTTATTGTGTTTACAGAAAATAACAGTATGTATTTTATTCAGAATGTGATCAAAATCTGTCTGAATCAACCAGATGTTTTCAGCTTCTGGGTCTGGGATTGTTAAACGGTTAGGTTTTCTCATACTTGTTATGTGTAAACATTCGGAGAAGAGGAGAATAGAATAGAGTTCACTTCTTGTCAAGCGAGAACAAATGAGGCATGTGGGAACAACTCTTTCACGGGGCTTAAATAATACATTTTAGGAACAAAAAAATGTATAACACATGCCCTTTTAAATCCGTAACTTGGCTACTGTGCAGCTCCCTGTTTCATTTTTTTCTTGTGAGATGAACAGTGGCACTGCAGTGTATTTTTGGAAGCATGAGCTGATCTGAATTAAATGAAGATTTGAGTCAGTTTGACGCTGGCCGCCCTGAGCAGTGTGTCTCTCCAACTGGGTCAGCACACGTCAGCACTGCAGCACTGGCTAATCCGTTTTGAAATCTTGGACCTTTTAAGTAAAGAAAGTTGCCGTTCATCCTCCCTCGTTCCATGGGAAAGTAAAAAGAGTTCCCTGTTCCCAGCGCTCTCGGCAAATGCTGGTCACTGGCACTGAATCTGCTGGGAAGTCTGCAGGCGTGTGCTTGAGCTCTCTGCCACCCTTACACCAGTCCCAGGGGAGAGTCAGCACATCTCCACGGGCACAATCCTGAGCCAGTTTGAATTAAGGGGAACCTTGAGATGGATTTCACTGTGCTTGTGTTTGTGTGGCTCTGTTCTACTCTGCTGAGTTAATATAACATTGTTGAAAGTGCAGCAGGCTAGGAGCTTTGCCGTACGGTTTTTACACTAAATAGAACTTCCCCAGACTGGTGGCTGTACTTGCCAAAGTCAATACTACTTGCTTGAGAAAGGATTGCACAGCTGGGGGTTTGCGTTTGATTGCTTGTCTGCACATACCGCACTGGAGGCTACATAGTTAAAAGTGACAAAATAGGAGAGATTCTTGCGAGGGTGTGATTAGAAATACAAGCATTGTGAGGAGGAGGGGAAAGGCAAACAGTTGGCAGAAATAGCTGCAGTGCATATTTTCAGGCTTCCAGGAAGAAAGCACACTCTTTAGAGTCTGAAGAGGATCTTCCTTTCCAAGATCAGTGTTTTGTGAATAGGTGCACTCACCTTAGAAGCTGGATAGGATCACAGAATCATAGGTTGGAAGGGACCTTTAAGATCGTCTAGTCCAACCATCAACCTAATTCTGATAAAAACCCATCACTAAACCACATCACTGAGCACTAGATCAACCAGTCTTTTAAATACCTCCAGGGATGGTGCCTGGATGGGGGCACTCATCTTGCCTCATATTTTATCTCAAGTGTCTTATCTGAGCTAGTCATTGAGATTCTCCAGATAGCGAATGGAGTGAATTAGGAAACTCCAGGAGATGATTTGTATCTTCCCTTGTAGAGTTCTTCCTTAGGGTGGGTTGTAACAGTCTTGAGATGTTACTAAGTTCTGTGATCCTGTCAAGTACTCAACTATTATAGTCATAATGTTAGTATGGTAAGAAAGCCTTCCTTGAGAAGACTTCACTTACCCTTTCCCTTATTCTGGGCGTAAAGATTATAAAAATAAAAATTAATGTACATTTGCTCAAGAAACTAGGTCTAACCTACCTACAGACAACTTAATGTTTACAGGAACAGAAGCTGGGGTTTATGGTGTATTTATACTTTGATCTGAGACTGAAGTTAGAATATTAATTCTGAGAATTAAGTTTAGAGAATTTCAAGAATCATTGGTCTTTAAGATGAAGTTACCTTATTTTTGACTAATAACTCTGAAGTCCTGATTGGCTATATTGACACAACAACTGAAAAAGAGAAATCTTGCTGAAATAGCAAAGTCATTTTGCTTTTTAGCTTATTTTTTTTTATTTTTTTTTTACCGGGTGAGCTTCAAAGTAATTGTTGACAGAGACCAAGTTCCAGTATTTGAATGTCTGCATTCTGCCCTGATTCTTTTTATTTTTCATTTTCAAGATACAAGTACCAGTAGATCGAGATGTTGCCTGTATTTTGACACAATTCTTTCGGGTGTTTGCTGTGTCTCTTAGTAAATACAGTGACTGCAGATTTTGAGGAGTAATAGGCATCTGAACATTCACAAGTCCTAACAATCTCTATGGGTCCTGTTGTTATAATGAAATTCAGTTATTTCCATGCTATCATTTCTCAGTTGACTGACAGAAATCAGCCCTGTGAGTCAGTAAAATTGTGGCCCGTCTTTGGATTTATTATACTGCTATAAGTAGGCGTTTAGTTGGGTTTAGTTCATCCATAAAATGTATCTGTAACAGGTTTAGAGAAAGGTTCCTTGTAAATTGTGCTACTTAATGATGTGTTTATGTTGGCTAACATGTATTGCACAAAATGGAGGAGTTAGAGCTTTAAGTTTACAGTAGCTCTATTAAGTTCCTTTTATGTTGTGTAGACATGCAAATAATATGGTATTGACCTGCATTTCCTGTTTAGGCTTTGTACCCGTTGGTTACATGCCTGCTTTGTGTCAGTCAGAAGCAGTTCTTTTTAAACAGATGGCATATTTTCCTCAACAACTGCCTATCCAATCTCAAGGTTAGTATCTTCTGGGTTTAATATTCTATTAAAACTTCAGTGTGCACTACTGTTCTAGATGAATGTGCTGAATTATTGCTATTATCTGATTCCATATATAATTTTATTCCCGACAGTACAAATTCTTTAGCTTTAACTATGCAAGATTTTTCAATAACAAAAGTGTTCTTGTGCCTGGTTTGAATTTCTACTGTTTCTTTACCTCAAGCCAAGCCTGAGTCAAACAGCTGTGAAACCGGCAAGGTTGTTGATAAGTTATTAACTCAAGTGACGTACCAGAACTGACCAAGTGTTAACATGTTTTTTTCATAAAGGCATTCTGAAACAAAGCACTTGTTATTACTTTATCAGAATAGAACTAGTTTCAGTATGCTGCCTGTTTCACTCTGTTAAGTTGCATTGAAAAAAACTAAACTATTTTAAGTTGTTTCTTCCACATGCCCATTCTTATTCCTTTACCATTTGTTAGATCTTTGAAGTTTAGGACTAACTGTGCATTGCAATCTGCTGTAGTTCCTGTCCAGCACATACTGTTCAATACACATGTGCTAGTTAAAGTTACTACTCCTCCAGGTTTCTTTTACTTGCACAATAACTAATGTCCCATTCCACACTTGAAGTGGATCTATTGAATGGATGGTCTTGTGCCTGCCTGAAAAGGCCAATATAAGAAGCACAGTGAAGTGGGTGCTCAAATGAAGGACCTCCAAACTGCTGCTTGATGAACCAGTGGTTAGGAGCCTTCTGCAAACAGCACAGGTAGAACATGCAGCCATTTTCTCAGCTCAGGGGCAAACTATGGAGGGAATCTCTGTTCTCCAAAAGCTGGAAAGTAAGAAATCTTATTATTTTAAAATACTGCAGTGATTAATAGACCATGTAAACTTTGTCATTCCCATTAATACTCATTCTAATCATGTGCTACAAACATTGTATGCTGCTATAATAAAAAAAAGGATTTTCAGTTTTCTGTTCTGTAGAAAGCTTTATTGTATAAAGCGTGTTGTCAAGGGGTTAAATGAAAATTGCTATCCAAGGACAGGGTTCTTGTTCCCAAGTGTGTGGCAGATGCCATGTTGGAAGTTGGAGCTGTGTCCCATATTATCAGTGGATCTTCTTTCCATTTTGCAGGAATACATATTGAAGAATTATTGATGAGATTGGTTACAGCTTGTTTGATCAAACCGCGGTCTTTGAACTGTGACTCAACGTTTGTCCACAGAAAAAAATTCAGCTCTTTACCATGGAGATTTGCACTGTGGGCCAGGCAAACCTTATCTCGGGTTAAAGTGTACTGGACTCATTCAAAGTTTAACCCAGTGGATGGCCCAACACATGGGAGGCCATCTGATTGGACTGCATATATTGTACCGTACTCAGAAAGTCCTTAAAACTGCCACAGAAACAGAAAACTGTATGACCAAAGAGAACCGAAGGAACCCAAACCCTATCTTGTACTAGTTCAAAAGTTTCCAAAAGTAAAGAGCAACCCAGACCAAGAATCCAATTCAGTCTAGCTGATCCCAGATACCATGTTAATTAACACAGTCTATGCATCCACAGATTTCTGTCCTTTCAGTTTGGAATATGCGCACTACATTTATTCATCTGTTGTGTTCTTTGTACCAGGTGTCCACCATAGGGCAACATCTTTTGAACTGATAAAATGAACTGAAGATGAGGTTTTCTTTTCAGAGTCAGATTGAAGTAGTTTTCAAGTAGGGATTTTTAAATGTAACACATCATATCTATCTAATTTGATACTTGGGTTCTTCAGCATTTATGTAATACCTGGAAATGTAGGTCAGATGTGCAAGCATCCAGCAGCTGCAGGAACGGGTTACTGGGCAGCTGAGAAGCTGTATCTTTGTTGTGTCATTATGAAGACTCTGAACCTTGACATCCATTAAGTGCAGAACTTCCTTTCTAATTTGTGTCTGAACTGTATTCTGACATTATATATTTCTCTAGAATAAGGACCCAAAAATGGCGCGAGTTGCACTGGAATCTCTGTACAGACTACTGTGGGTTTACATGATCAGAATTAAATGTGAAAGCAACACAGCTACCCAAAGGTAAGATGCTGTATTTGTATTGACAATCAGCCCGTGTAGAGTGGATATTGCCAGTGAAGAGTTTTTGTACTTCTCCTGAATTCCACTGAATTGAACCTATTCCTGTTGTGAAATAAAGAACTCAGCTGTACACAACAAAATATTCCCTTTTGTGGCACTGTTATTCTTCCAACTATTAAAATTACCATATAAAATGTTTCGGCTTTTCAAAGAGCTAAAAATTGCTCTTTGCCTCATTAAAGTTAGAAATATTTTTGCCATAGCATGTCATTGACTGGTTTATTGTTACTTGTAATGTAATGAAATAAAATGATTACACCAAATTTGTAGCAAAGGATCAGAACAAAATACCCTATTACATTTTCATTTCAAAGAAAATAAGTTTTAGGCCTTCTAAATGGGGTAGGGTTTCCAACTTAGGTTTCATGTTAAGTGAAGGTCTGCAAGGTCCAGAAATGCCTAATGCTTTTTTTTCTTCTTTTACAGTCGACTTATTACTATTGTTACAACACTTTTCCCAAAAGGGTCTCGTGGTGTTGTGCCAAGAGATATGCCTCTAAACATCTTTGTGAAGATAATACAGTTTATTGCACAGGTATGGGAGAACCATGCGTCTTTCCAATTAATGAATAACGTGTTTTCCCAGCAACAAATTAAGAAATCAGCAAACTTCTATTGTCAGAATTTTTTGCAACCCTATTGTCAGTATCTTTCACCTAGGAAATAATACAATTATATTTGGGGCAGAATTCTTTTGAACAGTAGATTTTGGTTAACTTTCACTCCCCTGAAATGAATAAAAATATTTTCAATTCAACTGAAATTGATTTTTTTTGTCAGTTTTTGGAGTCGCCTGCAAGTCAGAAAATGCATTTCTTGACAGACTGGGGCTGTCAATAAAGTTGAAAATACTAAGCCATATTTTGTGCTGACACTGAATCATTCTTACCGTCTAGGACAATGAGTTGCACTGCTTTTAAAGGAGTAAGTCAAAGGAAAAGCAGTTCAGCGTGTAGTTACACATTGAGTTTTCATCAGTTCAAATGGGAATTGCTAAAATAAACTAACCTTCAGTGCATGAAGTTTCATCTCTTTTATTACTCAAATTCAGAAAACATTCCTATTGAGCAAAGCACTTAAGCACATACTTAAAGTCTCTGAATAGGAATGAATTAAACAGATGCTTAAAATCTTCCCTGAACTGTGCCATCTGTCAACAAGCTCCTTTTGTATAAAATACTATATTAGTATGATAATTACCACAGTTTAAAAGAAATAATTAAAAGCTGTATTTCCAAAGTGGATAATTTCTGATTTAAATGCTATAAATTTTTTAATTTGTCAACATACAGCAGTGTTGAAAGCTTAAATCTGACAGTATGTTCTGCATACTGCTGAAAATCTGTTTTTTCATACATTTAAATAAATCATGATTAAACTGGCTTTCAACATTCTGTTGCCTTAAAGAAAATAAGTAGCATAAGCGAGCAGCTTAATGATTTGCAATATTTTTACTATTTTAGGAACGTTTAGATTTTGCAATGAAAGAAATCATCTTTGACTTCCTTTGTGTTGGAAAACCAGCAAAAGCTTTCAGTCTCAACCCTGAGGTACAATATGCATCTGCATTTATTTTGAGTTAATAGATGTTGTATTGTGCTACATTTACTTTCTGGTTACATTCTAAGCATGCTTTCACCTTTGTCTAGTTTTTAGGCCAAATCTTGAATTTGATTAATGGATAAAATACATCTTGAACTTTAATCAGTGAAATGTCATACTGCTTTTGCCTATCTTGTGATTGCTCAGTGAGGATTATCAAATGTGATGTAATGCAAATGTGTAAAACAAAAAGATAAATAAAACTATTGATTGCAGTGTCTCCTTATCACCCTGCTGTTGTTCTATGCAATGGCTTAAACTATTTTAATATAAAAATAAATTTTCTGTAACAATGACGTCAGTGCTTTTCAAAAGAGTTTTACTGAAAAAGTGTAAATTATGCAAGAAGGACTGAAGATGACAAAAAAGAAAAAGAACTCTAATAGTTCTGTCTGGTGAAGTTCCACTAGTATCAGTGTCATGAGTCAGTTTCCTAGGGCGTTCTCTAGAGAAACCAGTCAGTTGAAAAATGTTTTTAAAAAATCTAAGTGGGGAAATCATGAGAAATTCTGTTGAAAATAATGTATTTGCTTATCATTTCAATGGGTTACCCTACAAAAATTATATTTGATACAAAAAAAAATCAGGAAAAGTGGATTAAACTTTTTACTGTCAAAAGCAGCAGAAATAAAAAGGAAGCTTTACTTTGAGCATAGCTTTCATCCTTTCAGAATAAAGAAAAATGAAAGAGAATTATTGAGCAGGCAGTTCCCACCACGTTCTGGGTCAGTCACCCACAGTATTGACTGAGGAAGGTCCTGCAAAGGACATTCCATATTAGCATTGCATGAGGCCGAGCTTTTAGGGAATGGACATAGTCCTTAGTTTCTTGAGGAATCAACATCTGAAATTTTACTGTTTACCCACAATGTAACTCTGAAAACAATGAAATAATAGGCCTGCTTTTTGATTACTTCAGCATTCTAAAAAAATACACATAATATATGCAAATGCACCTCTGGGAGACTGTAAGTAGGACAGCCTCTGAATTTTTGGAATATGATCCTGGGAAATGGAAACATTCTGGTCTTTAAGTTGTCGCAATGCAAAGCCTGCAAGTTTTCCTCTGCTGAATTCCCTGAAGTCATTCAGGTCACTTAGCCTCATCTTCCTGGTGTTTTCACACTGCTGTTTCGGTGCTGAGCACCATCCCAGACTTTTTTCACAGCATAGACGACCCTGGGGCATTTAGAGACGGTTACTAATCTTGTTTCATAATGACCACATAGGACATTTGCACTTAACTGAAGGTCCTGTTAAGATATATTACTAAACTCAAGGTCAAAACTACATATTTTATCCTGAAGAAAAAGAGATAACACACTAATGATAATACTTAGAAATAAAGTTTTGAGAGGGAAGAGCACTGCTCAGAGCACAGATATGAACTTACTGTTTATTTCATGGGCATGTTTTTGTAAAATGTATTATCAGACTAGTCAAAATAGCAGAAATACAGAAAAAATGCTGGCTGTTACATAATCAAAATTTCAAAGGGATCGAAGAGTATGAGTAGACTATGATGATTTGATTATGATACTCATTCATCTTCTGAACTTTACAGAGAATGAATATTGGTCTGAGAGCTTTCTTGGTAATTGCTGATAGCTTGCAGCAAAAAGATGGTGAACCTCCAATGCCAGTGACTGGAGCTGTCCTTCCCTCTGGAAACACTCTCAGAGTGAAGAAAACATATTTGAGCAAAACTCTCACAGAGGAGGAAGCTAAAATGATAGGTCAGTAAGAGAATGGACAATGTTGAAACTTGCATGAGAATGAATGTGAATAAAGTCTTCAGTACTCAAGCAGATTAATTTACTATTGTTAAGTATTCAATTTATTTCTTTATTGTAAAAGTTTGCTGTGCATTCTAATGAAATATATGGTGTAGTTTGACAAATAATGAGGTTTTTTATTACTTTAAGGACATATCCATAGTGGTGCTACACAAGTGGTATCAACCCTGTGTTTTGGGGAAGGTCAGTTCCCAGATAATTAAGAATTAGCTTCTTTCAGTAGTGAATAACTGTATTTACTCAGGGATATTCATCTTACTAGAAACAGTACCTGTGTTCAGAAAATGTACCGGCTTTGAAAACCAGCAGATTCCTTTGATATCCTCATTTTAATTGCAGTATCTCATACCAAGTGAAACTTTGAAAATGGCAGGAACTTTTAAATGTAAAATAAAACTGAACTCAAGTGCCTGTTGCTGTGGGCTTCCCTCCACAGTCAATGTAGAGAGAGAAGCCTGCGCTGTAGGAAAAGAGCTTCTGTATCATGCCCTGAAGGTGCCCAGTTTTGCTGGCAAAAAAAGAAAATTTGACTATTCACCTTAGCACTTCATTAAGTCCCCAAAATTACATGAATGTAACAAAGTCGACGTATTTCTACACCAGTGACAAAGACGTGTTGCGCTGTCGCTACATCATAGTAGTAACATCAAGAAAATAAGCAGTGTTAAGACCCACTGCTGTTGAAATGTACAACAGACGGAATATGGAATGCTGTCACTAATTCAGTTCATTTTAGTTACTCCTCATGCATTTGGTAATAAATGTTTGCACTATTGAATTCTTACATTTTATTAGGAATTTCCTCACTATTTTATGATAGAATATTCTAGTTTCTATGTATAGCATGGAAAAATAGGCTAGGTAATTCCTAAATTTTCTTTTACCATCTACTCTGCCACTGAACTTTTGACCATATCAGATCTGAAAATGTAATTTTGAAATTCTAAGCTTACATTGTTGTTATCAAATAGAAAAAGAATAGACAATAGATGATGAAAAATATATTCTTCAATGTTACTATATAAAATTTCATTAAGAATGTTGAAATTTTAACCTTTGATGAAAATAGAAAAAAAAGTTAATTCAAGTTTTATTTTTGAGGCATTTGATGTCCATCAGCTGCTCTAAAGCTGTATGTCTGATATTGTTTTTCACGTAAAATGTCACGCTATTAATTTCCATACCACGTAAATTTTAGGAAAGCTCATTCAGATTCCTTTTTTTTTTAATTTGCCTGTAGTTTTTAAACCTTTTACTTTTGTCATGAAAAGTCACAAAATATATTGTATAACATGGCGAAATATAAATATGTAGGGACATATTTTGACTAGGCATTTTTAAATTTTTTCTCCAGGAAAAATATATGTGTCTGTATTTATATCACTTGGGCTATTTTTACATATAATAGCATTCTTTATGGAGAGGGCAATATATTCCATCTTGGGATCAGAATATCATTACTAGTGGAATGTGCTATCTCACGAGGAAAACATTTTTCTTAATTGATGCAGCACAGCGTGAGTAGACAGCCTTTTTTTTTTTCATATCTATAAATATCCCAACTTATACAAAAATGCTTATTATTGCAGGTATGTCATTATATTATTCTCAAGTAAGAAAAGCTGTGGACAACATACTCAGACATCTTGACAAGGAAGTGGGGCGGTGCATGATGCTAACCAACATACAGATGCTTAACAAAGAACCTGAAGACATGATTACGTGAGTGCTAAAGAACAGTAAATGCCATAAAATACTGAGATGTAATTTCAGAACATTTTTTTCTCTATTTCTGGCTACCATGACTCATCAGAGAAACAGCAAGAAACAAGAGCATTTAGCTTAATTAGTATATACTTTGAAAAACTGTTTATGACGAGTTGGTCGCACTTCTTTATATGCTGCAGTGTTTGGAATTGAACTGATACTCTCGATGTATCCGAAATCGTATGTACATCCTATGAATGTTTAGATGGTAGAAGTTGAAAGCCCCAAGGTGAAAATGTCAGCTTACACTCAGAACACTGTTTCATGATATATTTGCCTCACTGAACTTCAAAATGAATGCCACAAATTCTGTAAATCCCTATTAATAACAGTCTTTCAAAATTCTCATTACTGCTCATGCCTGTAATCAAAATCAAATCGCAATTTAAAACCCAAGTCATTTTGTGATAAGTCTTGTATTTAAGCAGTACCCCACTGGAACAGAATCAAACCAATAGATCTCAAGCAGTGTTGAACAGCAGCATTTTACACTCTCATCCAAAATTATTAATGAGGGAAGTTTTCTGGAGAGAGTTCCAGTGAGGTGGGCATCTAGTCGACTTTAGAGACACAGAGACATCATTTAACACATGCAGAGCATGGATTGTAGAGATCCCAACTGTAACGTGGAGTATCTTGCATATCTTTCCTGTCAGAGGGGTGGACACGGTAGTTATGCTAGAAGAGAAACAACACCCGAAAAAAGTGTTTGAGGTTTAATGAAAAGGACACTGGTCTCTTTGAGACTGTTTTTTTAATATACTCTCAGAAAAAAAAAAAAATTGGTAAAAATACCTTGAGTGGTATGCAATGACTGTCCAAATTCAGCTGCCTTTTACAGCTGATAGAATCTTTGTGTTTTAATGTCATTCCTCTGCCCTTGTTGCCATGACTCTGTAGATGAAGATTGTAAACCCTTTGAGTCTTTAGCAATGTCTTATTTTATTTATATTAAACACTAATAATACTATTGAAAAATATTTATGTTTTTTATACTACTACCCAGTAAACTGCTCGGCACCCACAGCCAGTTTTTGTAACTATTTTTTGTATACAGGCTTTTGCAAGAGGGAAAGTAAATTTTGAAACTCATGTTTAAATTAGCTTAATTTTTGATTCCTGCTGAACTTTTAGACTCAATCATTTTCCCAGCTGTAGGGGAGCTGTTGATCCATTCCACAGATTTGAACTGCCTTGGGGCCATGAAAACATGTGTTGGATGATAATGGTTGCTAAAGTGCTGCTGTCTCAAGCAAGGATCAACAGAAGATCTCTGGCCATTCCTGCCTCTAAATCATGCTTCTTTTTCAGTGTAATAATGTGTGCTGTGTGATTTCCACAGATCTGTGCCCTGTTGAGGGCCACTGTCTGGATCTTCACTCTTGCTATTTGGGCTTTTTATGTATCTAATATTTGCTTTATACAGTTGCTGTAATATAGCGGTATTGTGATGGGGAACACCCCAGCTTGTTCCTCAAGGCCAGGCTGGATGGGGCTTTGAGCAGCCCAGCAGTGGGAGATGTCCCTGCCCATAGCAGGGGGATTGGACCTAGATGGTCTTTAAGATCCCTTCCAGCCTGAACCATTCTGTGATTCTGTGATTCTCATTACCTCATCCAAACTTGCATCACACAAGTACCGATCTTGATGGAGGAACTCTCCTTCATTGTAACTCCTTCTTTGATACATCTGCCAATTCCCCTCAGAGAGAAACAAATTTGTCAGTAATAATGAATTTTTCAAGCACTGTGTAGATATGATGCATGAAAAGTGTCAAAACCAAAACCATTTATTCACTAGAAATATTTAATCATGTCTCCTTCTTATTTAATTTATAGGGTCTAGCTCCCCGTCCTGGTGATCTTACTAGCCCTCTGGCACTCCATTATGTCCAGCCCTTTTCTGAAAAACTGTAGGTGGATATTTTAACAGAATTACTTGTTAAGCTTAGTCAAAATTCTCATTTAATTTTTCAGCGGTGAAAGAAAACCAAAAATTGATCTGTTCAGAACATGTGTTGCTGCTATTCCTCGATTGCTTCCTGATGGAATGTCAAAACTTGAGTTGATCGACTTGCTGGCAAGGTAAGTTGTTCAAGCATTAAATGAATGCTCAAGGGGAATAGAATGAAAAAACTGAGCCACAGAATGCATAACTGTTTCTTAGACAAAACCATGTGCTCATAAACAGTAATCTGATATTTATGGATAATTCATAGAAGTCGTAGTATCTTTTTACAGCCATTGTGTTTATATTATACACCCCTAATTTCATAAGAGTAGATACCTCATCCAGAACTCTTTTCCATCAGTATGCAGGTTACATGACATTTTTCATTATATTCACCATTTGTTGCCCTTTTTTTTTTTTCACTATTCTGATTAACAGGAGAGAACATCTTTTCTGTGTAGTGGAAGAGCATGGAGATAACTGTTTAGTTTTGAATTATGATTCCCGTATCTGTTTGATTAAGCAACATGTGCTAGATGTGGTATCTTTCCAAATACTTTTAAAATTGATCATAATTATTTTAATTACAAGATTTCATTTTATTTTTTTTTTTACTATAAGACAGAAAATAAAGAAATAGATAAGTTTAAATTTCATATCCTCCCTACTTGGGGTCCATTGAATTTATCTAGGTAGACTTCACTTCTCTGAAGAAAGTAAAACAGTTTAGGTTTCAGGATGTCAAATCAGTGACTAACTGCAAATAAGTTTGATAACAGGTACTGTTTAGTACAGAAAAGCCTGATCCACTTCAGTTCTAGTATCCAAGTCAAAGATTCCAGCTTGTGTTATTTCTGTAAGTGGATTATGGTAGTAAATTAAGCCACGAGGCCCTTGCAGCCCTCACAGACAGGGCTGTGACAAAAACTGTGACAAAACAATTTTTGCTGCTCCATTCTTGCTTTTCAAATGTCTGAGGAACAGCAGGTGTGGGAGTCAGAGGGTTACATGCAAAAGCATTTTTTCTGCTCTGTGAATACCCAGCTCCCAGTGATGTGCTAAAGCAAGCAGTGGAACAATTAATTCCGCTAGCAGTAAAGATGCAGACAGCCAAACAAGCCAAAATTGCAGCCAAGGGTAGGTGTGCTGTGGTGCGTGGCCAACTCAATTTCCTAGTGTTTACATCCTCTGCTATAAATCACTTGTAGGTTAGTTTAAATCATTACATTATCAAATTATATAGACACCATATTAAAATGTAACATCAATTCTACTTAAAGGAAATGAAAAAGGACATGTTTTCCTTTAATCCAATATTTTCACTAACTTTGTATCCTTAGCTGATCTGGTAGAAAGCACATAACCAGTCTGGTCACAGCTCTTCAATCACAGAGGATTGTCTAGGTCAGACCCATCACTACTCTTAAGGAAGTTTGGAGACTAATATGCTTCCCTCCTGAAGTCTCACAACTGTCAGTATAACCACTGGTCTGTCTTTATTCTATCATCAGACTTCATGCCAGAAAAGGTCAGTCGGGATTCTTTAGCCACAGTCAGTTTGTAAGCATTTCTTGGGTAATTTCCCATTCTGGGGCAATGCAAGCACTAGATCTGCTGAGTTATCTGACTCTGGGAGATGAGACATCAAGAGCAGCTGAGGACACCATCTCTAGAGCAACTTTGGAAGCAATAACATGCTCAGCCTTTCCCCAGCAAAGGGATCTTTGGGAATCAGTTCTCATCTTCTACATCTACTCATGCTACAGCATGAGACATTGATACTGTTCTAAATCAGATTTTCCAGTGTAAGCAAGGGAAACACAGTTAAGGTGAAAGTAAGTAGATGCAAAGTAGGTTGGAAAGCAGTTAATAGGCAGTTCATGGTTCAGGAGATGTATAGCATGGTATTGAAATAACCAGGTAGAGTCTTAGTATTACAGAGCAGGATCACAAACTGAACCCACACCCAAAACAAGGTGATGTTCCTCTCAAAAGGCAAACCTCATTCACATGTATAAATAGAAGTCTAAAAGATTTTTGCAAAAGTTCTTCTAGTCTAATCAGTATCAAGGATGACTGATTGAGAGAACAATGTCCCAGCTGGGGCATTGCAGCTGAAGAAGAGACTGGCCAGAGAACAAGAGAAAGTAACATCAGTGGGTCAAAAGAATTAGGTCTGTTTACTCTGGGACATTGTGGACTGAAAACACTCACAAAAATACAGCTTCAGAGAAGAAAGTAATAAACTGTTTAAGGAATGAGTACCTGGCTAATCTTAATCTAAGCCTCCAGACTATCCCAGCAGCACATTCTATATACATTCTCTACACTGTCCCATGTTTATTTGGGTCCAGATTGACTACTTCTCCAGATTATTAAAAAGTAGACCCAGAAGGTAAGTCTTTGCTGTTCTAGAGAACACTGCATTACAATGTTGTGTCTTTTATGGGCCAGAGACTAAAATCAATACAAGGATAAAAAACTTTGGAGAGGTGAGGCTTCAGCTCCTATCTGTTTCTGAAAAGAACACGAGAAGATTTTCTGCCAGGTATTTGTGTGGGACTGTGTTGTTGGGATGGAGAGCTCTTAAATATTTTCTTTGTGTTAAAGATAAAATAACATCTTAGGTTTAATGGGTTCTTTTATTCACAGTTTGGTTTGAATCTTTCATCCTCACATGTCTTTTGGCTTTTTCCAGATGGAGTCAGTAACTCAGCAGCTAGACTTTCTTCCAGGGCAGCTGTATTCAAATCATAAGCCATAAAGCAGATGTCAAGTATATACTGTACCTTGTGCCCTTTCACTGCCCACTGAAACCATTCATTAAGAATTCCCAAGTAGCTCTTAAATTTAACTGACTCAAGTGCAGACAAACAAAACATGTACTTGCTTCCTCAAGCTGCCTGTGGTAATACACAGGTGCATTCTTATGTTCAAGTTGAATTTCATCTCATTTGATAGTGCCCTTGCAGGGTAACATGGGCTTAGAGACCCGTGGTTTTTGTATACTCTTTTCTGTTACTACTTTGTGTCATTGTGGAAGTAATTTCATGGATGACTTAATTGTAGCCTTGGGGATTTTGCTTGTTTTTCTGGTTTTGGCACTCCAAAGAGGAGACAAAAATGGTCCTTTCTCAGCACAACAAAATACCGTGTTTCTAAATTTATTCAGAAAGTCATGTGATTATTAAAGCGTAACAGTTATTTTTGGAGTCATACTCACCAGACGTGAAGTTTTGTGGCAGCCACTTTCCTCTTAACTGAAGTGTCTCCTGTCTCGCAGTTAGGCAGCTGTAATGAACCAAATTTGTTATGAGCCGCATCTCATCATATGCTTCCAACTGATTGGAATTTGGTTCCACTCCATTTGGCTGTTTGGGGTTTTCCTTCCTAGCTTTCTGTCCATTTCTTTATAATGTGTCTTCACTTTTGGCTATGTAGTTGCAGTATAGATAAAATATTTTGAAAATGAGCTTTAACACACTACAGAATATTACAGTTTTGTGGGTAATATAAACAAAATACATCATAAAGGCCATTGAAGCAAAAACTGCAGAAGACACAGATCTGAATTTACTTATTCCGCCAAGCTACCAACACAGAAGTGGTTTGATAATTTTTGTGTCAAAAGAAAGTATATAGCATTTTTATGTTGAAAGGAACTTCAACATGATGCGAGTACACAAGGAAATAAAATTTGAAAATGGGATCTACAATGGCATCATCTTTCAGAAAGATTTTAGGAGTGTCCAATGTGTTCTTTAATTGAAGTGCTTCTTTTTATTTCTTTGGAAGGTTTGCTTTCAATAATTGTGATTTGCTTCTTTGCTAACAATTCTTTTAATTGTTAGGCAGCTGAGGTAGTGTGATTCTTTTATTTTTATAATGCAAGAAAACAAATAAATACATAAATTGTGAAGTTATGTATTAACCTGTAAGACTTTTGTTATCGTAACTAAAAAGAAGTTACTTTATAAGTGAGTAAGTCAGAATTGTGTTTGATTTGGGGAGACAGCAAAGTTACCAAATTAGGTACTTTAAAGATGATGTGTTTAGGAGTGGAACAAAGACTTCTTTCAGATACTTGAGTATGTTCAGGTGCTGTTGTATCAAGAATTACGTTATAAAAACAGGTTAAGGATGTTAATTGTGGTCAGCACTAATGAAACCCAGAGAGCATCCTTGAAATTTACATTGTCATTGGGAATTTTCCACCAGTGTTAAGTTACTGAGAAGCATGTGCTCTTCACCACAATAAACACTGCTTAGATTTTTATTACCTGACATCTACTTTTACTCCACAGGCTGTCTATTCATATGGATGATGAACTTCGACACATTGCACAGAATTCTCTTCAGGGTCTACTTGTTGACTTTGTTGACTGGCGGGAAGACGTACTCTTTGGTTTTACTAATTTTCTGCTACGTGAAGTGAATGATATGCATCATACCCTTCTTGATACTTCACTCAAGTTGCTGCTACAGTTGCTTACGCAATGGAAGCTTGTAATACACACTCCAGGAAAAGCTTCTGAACAAGCAAAAACCAGATCTGCAGAGGTATGAAATCAAGAGATCTGTGTCCTAACATTTATACTGATTGAGGGCAGAAATTATGTTCCTTGGTATTGGTGTGGTTTATGTACTTTGTGTTTACTCACCTGAGAAGAATTTACTACGTAAGTTTTGTTAAGGTAATTAGTTCAGCTGTCTTTTGAGGACAGCTATGTCCTTGTGTAACACAGCAGATGTTACTGTTGTTGAGCAACATAAGAGAATGCATGTCAAACTGAAATATGCTCATCAACAAAAGCCCATGAAGTGAAATATGTGTATGTAGATGTGACAGAAGGACGTTTTCCCAGGACTAAAACTGATTGATAATACTAGTGGAAAGCTGAGAAGAGTGACATGGATCTTCCCATAGCCGTTTCATTTAGTTGATACAAAGACAACAGAGAACCAGATTGTTCCTGTAGCCTGCTGTCTCCATGTGTTACAAACCTTCCTGGGAACAGAACAGATTTGCTTGTGGTCCTCCCATCTACACTGTCCCACAGATAAATTCACTATGAGAGGTGATTTTCAGGCTTCTTGTCGTCTAATTCAGTTGCACTGGAAATTTTTTCCTTCGGGCAAGCATGATGTCTGCTTTATGTTGAAGAGGTCTGTTAATTAATAGGTAATAATAATATTACAAAGAATGTAGAAAAGGGAAAGCCTCACATATTTTTCAGTAAATATTGTTACACTTTACTGATGGGCTGAGGTTCTAGAGGCCACCTACTGTGTTGTCTGCTACAGGATCGAAGAAGGGCCTGAGGACTTGCTATGTAGAGTAGAAAAAGTGAGAAGTATTCACAGAATGACTTACCCATTCTTTTTTTATAGTGCAGGCGGTTGAATTGCAAACCAGAGGGAGGGGTTTGGCCAGAGGACTCTGCTCATATATTGGTTTTGTGGAAGAAGGTAGCTTAAAGCAACCTTGCTTGTTTGAGGGAACGCTGTCAATCTCCTACTTCAGCTTTTACATGGCCTCTGCCTTTTGTTTCTTTATATGTCCTTGTTAAATAGAATATTTCTTGGAGACCTGGTTTTCAAACACCATCACTCCATTTTCCTCCCTTGCACTGTTCTACAGTTGATACCGAATGGATCCAGCCACAGGATACAGTCTGAGAGAAGCCCCTATTCCAATGTACTACATGCAGTAGAGGGATTTGCGCTGGTTCTGCTGTGTAGTTTCCAGGTCGCTACACGTAAACTTGCTGTTTTAATCCTCAGAGAGATCCGTGCTTTATTCCTGGCCCTTGGCCAACCAGAGGTATGATTTTACTTTTCTGGAGCTTTGCGTTCAGATTTTCCACAGAAAAAGCTCAAAACTGCTATTACAGTTGCTTTAAACATAATTGCTGCATTGTAGCAGGTATGCACTCAGTTTATTAAAAAAAGGCATCTGGTTTGAGCTTACCATTTCTGTTTGCCTTAACACTGCAAACCTTTCTGGGTTCTCAGCAATGTAACATTAGTAATGTGCTCCGGACAAGAATTTGAAGGGAAACATGTACAGCAACTTCATATTTTCTCTTGGCACCATGTGAATGTTAGGCACTGTAAAGACTTTTTTTTTCTGCATGGATCATTTTTGTTGTGTCACAATTATAAATTTGTGTTAGATTTGAAATTCATTCCTGTCGCATACCATTTTGTAAAAACACACAGCATAAGGCACATTTAAAATTATTCACATGCATTTTCCTTGTCTAGTAAAGACCTCTAAGTCTTTTTTATGGATATAAAAATATGGAGAGTCATGTTGTGTGTTGGCAGTCACAGTTCAGTGAGCCATCTAAATGCCTAAGAACACAAATATGTGTCTTCATGGCAAAGGAATGCTTTAATAAACAGTAAGCTAATTTTTCAGTCTTTTGATACCAGCTATCCAAAGTCATCTGGGATTTTCTGATTTGTGCTTTCGTTCAGTGAGCAGTGAGCTATAGCTGCAAATTAACTTCATTTCAGACCATGGCCTGGATTTGGTTCTGACATTAATACGAAGAAGACAAAATGCACCCACCATTACCAATTATTTTTTTTAGCTGTTGTAGATTCATGTCATAATTTTTAGGTTATTGTATTTCATGTACCAGAAAAATAATTTCATCAGGAGAGCAGTTGACTTACGTTCTCTGTGTTAATGCAGGATGATGACAGGCCTATGATTGATGTCATGGATCAATTAAGTTCTTCTATTCTTGAAAGTTTTATTCATGTGGCTGTTTCAGATTCAGTAAGTACTACTTTACTGTTACTACTAGTGTTCACATTGCACATGGACATAACAAACATCAGACACTAAATACTGCAAATAAAGCAGCTAGAAATCAAAGAAATCATACAGCTTTAAGGCTCCAGCCATCTAACCAAGAGCTCCAAGGATCCACAATGTCCCAGACAATCTGTTCCATGAAAATAAACATAATATGGATATAAAAGGTACAACATAAAGAAAAAAAACTGTAACAAAACTTATAATCAGAACTGCATAGATTCTGGACCTGTGATGTGCATCCAGAAGAACCATTGAGAAGGTCTCATTTCTGCTTGGGCTGGAAGCATTAGGTGGAAGCCACTTGGAAGCCACTCACTCCCATCATCTCTTTTAGAAGGGAATAAGCTTTAGTTCCCTTGTGTGCCCAGAAGTGGCACTGCCTGAAAACCCAACCCTAAGCTCCAGGGTCATTCACATCTGGGGTGAATCCCTGCTTTTACTCTCTCATGGGCCTGGTGTTTCTAATGAGCCACCAGAGGAAGCAGAGATGCAGAAAGCGTTCTGAATGAAAACATATCAGCGGAAAAAGTGATACATGGGGCAATTATTTGGGTTGCATATTGTCTTAGAGATTAGTGCCCTTGTCCAGAGAAGAGAAAGTGTCTGTTTGGGGCACTTTTCATCCTGATGAAGTTTGAAGCAACAGTCAATGTGTGCCCTTTCCTGGGGTGGGAAGGATGCATCAAACTGGTGGTGATGTCAGACTGTTGTGCAGCTGAAAACAGGAAGGTTGAGGGGTCAAAAACTGAGGAAGCAAGAGACATTTTCACTCTGTAACCCAAGAATTAGGAAATGGAGCTGAATTAACAGCATCTCGGTTTGGATGTTGCAGTTTCCAGAGACAAAGGTTTGGATTTTGTGCTTTAATTCTATGCATTCGTAATGTCGCAAGGTATATCTGTTGCCTGTGTACCTGGTTTTGACAAGTACAGCAGAGAGTGATCATTTTAGTGATTATGTTTGTAACAGTGGATGCAGGATGCAGGCAACTGCCACATCCTGTTTGAGGTGTGATAATTGAGTAATAAGGATTTCAGAATACATGTGTTTTAAGTTTTCTTTCCACAAAGTTGTTTTCTTTAAATTACAGTAGAGAGATGGACTGTTGGTACGAGAGCCCTACTTGCCACTGAAGACAGTTGGATTTAAAGTGGATTAAAACTTCTTGAGACCCCGCTTCACCCTCTTAATTCCCTACATGCATATTCAAATGCTCTGATGAATTCTGAAGAATCTTTATTAATAGCTTTGGTATTTGTCATATTGTCATAGCATGTAGGAGTCTTAATCATGGGCTAAGGCTCTGTCGAGCTGTTCAGACAATGAACATCAGGACAAGTCTGTTGTTGTTACGGTTTGAAGTGTCATAGGAGAGAGGGGATGGGTGCAGGGAGCAAAGAGAACAGAAAGTAACAGTGAGATTATATTGATCAGTGTAATCAGTAGCTATTACAGGGTTTAAGGGCAAGTTATTGTGCCTATTGCATTAAATAGGAGTTTTAAGGAAGAACCAGAGGGGAAATAATGAGGAAGCTCTTTTCAATATTTGTAAAAAGCTTCTCCTCAGTGAAAGTGCAATGTGATGGGAAGCAAGTAAGTGTTGGTCTCAAAAATCCGACAGAAGGGGACCATGGAGCTTGAAAATAAAGACATGTACTAAGGGGGAGCGTGGCAGGGAATAAATGGAAATAAATTACCGTCACTGATTTTTTGTCTTTTATCTCCATAGACAACAATTCCATTAACACACAGCGTGGATTTGCAATGGCTGGTGGAGTGGAATGCTGTCCTAGTAAATAGCCATTATGATGTGAAAAGTCCTTCCCACGTGTGGATATTTGCACAGTCCGTTAAAGACCCATGGGTTCTCTGCCTCTTCAGTTTTCTTAGACAGGAGAATTTACCAAAACATTGTCCTACAGCTCTTAGCTATGCTTGGCCATACGCTTTCACAAGGCTACAGCTGATAATGCCTCTTGTGGATCCAAAGTAAGTGGATTTTACTGCATTTTACTGTGATTTTAAAGCAAGATTTTTTTAGTCTTGCATTTCAGTATCAGTCTGTAAGTCCTGCAAGGTGCTACCCAAACTTTCAGGTTTGAGTTTCAGAACTGCAACTTCTGAGGTGGAAAAATCTAGTTTTCTACCTTCATTGTTTTTTCCTACATGTTGGATAGTGGGTGGTGACTACATAGCATGTTTTGTTCCTTTCTAAAATATTTTAAGATATTGTGTAATTAAGACTGGGAAATTATTTTATTAATTTTAATTAATTTTTTTTAATATTCTAGTATTCCTGTTAATGCAAAGAAAACAAGTACAGCGAGCAGTGGAGACAACTATGTTACTTTGTGGAGAAACTATCTTATTCTCTGTTTTGGAGTAGCAAAGCCCAGTATTATGAGCCCAGGACACTTGCGTGCTTCAACACCAGAGATCATGGCTACCACTCCTGATGGAACAGTGAACTATGATAACAAGGTGATGCATCCTATTTCAAACAAATTATTCATTTAAGAGAGTTTCAAACTGCATTTGCCTGCAAAGCAATATCCTGATAATCTTATTTCAGCTTGGGGAATATTTTGCTATACAGAAACTGCTTAAGGCACATAATTAACAATTAAAACATCTGTATAATCTGTACCAACACAATGTGTCAATAAATATTTGGCAAAACCTATGCCATATTAAAAATAATACTTCTTTTTGTATTATGGGTAATGTATAATCAAAGTAAAGAAGTTCTAGACATATGTGTTGAAGTTGACTTTACTTTGTTATCCCCTTTCTTTCCTTGTAGAGCACTCCAATTCATAAATTTATAACATTATTAAACAATAAGGCAGATTTCTGAACAAACATGGTATACCTTTCAAATGAAGGAATATTATATAAAACACCGTTTGAAGTAGTAGCAACCTGAGAGGAGCAGTAGCTCCACAAATGCAATTACTGGAATATTTTAATGAAACAGCAAATTAAACGAATAATAATAATCTGAATGAAAGCAAAGATATTTCCCAGATGTATTTACTTACTTTATCAAGATGATTGTGATGTAGCAGGCATCCAGTTAAGATGGTGAATTAATATCTGTAATAGTAGAATCATTTCAGCGTGCTTTTTCAGTACATATGGATTCACGGACAATGTTTTTTTGTAAAAAAAAATAAATGTATTTGCTTAATATTGGTAATCCTGAAAATTAAATGTCAATTATTTCTTAATATATTTTAGGCTATTGGAACTCCATCTGTTGGAGTCTTGCTAAAGCAGCTAGTGCCTTTGATGAGACTTGAAAGCATAGAAATAACAGAATCCCTTGTATTAGGATTTGGAAGAACAAATTCTCTTGTTTTCAGGTACTTTCCCACTTATCATATTCTAGTTATTTTCCTCTAATTCAAATTCATTACTTTTGTTGCAATTTAAATATATTCATATTTTTATTTGCACTTTAGGCATTCCTATTTATGTATTGATTAAAATATTGATGCTTTTCAAAGGAGATCAGATTTTTTTAATTTTTTTCTCATTTAGGGAACTAGTAGAAGAACTTCACCCACTAATGAAAGAAGCCCTAGAAAGAAGACCAGAGGTTAGTTGGGGAAATTAGATGTACTAGTTTGTTTAAACTGCAAAATTAATTTAAAAGTAGTAATTTTGTCTGCTTGAAAAATAAAGATCTTTTGTATTGAGTAACAATTTAAGCTCTGTGTGCAACAGGATTTTTATTAATTGTGTATTAGAGCATAACTTAGAATAATTCCATTAAAACTTATTTTAATTTAAATTCTATCAGTGATTAGAAAATGTGCAATATAGAAATCTATTCTGAGGAAAAAAATCTGGCCACGTATGGAACCTCCTCATAAAGAACTCAGATACATCAGAAAATTACTTTCAGTATCTGGAAAAAAACACCTTGTAACACAGCTGGGCTACAAGCATGTTTTATGGCTTTATAACATTATTAAACAGTAAGGCAGATTTCTCAATGCATGTCAAAGGAAGGAATATTATATGAAATACAGTTTCAAGTAGTAGCTTTTTGCAGGGTAGTCAAGGTCATCTGTTTCAATTTCCATGTACTCTGTTTATTCAAAATACATCAGGTTAACTGGCAAATTCATCATTGCTTTCAATGTCATTATAGTTCTGTCCTTTGTTGTAATAGAAAGTAGTGCTCGAAGGGATCCCAACAGATCATCTCATCTGTCCAAGGGAAGATGAACTAGTCTTGCATCATCCCTGACAGATGTTGTCTAAACTGTTCATGAAAACGTCTGGTGACAGACTTTGCAGCCTGACTAAGCAGTTTAGTCAAAGAACGTGTCTGTACAGCAAAATGGGAGATCCATGGGGAGAGTGTGAGTACTGGACCCGAGTTCCTATTCTGCTCGTATTTCCCTCCTTGGTTCTTTTCTGGATCATTCCAGCTGGCCCCAAGACAGAAATCTAAGATGGCTCTGGAGCTATTTCCCATCCATGAAAAGCCCCAGAAGGCACCAAGCCACCAAACTTGCCCTCCACCAAACTATTCCAGCTGCTCTTCTTCTGCTATGCTTCCCCTCATCCCCTATGTCTCGGCACGCAGCAGCCTGAGGGCCAGTTACTGCCATGGCTGCAAAACTTCTCAGGTCAGAGCAGGCAGTTGCTGATAAGAAACTTCTTAGTGATAATGCCACAGACCAGAGAAGCATTGCACAAGTCGTGCTAGGCAACGTGGACATAGCAAGCCTTCTCAGAGTCTTCTGGAGCAGTGTGAATAGGAGGTAGCCTGTGCCGCTTGACTTTGGGGCCACAGATAGTCCCCATCTCTGTTTGCCAGTGTAGACACAGCTGTTGTGTCCATGCAGCTCTGCTGAGAAGTCTGCATTCCTGCATGCAGAAAGCGATGTTGCTGCATTAATGCTGTCCTCTGCCCAGGCCCGTCTGTCTGCTTCTCAGGCAATTTCAAAGGGTGCATTCACTGCTCTGTCCTCTATGGCAGTTTCAGTACGGTGTCCTCATGATGACCTGGTGTGCTGTCCCTGTCTGCCAAGTTATAGACTTTGGCGAAGAAACCACACAGACAGTGGTGGTCACGAAGAAGTTAAATCATTAGTAAGTGGACAGAGGCTCTCAGCTATGCCCAATATGGAAACAAGTAAAAATTAATTCACTTGGCAGGCACTTCATTCATGTTAGGTGTTATGTGGACAGTTCTTAATAATTCTGTGTCTGGCGAACATCCATGACCATTTCCACTTTGTGTTGCTTCACACCTCAGTTCACTTGTGTGCCTTCCATCCCTGTGAAGTCTTTGATTTGAAGGTCACTTGTTTTCATAATGGGCAGAAGTGGATTAATACATGTTAGTGCATCCACTTGCCTCTGCATTTCTGGCTGTGCACCACTGAAGAGAACATAGACTTGAAAGGCCTTTTCTGGAGACATTCATATCCCGTCCACCCTCGGGAAAGGAATCGTGAGAATGCAGAGGTTTACAGTGTGCTGTAAGAGCAAATTTAGCACATGGAAATTTCAATAGAGGAACGTGAGAACAAGAGACTGCAATATTAATCCCTGTGTTGCTCCTGATAAGAAGGACTGGGCCACCTTCCCGAAGGCAGCACCACCAGTAAACCCAGGAGGGACTGTATGGGTCATGCAGCAGAAGAGAACATGGCAAGCCTCCCTGTCAGCAGGCAGGTGTCCAACACAGGAGAAATAACTTCTTGAACTGACATATGCTACAACTAGAAAGAGCACAGCCAAGAACTGCAGGGGTAAACCAAAATGGACATTACACAAGATCCACCATGTGGGCTCTGGCACAGGGCTTGCCAGATGGCCTCCGACGCTGTTGCAGAAGCCCTCAGAGTCTGTTAAATACTCTGTTACAATAAAACTGCTTTATTCTTTACATGTGCTTCCTGGAATGTTTAAGGTTTAAAACACAGGGCTCTAAATAGGACAAATGAAAAGGCATGATGATTTGAATAAAGCCTTTAGTTAGGATGCTGCAGCTTGCCAGGCCTTGGTTGGAATACCAAGGGAAGTATCGCTTCTTTGTCTGCTGCTGGCCATGGGCAGAGCCAGGTATATATTGGAAAAGTGCCTTTGATCTCACCCAGTATTGCCATCCATACATTCTGCAGAGGAAAATTTGAGCTTTTTTGAGCTTTTCTTGTTCTGGCAGCAAATTTCTTTGGGTGCAATAGCAGCTTTTTGACTGCCTCACGTTTTTTGTTTAGTGGCAATGTGGGATACAAAGAAACAAGTCAATTTAGCCCTTCAGCAAAGAACAAGCCTTCTTGTTTTCACATCTTTCAAGGCAAGACAGAAGGCAAAAAGGATAGCTTTCTAGAAGACAAGGAGAGACAATGAACCAATTAACAACAGTGTAGTCCTATTCTATGGGAGGAACATTCTGTGTATGTTAACTGTGTGTACAACCACTGCACTCAACACATCCAAGAGTGTCCCAGAGTGGTGCAAACATGAATGTGGGTGATGGTGATCACGTAGCTGCAGTATTGCCAAGTTCAGGAATGAAAAATCACCAGAATATTTTTCTGCAGTCTAGATATCTGTTCTGCACTTCACAATGCTTCCAGCACTCAAAAGTGATGATGTTAAACTAACATGGGTGTCCTTGCTACCTGAAGATAGCATGCTTTTTGGCACAGGAACCTTGAATATTAATTAATTTTTATCCAATATGTGATTATTTCATTTCCACATTTTCAATGAGGACTAAGGTAGATGTTAATAGTTTATTCAAGAATAGTTACAAAGACAAAAATTTGGTCATGTGTAGTTCTGTGTTTATGTATAAGCACACTGTTATGATGAAATGTCCAAAAGCAGTCAAGTCCCTTCATGAAGAAAGTGCTTGAACTAGAATTCTTAAGTCTTACTACTGTGCTGACACTTCTGAAGTTACTAGTTTTAATGTACATACCTATGCATATAAAAATTGTTGTTTCTTTCAAATTACAAGAATAAGAAACGTCGAGAACGCCGAGATCTGCTAAGACTGCAGTTGCTGCGAATTTTTGAACTACTCGCTGATGCTGGTGTTATAAGTGACAGGTAGGACTATCACTTACCATAAATCTTCAAGTGGAATAATCTTTAAGTGAAATTATTTTCAGTGTTTACTATACTGATCTTATATCAGCATGTTCTTTGGGGAATTTTGAATTCTATCAGATACTGTGATATTTTATGCATTTCTTTGGAAAGCTGTAGTAAAACTACACTGTTTCTCTATATTAATGTACAACTTTTCTTTTGCTAGTACAAATGGAGCCTTAGAAAGAGATACATTAGCCCTTGGAGCCTTGTTCTTAGAGTATGTTGATCTGACTCGCATGCTTCTGGAGGCTGAAAATGATAAAGAAGTTGAAATCCTTAAGGATATGAGAGCACATTTCAGTGCAATGATTGCCAACTTGATTCAGTGTGTTCCAGGTATGGTGCTAAGTTATCTCAACATACTGTGAAATTGCATTTAATGTATATATTGGAAAAGTAATTTTTTAAATTTTTTTTCTGTGGATTTTTCACTGCTTGTGAATTACCATGTAACAAATGTATTGGGGAACGTGGGCAGAAAACTTGTTGAAGCTTGTAATACTCATATATATAAGAATCATCTCTTAAAAGCCCAGCAAGGAAATTGTCTGTGACCTCTACAGGCTCCAGATTTCTTTGACATAAGGCTTTATTTGCTTCCTTTTCACTTTATTGCCAGACTTTTCATAAACTCAGGCCTTGAAAATATAGGTAGGTGCAGAAACTGTACAATATTGAATGAAGCGAAAAACTTGCTGAGGTGTTGAGTCTGCATCCTATGTTACCTGACTTCTCTTGTGTAGCAAATATTTCTTCGGTTGATTTAATGTGCTTTATATATTGCAAGATTGCTTCAGAAATATAATGTAATTGAAATAGCAAAAAAAAGCCAAAGCAGCGGTGTGCTGTAAAATCCATATAATTACTGGAAGATAAATTCTGGAGATTAATCCGTCTATGTAAATCTACTATCTCCAAATCATTTACGACAGGATAAAACAGCATTGATAGCAAGAAATTCAAAAGAGTACAGTAGGAGAATAAATAACGAACACGTGTTTTTATGTAAGTTCTCCGTGTGCAAATTTTGTCAAAGTCGTGTAGTTGCATTCAGCTGTGAGATACATTAAAAGTACATAATAGTTGAATCAGGCAAGTAAATAAATGGCATCCCTGCTACTCTCATTTAAAAGAGTTAAAAAATACCCTTTGAACTGAAGTTCTTAGCTGCTCTTAACAAACAAAAGGAATTTCTGAGTGATGCTCATTACATTAACAATACAGAATTTCTTTTGCCGGGAGTATTTAGAAAGGCCTTCCTTTTGCATTCATTCTCACATTCTACAAGGCATATGACCAGTAACTGCATGTTACATGAATTTTCCACTGTGGACCAGTCATGTAATGTGTTTTGAGAGAATACCATAATAACTGATGCATTTCAATAATTCAGAGATGTATTTTCTGCTAACAACACAGCTGTAAAATATATCAATAGCTAACAAAGCCCTAACATTTAACTTCTAGCAAAGAAATGTTTATTGTGTCAACATCTATCATCTTTAGCCACTGTTCATCCTGATTTGCATTAGTATTGTCTAGTTAGACTTTCTTGGCTTCCAGCACAGTTTATAGAGGAAAGTAATTGGCCAGTAGCAGTTTGCCAGTCTCTTCAATAAACGTAGTACCGCCTCTGTCATCATGCTTTGCTTTGGGGAATTAAAACTACTGTTTAAAGAATCGCTCTTTTGTTTCCTCCACATGGTTAAGAATTCAGAGATGTTTTTTCACTTGCTGCAGTAATTTAGCTATTCAGAAAAGATATCACAGCATTGTCACAAACAGGCACCAAGTTTCTTTTATTTCTTGTCCCTACCTAGTACTGTATTAGAATAAGACATATGTATCGTTTGGGCTTGGATTTAAAGGATTGGAAAAAGCAAGTAAATGTTTGCCACTAAAGGAGTGCAAGAGGCAGTGAAAATCCTCATTCTATAATTAGTTTCTTGCATGCTGTTTCTAAAGCCAGAGGTACCTGCCTGTATAACTACAGATTAACTCAGAACTGAAGGTTCTTAGAAATAAGCTGCATCTTATTCAGTACATTCAGTTTTTAAAAGGAGCTTAGATACTTTGGAGTAAGTGTGTATTGAGCATTTAAGAAAAACTCCCTTTTTGTAAAAACTTGAAATTGATGCCATCATCGCTGCCACATGGGTGTGTGTTTAACATTAACAAATCACAACAATTTCTATTTCTGTTCCCTTAGTTCACCACAGGAGATTTCTCTTCCCTCAGCAGAGCTTGAGGCATCACCTGTTCATCTTATTCAGCCAGTGGGCAGGGCCTTTCAGTATTATGTTCACTCCACTGGACCGGTACAGTGATAGAAATCATCAGATTACAAGATACCAGTATTGTGCATTAAAGGTATTAAAGTCTTGCTGTCAAAATCAATCACATCAATTTTCCAGTCAAAATACAAATAAATGTGGTGATTATTTTCTTTTATTTCACAGAAATTTGAATTGGCATACTTGACACAAACTTGTGTACTCACAAGTATGTATACAGTGTTATGATAAAATACAGCAGTGTGAGCAACTGAAGTTATGCGTTTTTTTCATTGTAGACTCTTTTCCAGGCTAATTATTTTCAAAACCAGAACACATTTTAAAATTTTACTTAGCTGTTCATTACCAGGTTATCAGATTCAGTGAGGGGGTATTAGGGTCTGAAATTAAATGTAGTACCAGGTCACTATCACATGCACCTCTCAAGACTGTCTCCCACGTTTGCCTGGACACATGCTCAATAATAAAACACTCTGCAGCAAAACCAGTTGCATCTCACCCCCAAAAGTAAGCCAGGAAAATAGTAGCTTATGTACTTGCATAAGCTACATCACTTGGTATACAGCAATTGTAATTTCTGCAGAAAGAAGAAGGGGAAAACCAAGCTATAGTATCTCTGCCAAAATGCTTTGGCTCAAAATTATCTTGAAATACAGTAACATCTATGGCAACATAATTATTGAATTCTAGCAAAATCAGCTGTTACCATTTTCACCATAGTTCCCTCAAAAATAAAAACAAGTGGCAGTCCTGTTAGCCTGGCTCAAATAGTTCTGAAAGGTTCATTCTTCTTACTTTTTTGTGTAACTGAAGTTCCTTGTCTTTTTAGGCCATGTCAGCTGTGCTCTGCTGTGGACCTGTATTTGATAATGTTGGTCTTTCCCCTGACGGATATCTTTACAAATGGCTTGATAACATCCTGGCTTGTCAAGATTTACGTGTAAGTACTCACCAAAATGCAATACCCATGAAGAATTTTAATCTCTGTACTGGGTGAGTAAAGAGTTTGTGACTGTAAGAACTAAGACTGTAGACGTTACCTTTTGAGCAGGAAGCAATAGCTTTATGCAAGGTTCTAATAGAAAAATGAAATTCATTCAAAAGCAATTAAATAGCGAAAGAATTATTATTCATGAAAATATAACGTAGGTAAATAATAAGCTTCCCAAAATTGTCTTATGTTCAGTGTTGTTTGCAACAGAACTTTAGCTTCTCATCTGCTGATAAGAAAGGTTAAAAATTGCATGTCTTAAAAATATTTGTACTTCTATTTTGAGTACTTCAACCCACCTGCTTCAAGTTTCTGTGGAACAAGAATGTAAAATCCCTTCCTGCTTGGTAGCATAGATACTGGTGAAACAAATCTGAGTGAAAGTGAGTGTGTGGATCTTGCGAAGAAGTCAAGAAGATAATGATTCAGGAGAGGAAAGAAAGATTTTTTTTTTCTTTTTAAAAAGCATGTATAGAATATTCTTGCAATTTTCTTTTCCATTTCTGTGAAGATGGGTTTTGACTTTGTAACTACTCAGTCATATATCTGTATATGTAGCTTATTGGACTGTTTCTTTGATTAAGGAGTAGTAGATTGGTGAATTACATCAAGTGGAGAGAGATAACAATGGTCTTTCCCTTTGGTGTATCTTGCACTTTGACCTGCTGTTCTCCCTAAAAGTCTCCCACCCGCACAGATGACTGTGGCTGCTAAAAACACAGACAGCAAAGCCTAAAGGCTTGTTGAGCAGCTAGAGGATACATACTGTAGAAATTATAATGGATGAAGAAAAAAATTTGGATAAATTAGAAGAAAGAAGGGATAGCTACATAAGAGTTCCAATGCCCCTGCTCTGGGCAGGGACACCTCCCACTAGAGCAGGTTGCTCAAAGCCCCATCCAGCCTGGCCTTGAACACTTCCAGGGATGGGACATCATCATATACCACTCATAAAGTAACTGGGGACAAAAATTACCATTTTTAACCTTTCCTCCTGAAATGCAAAATTTGGATATGATAGGTGAAATTGGTTTCCCCTAAGCTAATCACAATAATTCATGATTAATCATTGTAATGAAGAACTGGAACTAAACTTCATTGCTTATACGAGTTCAGATTTAGAGGAGAAGGATCCTACCCAGTCCATTAACATTAAATATCATTTGCAGTCTTTACAAGTAGTTACCTACACTTGGTGATAGAGTATTATTAGTCATTAGTGTTTGGTATTCTGGTACTATCCTCTGTTGAAGGATCACAAAGGCACAGTCTAAGCCCTAGTTGTGATGTGTTTGTAGCAGTGACAGTGCCAGGATTAAGTGATACAAGGTCTGTAGGGAGAGTTATTAGATTGATTGATGTAGTTGGATTAAACATACAAGTTTTCATAGCCCCAGGCTTGCAAAAGGTATTTTTCTTTATCTGCCTTGCCTCAGGTTTAGTCAAAAGAAGGATAAAAATGAAAGCATGTCGCTTTATGAAACTCAAATGAAGAAGGAAATAAACATTTAACAAATAATTAACCAATGCAAATGATAGTTACCTTAGAACACCTACCTGTCTTAGGTTTTTCAAAGATTGTTTTTTTTCTGTGCTTTAGTTTAGAAACCTCCTTTGAAAATTTATTTAATTTATATAGTCTTTGTACAACTTTCTTTCAAGTGTGTATTGAAAACCAAGTCTACTGTGCTATCCCTAAAATAAATTAATCATAAATTTTCTGATTTTTCTTAGTTTGAATACTCCATTTTCCCCTTGTTTAGTCCATATCACTCTAAGAATTGTAGAGAATGAACCTATCTCACCAATCATGTTTTGACATGTATTTGTATGCTCAGGTTCATCAGCTTGGCTGTGAAGTTGTAGTCCTGTTGCTAGAACTGAATCCTGATCAGATCAATCTCTTCAACTGGGCTATAGATCGGTGTTACACTGGATCATACCAGCTTGCCTCTGGATGTTTCAAAGCCATTGCGACTGTGTGTGGGAGCAGGTATTTGTTAATCTATTAATTTACACTTTCAAATGTAAAGAAAAACGTGGGTTCAGCTTGTGATGTAAAGAATTTTTGGTCACACTCTTACTTTATATCCTCTCAAACAACTCTTGGGAACTGAATCACTTCATTTCCATGATTCTAAAAACAAAGTGGTGTACTTGGTAAGGACACTCTTCCCATGTGTATATTTGAAATCTGTGGCATTTTTATGCTGTTTTGCTTGGGAAGAGACAAAATAACCTCAACATTTTGAACATATGCCATGAATCTAGTTTCAAAAGATTTTGCATGGTTTTTCAGTTACCTTATAAAAGGAAGAATGGTTTGAATGTTACTAGCTTGGAAGTAATTATTTTGTTCTTTCTCAAAGTGGCTTTCTTTGATTTGCTTTCCTGTTCCTTTTTGGTAGAGTGGTGTCATCATTGCTGCTAATGCTAGGCAAACACAAGCTCTGTGAATGCACAAATACAAGTACTGCTTTTGTGTCAGATCATCATAAAAAAAATATCTCTTTTTATTGGTATTTTTTCAAGACAAAGTTTATAGAGATGTTCAATGATAGTCTAAGAAAAAGAAGATAATTTGCATCTAATTAAAATAAATCTGAACATTTTACTCGACAAAAAATAATTTGGCAAGATGTCTAATCAGCGTAGTTCACTAGAGGATTACTTGGGATAGAGCAAATCAAAACAAGTCAAGTATTTTAGAATTTATCTGTAAAAATATTTTGTTCTTACAGGAACAACTAGACTGTAGACTGCATTATAATGAGATTTTAAAAGTACGAATGGAATTTTGTACTTGCAATTTCAGTTATTTTAAGAGGTTTTTTGGTTTAATGAACACATAAATGTATCCGGCTTGCAGCCAGCCTTTTTTTCCTCAGATTGTGTTGCTTATGCCACTGTACCCTAAAAATTAATCTTTCTCATACTTACAGTAAAAAATGAGAGTCTAATCTGCATGATGTACTTTAGAGGGAAAGTCCAATTTCTATCAAGTTGGGAACTTTTGTTAATATCGGAAAGCTGTTTACAGATTTTCCTCTATTGTTTATCAACATATAGAGAGAGGCCACTGCTTAAACTACTTGTAAAATGAGCAGTAATGTATCTCATTGCTGATGTCTATCTTTCTACAAAGAAGCTGCTTCCCTTAACTTCTTTTTTATTATTATTTTTTAAACCTGGTGGAGAGACAAAGAGGCAGATGCAAATGATTGAGTGCAGCTAGTATTTGGAATTACCAAGAATTTCCCATGCCACACATATATTTGCCATATTTTTGAACACTAAAATGTCCAAATCTACATCCTACAGCCATGCAGGAGCACAGTAGCTCACATCCAGGATGAGAAATTTATGGTTCACAATTGAATCACATGTGTTTACAAATCATCATGAGAAAGTAGAAACTCATTTAGCGAAAATCCAAATATTGTGACTTGGGAGTTGCTTTTTCTGGCAATAGTCTCATTAAGTTAACATTTTAATATGTTTACCCTTACAGTTAATATTGACTCTCTATATAGTTGACTTTTTTAAGCAGTTCTTTATGTTTACTTTTTGAAAACAATTTTCATGGAACTGCCTAACATCTGGGAATATTCATGTCAGACGTAGTGTCTTTTCTCCAAAGGGACTGTTTTAATTGCAACTTGGCTTAAGAAGTACGTCATCCCTGGAAATTTTTGTGCTACCCATCTTCTCTCATGGGTGTTGGACTGTTCTATAAACAGTTTATGTTATAAATTAAAATGAATTAACAGTTACAGACATAGGTATTGCATGTCTCAGTAACTTAGTACATTCCTAAGCATTAGTCTAAGGTAATTATAAATAATCCCTTCTTTCTTTATATTCACCAGATGGCCTTTTGATCAGGCAGCGTGTATTCATAAGAAGTCCCTTTCCCATATTCTGGTGGTAGAACAGATAAAAGAAAGATAACATTCTCTTTAGACCATATTACAGAGTAAATCAGAGTGAATATAATCTGCATTCCTCACCAACATTCACAAAAATATACTGTTTATTCTTCTAGGAACTATCCTTTTGATATAGTGACGCTTTTAAACTTGGTGCTGTTCAAGGCATCTGACACCAACAGGGAGATTTACGAAATTTCCATGCAACTTATGCAGGCATGTATCAGCTGCTTTTTCTTACATTCAAATTCATGTGTCCTCCTATCTGAGGGGTTTTTTGTGAACTTCTTGTAAGGTACTGTTTATTTGCCTTTTAGCTTTGTTTTGAAAATAAACAGTTGGTTTTGTCTTAGCTGTAAATACTGATGGGAATATTTATATAAAAAATAATGGAAAATTATTAGTTGTGGTGTCTTTCAAATTTGGAGAGTATACTCCGAAGCGCAAAGATCATTCTCTGGTATGTAAACTTCAAATAATGACATTTCTTGAACTAATGAATTTTTATTGTCTCATTTTATTATTTTTTTCTCTTTCATAGATCCTTGAATCAAAGCTTTTTGTTTATTCAAAAAAGGTAGCTGAGCAAAGACCAGGCAGTATCTTGTATGGTACACATGGTCCATTGCCACCTCTTTACAGTGTCTCACTTGCCCTTCTTTCATATGAACTAGCAAGGATGTATCCTGAACTTACCCTTCCACTTTTTTCAGGTACCTATATCTATTTGACATGTTATCTACTTTACATTTTTGTACAAATAGTAGAGTGCTAAGACATTTCCACCTGTGAACAGCAATTCTGTTCGTAAATTTATCTTGACCTCGTTTTATTCTGGTTCAGGTCAAATAGGATTTAGGGATGCAAAATATATTTGCTAGAGGTACTTATAGAAAATACATAACAGCTATTTAAAAACCTTGGTTGGGGATTCTGTGCCCCTTGTGACATCTTAGGGTAACTTTGAAATTACAAGGACCCTCGCTGAGTTAAAGAGACATTGGCATGCTCTACTATAATGAGTTCTTGTCTCAAGCATAATGATTCTTCTAATAGATACATTTATAGAGATGATACTTGTGAGGATAGAATTCTTCATTCTATATAAACATGACTTGAACTTCAGGAATATTGTTTGCATGTGCCCAGTTTTACCAATGATACAAGTCACTCTGAATGACTAATCTCTACTTTCTGTTAGTTGCCATATCTGCAAGTCATTAGTATCATTTTAATTTTATCAGAAACACATTTGGACAGGGTTAGTGAGAAAGGTGTTAGAGAATTGGACCTGCAGGAGCACCATTCAGAATATGGCCACTCTGAGACCATTCCTGGGAACAATTACATTTTGAGACCTCTGCCTGTTGTAATCCGTCTATCTCATGTGTTGCTGTAGTTTTTAAATAACAGAGTGCAGTATCAGTAGTCGTGGGAATTCTTACTGGCTATTAAAAACCCTTTCTGTTGTTTTTACTGAGTCTGTAGGGGCTGCAGGGTGCATAAAGGAACAATACATCATCCATTTCTTAGTGCCTAAGATACCATGAGTTATAAATAACTAGTGTAGGGAAATTCTGATGGCTCATTTATCTTTAAAAAGCAAAAAAAATATTGTTCATTATTACTGTTACCATCTATTCATGTTGCTGTGGTGGCTACATTGTTTAAAAGAACTCATATACACAGTCCAAATCCGAGCCCCTTTCTCTGCATATAGAATCATAAGGAGCAAGAACAGTGTATGTCTTGAAGATTTTTTAAAAAGCAGGCAGTGAGGAAAGAAAGGAAATGTTAACTGTAGTGATTTTACAGAATTCTGGTAAAGAGAGCTAATGTGGTTCACCTTGGCAGGAAGCCTGTCCCTTTATTTCTTATCCCAGATTTTCCAATTCCCTTTCCCTTACAGCGCCAGTTCTTTTTTTATGAACTATATAAAGTGCCGTATACAGCACTTCTGGACTGGCGGCCAACTACAAATTTTATAGGCCTCCCCACAGGAAATAATTTATGCAAGGTGTTTTTGTAAACTCAGTATAATAAGTGCCTTAAGATTTAAAATACAGCTTAGAACCATGGAGGCTGATGGGGCACTTCTGCAGAACATGTTTGTGTATTTATTGTAATTCTCCAAAAGCTCTTGAAATTCTAGAATAGCAGCCAGTAACTAAATTTTCCTTTTTCCTCTTTATTGACATCCATTTCACTTAATACATAATATGGCACGGTAGCAATGGGTGACTTTCTAAGCCCAGACTGTGTCAGTTATTTTAGACAGAAAACCTGACCAATTGCTTGCTATTATGGACCATTAAATTAATGTTTCTCTTCAGAAGCTGAAGTACATGCTTTTATATGCTTGTGGCTTGCAAGGTGAAAACCATCAAATGTCTAACACATGTCGGATAACTGATTTAAATGGTGTATTTAAGGTTTCCTTCATAAACCAACATGTTGTCCTTTTCAACATTTACTGTTTCAGAGGTAAGCCAGCGATTTCCAACAACACATCCAAATGGAAGACAGATCATGCTTACCTATCTGCTACCATGGCTTCATAATATTGAACTTGTAGACAACAGGTTGCTCCTCCCTGGTTCAAGTCCTACCACTCCAGAAGATGAACTGAAGGATAAGGAGGGGGAAATAGCAGTCACAAGTGGACTAAAAGGCAACGGCTGGGGCTCTCCTGAGGCCACCTCACTGGTTCTTAATAATCTCATGTATATGACAGCCAAGGTAAAAAAGCAAAACAAACAAAAAGACAACCTGTAAAACTATTTCTGAAACTGACTTATATTTCGTAAGGAAAAGGTACTTACGTTTCTTCCCTTTGATACCAGAAGTTTTGCACTGGGACAGTCTGTACTAATCAAACACAATCCTCTTTTTGAAGAAGTTCCTTCACTTTTAAGGACAATACCAGAACTGTTATCTTTCAAAACATGAACAAAGAAAAGTGTTTCACCTTTTTTTTTAGGAAAAAAATAATAGTGAGAACATTAAGGATTAGTTATGGAAGAATTGAGCTCAGTTCCCTCCCATATGACCTCCTGGGTTAATGTCTAGGAGAGCAGATTAAAGTTTATTTGGGGGTGAGAAGGAACACTTGGAATTTTTCCTACTGAAACTCTTGTACTTTCTAGGAAACACTTAAATATTCTTTAAGAGAGGGAAAAGGGAAAAAAAAATCATATACATTTCTAAGGTGCCAGTTAAAGCATTATTTTGTAAAAGGAAAGATGTGTTATGCTTCGGGTCCTGATAAAGGACCAGGTATTTCTTTTTTTCAATTACTTCTTACTGTAAAATGTCTAAGCAGCTGGTGAAGAGGGTACTGGGAATCCATCTTTGCCCTCTCTTTGTTGAGTTGCAGGCTGCTGTATGAGTGTGCCGTGCCTGCTGTGGCACTGCTTTTACCAGATTCAGTACATATGTCTAAACTGCTGAATACATAAACTCCAGGGTGTAATTCCTGGTACCTGTGTCACAGGGGACAGAGCAGTTCACATTTCCTGTCCTGCTCAGAGTTAATCCTCTCTTGAGCAGAATGTCTGCATCCCTGCTACACAGCACTTGATTCTGGATCTTGCCTTATGTTGAGGCCCTGTAACTGAACCAAAAATATTATTTTGTGTGTATTTTATCATATCAGCCTAACTGAAGTGATGTGGGGGCTGTGCTTCAGCCCACCGGAATGTTTTTTTGATACTTACTGCATACCCAGGGCATGCACTGATACTGCCCCATGAATCACCTGGTGGTATGAAGTCTCTAGGATGTCAACAGAGGAATTTCGTGGGTTGAAAAGAGATGTGGTGCAGTCTCACCTTTATTGCCGACCAGCACCAGTCCTTGGAGCAAATTGCTTCTGAAAGCACACAGAGTTTTTTCTTCTGGAGTGAGCAAGTCTGCTTTCTTCAAACCACACTGACTGACATAGCTTTGAGGGTCTGTATGTGATAAGGGAACTGACCCTGGAAGTGTAGATGACAGTAGATGTAGGTTCCAGTGACGGTGCAGACGTAGGTAATATGTATTAAATTATTTTCAGTAGAATAGCATGGCCTGGAGGTTGCCACTCCTCTCCTAGCAGCGTCAGTCTGTGCAGTGGTTAAAACAGGCTTCTCAAAGTAGGAACCAAAGATTTTATGTAGGAAAAAGAACCACTTCAATTCTGGACTCCCGCATCCTGGGTGCATGCACTAACCATTTAAGTGACAAAAGGGAGTCATTCCCATACCTGTGTCTTGCAAAAGAGAGAATAAGCTGCTGGTTTCCAATGTGGAAACAAAGAGCTGTCTAATGCTTCATTCTGCTAGGATTTACTCAGGAGAGAGGCGCTGAATTGCTCGATACTGCAAAAGCTGAAGCACCTAAGTGATGGGAAATAAAGAGATGTAGAAACAGAACTTTGTTTGCTTGAACAACTGTAAAGACAAAACCCAATAAACTGCTTGATTTTAGGATCACCATTTGAATTTATGTTCCTGAAGACATTTTTTTAAGATTTAAGTTCTTCTGTAGATCTCAGCCTGAATACTTTTAAATTGACTTTATGTTCTGAAGTCTGGCAGGTAGCTATTTAAAATATTGTTTTGTCACAGGTTACAGCTTTTTGTGTGGTTTTGCATGAGAAAATGCTCTAAAAGAACACACCTTACTGTGGAGATTGGCATATTTCAAGAAATATGTGTCTATGATTCTTTGCAGTATGGAGATGAAATTCCTGGACCAGAGATGGAAAATGTCTGGAATGCCTTGGCCAACAATGAAAAATGGAGTAACAACCTTAGGATAACACTGCAGTTTCTAATTAGTTTGTGCGGTGTTAGCAGTGATACCATCCTTTTACCTTATGTAAGTGTTTGCATTTTATTAACTATTAGTTGCAAAGCTTTTAACAAAGAAAATACCTATTACTTGCACAAAATTAATTTCTGTTCCAAAAATAAGGAGTACCAATAAATTTCTTAGCACGCTGTACAAAATTAAATCACAGGAATAAATGAACCAAGAAACTGTAAGTCAAGAAAGGAATTGAGTAATGAGAATCTCAGTCTCCACCTGTGGAGCACACCTCATTTCAAGCATGAAGTGGGCTCCTTTCAAGCAAAAAGCAAATTTGCATGTCTGTGTAAAGGGCCAGTAACAAGGACTGGCCATAAACTACCAGAACAAATTAAGGAAAAATATTAGAAACATTTTGTCATGACAGAAATGCACAAAAATTATGCAATTTTATGTATACATTTAAAATTTTATTAAAAAGACAAAATGACTGCTCAGAGGTTAAGTAATCTCTGAAAATGAAGAGAGGTAAAAATACTAAGTGCTTATAATTTTTCTCCATAATCAATTTGTTTACAAAGCTGTTAGTTAAATTTTGAAAGCCTTAAAAAATAGATGTTATATCATGAATGGGACATAGCAAGCTATGATCTTATTAGTTTGTTTGTTGTAAAAATTCAGCTGTTCCTTCAGGAATGTATGTAATTTTAAGAAACTGCTATGTTCTGTTCTCCTTTAGCAGACTAAGGCTTTCTGTGGGGACATCTCAAGTGACACAAGGTTTCCAGCCTTTACAAGCTCTGACAGACCAGCTTTTGCCTTTGCCTGGTTGTCATGAATTATGTAATTGTTCCTTCAATGTGCAAGTCAAACTGTGCAGGATATTGTTATTATTCAAGTTTAAATAAAATCAGGGCTGTCTGAGAAAAGCAAGATAGTCTCATTCCCATGTTCCTTATTGCTCAGTTGCTGGGTGAAACAGAATCTAAATTTAGTACATTTTCCAGCACAATTACAATATGCTGTTTTATTAGTTAGTCTCTTCCTATTGATTTCCACGAAACCAATTTGAAAATAATATTAATGTGATAAGGCTTATCTAAAAAGCCTTGCAAACATACTTCATTTACAATTACCGAAATAACACTTTTCTTAAAGTGGTTGTGATGACTGCTAAGCATAATAGAACAAAAGAAATATAGAAGACCATAAAAATGTTCAAGATGTTACTATTGTACTGTAGACATCCTGTTGGTTTCCCTTTATTTGTAGGGCTTACTGTTGTACGTTATCAAATCTGTGCATGTATATGCCAGGTCAGTGTTGCCTAGCTAATCAAAAGAGGAAAGATCTGAATGTGGAGTTGCTGTAAGAACAAACTCAAGGTTTATATGAGAAGATGACAGCGGGGTTGTTCCCAAATATCTTTAGGATAATGAAGTTATCAGTTCCATCAGTTTTGACAGAGGCTCTACATCCTGTACAGACTGTGCTTTGAGCAGGAAGCTAGATGAGAGACCTCCCTGGTCCTTTCCAACCTGACTGATTCTGCAATCTATGAAAGACTTGGGATCAGGCCCAAAGGTGGCCTCTATCAGGAGGAAATGTGTTGGCAGAGAACAAGTGGAAATCAGTAAGATAAGAAACAAAATGAGGACTGTTGTATTTCTGACCGCTTGAAACACGGACAGTTTTGTAAAAGGAAGTAGTCCTTTGCTGAGTATATTTTCTCACCCATAAATCTGTCAGGAATGCGTAATAACCCTGTCACCTCTTGCCCAGGAGCCACTCACATACCTTGTCCTTCCGCATCCAAATGCTTGCCAACTCAGAGTTTTCAACATATCCTTTTTCCAAAACTGTTGCCACCCCACAGCTCTAAACAGCCTATCTCAAATCCCCTTACTACCCATAGCACTTCTTATTTCTTCCAATTCTTTCCAAACCTCCTTGCCTAGGAACATTTGCTGTCACAGTCCTGTCCTCCTCCAGGACGATACAGTTCACTTACTCCACAAAGAGAGCAGTCTGCTTTGGCACCTCCGGCTTCACCTGCTCAACATCTCCTGTTTTGCCTGTGGGACTTTTCTACTCTCCCTCCCAGTCTTCCAGTGGCTGTCAACAAGACAATCAGGTCTTCATTGGCGGCGGCAGCTGACAACATTCCAATGTTTTCTGCCACTATTGTTAGTCTGTGTTTTATAACGTTGAATTAAAAGTGTGATTCTCAGATTTTGCAAAATCTGAGAAAGTTTTAAACTTCTGTGGCCTGACTGTGTTATGAGTCACCCCTTAATTGGTAGCTTTGTCTGGAGTAGGAAAACACGCTGTGCTTATCACACGCATCTGCTCAGTGTTTTGATAATGCCCTGGAGTCTACAGATAAGAAAACATACCTAACTCTGCTTACACAAGACCGCTGATACCATAAACATGTATCTTCCGTTATCATGTAGATAACACATACGCCTTAGCAAATAAAGATAATTTGAACAGTTAATCAGCACTGTTCCAGCTCACCTGAGCTCAAAAGTTGCAAGATTGCCAGTTTACCCATCTCCTTTTGGAGCCTGCTGTGCCCCAAGGCGGTCACCAGCTGCTTCATGCCTTCAGCCATCTGTTCTGCCTGCATGGGTCCAAGCCAAAAGCATGCCTCACTTACATTTTTTCAATTTATTTTTTTTCAATCAGCTAAATTCATCGCTTCGTCTCTTATACTCATGTTAAGCCTTTTTATCCAGTTTGCCAGTGCAAATTGCTGAGCTATCTTTTCTTTCACGTGTGTACTGAAAGATTTCTTAGAATTTGTGTTTACAGTTCAGAAACCTCTTCAGCATAGATTTAGTGTAGGGACCGTGACCCCTTCTGGGGTGAAAGGAGTTGGAAGTGGCACTGTGAGCCCAACCAGAAACGAGCCTCAGAGAAGAGGTGGATTTGTATCTGAAAAGTCGCTGAGAAATTTTTAGCACAGTGGACTAAAAGAGACTTTTAACATGTGAATTTTCTCTTCTTTAAGTAAAAAGAAAGGAGAGAAAAAAGAAAGAAAAAGAAGCAGCCAGAAAGTTATTTTAACGGAAATATTTAAGAATATAAGAATGACAATACTTGGTGAAGCCCACAGGCAGTTCAGTCCAGTGTACTAGCTCCACCATAAGCATGAGAAGGCAGGCACAGAGAGATGCTTCCCATATGGTCTCCCAGCTCCAGCAGTTTATGAATCAAGTGTTTTTGAGCCAGAGAGAGTCTCTGCTTTTAATAGCCAACAGGGTTTTTTTCCTCAAGAATTCAGTTCTAATGTGTCTCAGTATCTCAACAGTCCTCATTGCTGCAGTGCATATAATAACATTTGAGGTCTTGTTAAAAATTTTGTAGAAAATCCCAGAATTTCTGTAAAGGATGCTCTCAGATTTTTCGAATCAGGATGCATGAAGTCTGTATACATGATTTCTCTGCCTTTCTTCTATTCATACTTTGATGACAGATAGAAGTAGCTACTAAGAACCTGGCTTATTCTTTGTAGCTACAGCTACCTCTTCCACATCAACCATGTGTGGAAATACAGGCATGAAGTTTTGGGTGGATCTAGCTTTCTGTACAAGGTTTACTCCATTCAGGAGAGTAAAACTCATTTTCAATGAAAATTTCAAACTATGAGACTCTTGAGTGTGAGTCAGATTTAATGCTGATATCCTTAAATGACTGGCACAAAATAAGGTGGGGTTTGTGTATGTGTAAGTTATATGTGTGCGTGTTATATACTTATATAAGTAAACAAGTCATTTGTGGATGGTAAGCAAAAGCTTTGGGGTATGTAGATCGCAGATTCAATCTGCTGGGAAAATGATCTTAATATCAAAGTGAGCAGTTTTATTTTTTCATGAACCGAATGAATACATTTTGTATTCTTGTGGTGTCTATCCAGGGGTAATGTTTGCATTCTGGATCTTTTCAATACTGCAGTGTAACATGTATTAATTTCTTTGGAAATTCACTTTGGACGGAGTTTAGTAACTATTATTTTCTTCTCTAGATAAAAAAGGTTGCAATATATCTATGTCGCAACAACACTATTCAGACAATGGAGGAACTTCTTTTTGAGCTGCAGCAAACGGACCCAGTGAACCCAATAGTCCAGCATTGTGATAATCCTCCTTTTTACCGTTTTGCTGCCAGTAACAAAGCCTCAGCTGCAGCTTCGGGTATGACCTAAATACGATTTTCAGTTATGCTCTCCTGCTTTTTTGTGTCTTCGTCTCTTTGAAAAAACAGTCTCTTTCTTTTGCACCTATTCATATCTGTGTATGTACGTAAAGTTCAAGTTTTGAGGCCTTGTTGCACAACTAAATTAGAGTTCTCTTTGATTCCCAATGATGTATATGCTTTGTAAACATATGCTTAATTCTCACAACTATTTTAGGATATTACCAATGCTCGGTGCTGTTCAGAACTCATATGAGGTGGTTCTTCTACCACTAGCTTCTCAGAACAAGAAGTCATCATCAATCACAGCATATACATTAAAGCAGTAGAGTTTTCTGAAAACTGAGAGCCTCAACTGTGTGGCGATTCTGTTTTCAAAGGCCTAATGCTATTTCCAAGCTGCAATAGTCAAAAATACTTAAGAGTATACTCCAAATTTGACCTTGTCAATATTCTACCAAATTCTTGAAAAACAATAGGTTATGTCACCTGAGAATGAGTTTGGTTCAAGGAGTAGAAGAGCATCAACACGTTAGTCTACCCCTTAAAGCATGTAAACTTTACACCATTCAGCCATGCAAGCAGGTCCTGATTTGTAGAGGTAAAAGTGTTCATTCATATGTGCTAGTATTTGCAGGATGATCACTTTGACTGTGGCTGCTAAAAAAATTTAAGTTATGAGCTTTTACTGCTTTGAGAATATGCTGTCGGCTGCGTGTAACAAGTGTTCTTATTGACATCTCTTACACAGGAACAACCTCTAGCAGTAACACTGTTGTAGCCGGCCAAGATAGTTTTCCTGACGCAGAGGAGAACAGAGTGGTGAAAGAGACTGATGAAAGGTTTGTGGTTTGGTGTTTTTTTCTCCCAAATATGTGTGCTTTCTAGGCTACAGGAGAGATGTTAGACTAAGTTCTGCAGTGTTTTGTAAAGTACTCTGATGCTCAGACTGATCCTTGGTGGCGTTACCTCAGCAAGACCATTTTAAAATGAGCATATGTAAAAGTTTATAAAAAAAGCTATTCGCATGATTGTAGTTCCTGACTGTTGTTTAATAATACGTTGCTGAGGAACATCTGTTAAACCTACATTGAATGAATTGTGATAAATAGACTGTGGGTTTGTAGAAATGATCCGTGAAGGAGAAAGAAAATCAACAGTGTGTACCAAACAATGACTACTAAATCTTTATGAAAAGTCAGGTTTGATCACACCATTTGATTTCATGGACAGTTAGTAAAATTTAGTATGAAGATTTGTATCCATGATTGCAAGAACACCTCTTTTGTCTGGATAAAACATCTAACAGAGGAAAGCTATATAGTATATTTTGCTTAGATATATATTCAGTTTAGTCTTTTGCTACTTATGGTCCATACTGAGAAATGATGAATGAATAAATGCAAAGCTTAAGGGCCATTAGATCCTCAAGCAGAGACAGATGCATATTTCTTCTCTCACTGAAACCCTCTTATTTTTGTAAGAGAACTTTGAATGAATTCTAGTACCGTTGATTAGTGAGTGTATTAGTATTGCATTATTCTGTTATTCCTGATAGTCACTTGTATCACTTAAGTAGTTCAACCCACCTTCTGTAGGTCCGGGGTTTAGAGTTACAGAGACAATTATGTGAGCAAACTTCTGTATTTCAGAAGCTTTTGAGACTGACAATATACAGAGGTGGAGGAAACCAAAGGGGGTTGCCAGTAAAAGCTAGCTTATTGTGGATCTGGATCAGATTGGAGGACAGCTCAGTTCTGGATCTCATATCCTTTAACTTCTCTGCTAGATCTGCTCTGGTAGTTGCTGGATTTTCTTATTGAAGAGGGATCTGATGCAGCTTTTGGTGCTTGACACATGGATCAGATTGACTTTGGACTATTCAGTCAGATATTGCTTTATCAGATTGCCAGAATTTTGCCCACGAACATGGGCTGTGACAAAATACTAGCTGTGAACAGTTTATATCTCAGCTCAGCCTTAGCACAGTTTCTTGCTTCAAGAAAATCACACGTTTGCAGCATGAAAATTTTCCCTCTGCTAAATTTGAGAAGCTTGTGACACAGGAGCACAGTGTTAGTACTTCTCAGAAACAGGCTGCAAAAATCTTTTGTGGAAAGAAACATCTTTACATTCACATTGCTATTTACTCCTGTATAAAATTGCATGCTTAAGGAAATGCTTTTTTTGTAGAGTAAGCATATAGTCCAGATGTTTAATGTCAGTTGGTGTTTTTAATGAAGATTTTTCTTGTATTTGAAGGTTCAGTAATGTAATCAGAGCACATACCCGACTAGAATCAAGGTACAGTAATAGCTCCGGAGGATCTTATGATGATGACAAAAGTAAGTTCTATTAGTCAATTTCTTGAAATTTCTGATGTTTTGGTGGGAAAGGAAAACATTCTTGTGACTGGTGGAGGTTCTGTCTTTAAATTCTCTGTAAACAGCAATATAGTATCACCATATGGGTAGTATCCTTCTTTTACCTTCATACCTCATTTAATTAATTTCCTTTGCTTAACCTGGGCTCAGTCCAATGTATTTAAAGGTCAGAGAATTTCACAGAAGGCAGCAGCAGAGAATCCTCCAGACAGTAACACCTAGACCCTTCTGTACATGGCATGGCAAAAGATTTCCAAGAGCATTGCAGCGAGTACTTTGAATTGTGGACTTCACCAGTATTTCTCTTCAAATCAAGTGCTGTTATATGAGCAGGAAGAATAAATTCAAGAGTTTCCAAAAATGAGGTCTTATCTCCTCTGTGGCTTTTCTCTGTTGTCTGCAAGGAGATTGTATGTTAATGTGCAAAGTGCTGTTTTTTTTTTTCTCAGCCTGCACATAGACCTGTGAAAACATGAGTGAGGAGCTAGGTCAGTGTGGACTTCGTGAAGTAGTTTTATGTAAAACACTTAAGTTGGTAGTAATAAATAGTGATTGTGCAGTGCTTTTTGTATGAAAAGCATCTAGCAGATATTACATGGTTAATGCTTAGAAGATGATTATGTGAAAATGCTATAATTTGCTATATTATTTGGTTGGTTTATTCTCCTTTATCTGTAACTAATAAATCATCCTCTAGAGGATGAGAGAAATAAGTAACCGTCTAAACGATAAAGATCTAAAGTATTCCTTGGAAGACTAACACTGAAGAATGGGAATGATAAAGTTGGCATTTTAGTAATAACTGGAGGACCAGCTACTGCATTTAAGGCCTTCTGAAGACCTGGAAACCTGAAGATATTTTGTCAAACCCAAGAAGTGATGTGCATTAGAAGATAGCAATACCTCTGTAGGCATCAAACCAGTTTTGTTTCCCGTGGCAAAGCTGACAAGCATCAGAAACTTGCTGTTAAAGAAAGAAAAGTGCTGAGAGTTTCAAACCTTCCTAAAACAGAATAGTGTAACAAAAACAAAAACAAAAACAAACAAACAAACAAACAAAAAACAACAAAAAACGACATGTAAAGATCATCTAGTCCAAAAATTGTGCTTTCATTAAAACATTAAAAATTCCCAAAGGGCAATGTTTGGATATATGTCAAGAACAGGCCGGAAAAGGTTACTTCCCATGGTAGTGTTTTGCATCCTGCCAGACTTGAGAAATAGAACCTGACAAATGAGAAAACTGAGAAGAATGAGAGGGAACAAAATATAGGAGAGATAAAGCAAGCTGTTCAGCTGAGAGAAGACAGAAAGTGGTGGAAATAACTTACTTGACCCACGTCATTGCAGATAAACAAGTGGAAGAAAAAAAATCTACTGCTTATTAACATACAGCAGCTGTCATATTGAAGCAAAGTTAAATGCATCTTTGAGAAATTCAAGAGATAATTCATCTCTGTTGAAAGAAAATTACCCTGAAGATGATTTTTGCATTCCTTATGCCTCCTTCCTAATTCAGGACACATAACTTCTGCCTTTGTAGCATCACTCAGCAGGGCACTGGTGAGGAGTTGCAAGAATGTGTCACTGGTACTCGGCTCCTTGCAGCAGATGGCTTCTGAAAGCAGCTTCATTGGCTGAACTTTTCTCTCATTTTTTTAAGAGAAAGTCTGTTGCTTGGTGCTTTGTGATCTGGATCCAAAGCTGCTAAGTGACAGCAGGGATTCAGCTGCAGCTCCTACCATTCAGTGCTGTCTGCCTGGAATCTCTTTAATTTCCAGCAGCGTGGAAGAGGGATTAAAAATGTATCACTTGTTACTGAACACAGGAATTTGCAAACCTCATGCCATCTTATCACATTATTTCAAACAGCTGAGCTGATAAGTCAACATAAACTCTTATTTTATTATTTCTCCAAAATGGGTAACCATCTTGGGTTTTATGCACTGTGTTCTAATACTTTTCCACACAGATGATCCTGTTTCACCATATACAAGCTGGTTATTGAATATTGTTGAAACCAAACAACCACATCCCCTGCCCATGCCTTACAATGGAGGATGTTGGGCACCACTTGTGGACTACCTCCCAGAAACCATCACACCCCGGGGACCCCTTCATAGGTGAGCAGTTTCTCATTCTGACATTTCAAACAATGAGACACTTCCTCTTACTGGCTGACCAACACCAATCCAACTGTCCCACCACTCAGAACATCTGAAAATCATATATTCAATTTCTGCTGATTTTCACTGCTTAAATCAGCATGCAACGAGGGCTTGCAGTTCTACCCAATTGCTGCTGGAAAGCCTACTTACAATACAGGACATCGCCTTCTAATAAGAATCAGACTGAAGCAACAACTAAAAATGGAGAGGAAAATATCTTTCACACTTTCCTAAGCCTCAGTGGCTGTTAGTCATAGCACTTTCCCTCCGCCTTGATCTTTTATTCTAATTAGGCCATGCATATTCTGAAATTCCTCTTTTACATAATTTGTATTGACAGTAATAGTGTTCTTTTCAGTAATGGGTACTTACCTGCTTAATACTGTAACTAAGGAGCTTTAGCATTAATCATATTCAGAAGAAATGCTACAAGTTTGAAAACGTAGAGATTGTTTATTTCTTCAGAAATAGCCATCATGTTGCTGTTTTCCCATCTCCAAGAGGTTTCAAACTGATACTGTGATTCATTTCTAGGTGCAATATTGCTGTCATCTTCATGACTGAGATGGTAGTTGATCACAGTGTGAGAGAAGATTGGGCTCTTCACCTCCCTTTATTGCTACATGCTCTCTTTTTAGGTAAGACCAACAGAAATAAGGTATAAGAGTTGAGTTCCTTATGTGTTTTTAATTATGATTTCCTAAAATAAAATTTATAAAAGCCTGAAGCAATTAATTATGAATTAATCTCAAAACTTCAAAACTTTTGAATGTTTTGGCCAATTTCACACGTATTTGAGAGGTGGGTAGAAATTTGAAGACAAATGACTTCCTAAAAGATCTCTTAAAAAACTCAGCCTTTGTACAGTCTGGTCTGTGATGGGCAGCTGGGCAGTCAGCATGTGCCTTAGACCTGGACTACACATAACAGTGCTGACTCTTGACTTTCTAAAAATAAGTAATAGGGCTGAGATTACTGTACTGCAGAGATAGTGAAGGTAGGACAGAGACCACGGGAAAGCAAGTTTCATTAATTTCACTGCTAATGGAATACTTTATCATCAGTGTCTTCACTTACATACCTGAGCATCGAGGCACTGCTTTTTCCCCACTGCTGTGTCAGTTTTGTATGGTAACCCAGTTCAGCCGGAGACTGATACCTTCCTTATCCTGACATTTAACATTATGAAAAGTGAGTGGCCTGATTTTTTAGCACAAAAGAATATTCAGTATTACTAAGCCATTCTCTAACTTTCATGGGTGATAAATACTAGTTTTCACAAATAAACACAGACAGACACTGGTGAAACAAATGTAGTATAACCGGAGTTCACAGTCCACGTCTCATTCAGTTGCCATAGTTACCACTAAGTCTGTTCACTGGCAATCTGGGAAGAGTATTGTTCAGTGGGCAAAAAAGATTAAATCCGGGTGTTACAGCATAGTGGTAGAATCCATGTGATACAAATCAGTATATAGTTGAAGAAGACACGTCATTTTTCTTTTCTGCTACTCTGTCACCAACTCTTCTGCTTGAAATTTTTTGATGAAAGAAGTATTTGTTTGAAAATACAGACTCACAAAATACACAAGCTTTGTATATTAGTACATTGATTTCAGCAAACTTCTGATGAAACAAAAGAATAATGGCCAGGACCACGTTGAATGTGGCTTCCAGAGTCAGTTTCAGTACGACCTTTTACTTATAAGTATTCTTCACTTAAAAGTTGAATCTATTCTATGGCTGCCCATAATGACTTTTTACTTCTTTTTTATATTACTGTGAACTTTCTAAGTGTTAGAGGGAGATGAAGAAAACTGGTTAAGTGTATGAATTAAACCAACAGATCAAACAGCATCTTTAGCATGATTTATAACAAGTGTGATAAAATTGGTGCTTACAGTTAGAAATTCTCACAAGAATAAATAAGTAACAACAACACAGGAGTAACATGCAGCAGCACAGCCATTTCAGTTTAAGACAGCTTCAAAGAGCCATCAGGGAGCCATGCAAATAAACGCATACAGAAACAGAATCATGATATTGGGAAGCCATTATAAAAATATCTTTACTGATTTGTTCATGCAATAATGTTTCGACTTTACATTATTTCATAAGGAAGAAATAGAAGTTCATGCATACCATTTGAGACAGTCCCTTGGCTAAGAACTATCAATTCTCAAATGTGAAATTAAAGCTAAATGTGACTGGTAACTAAATGTGACTGCTTTAGTGGTAACTAAAATGAGAACACAGATTCCCAGCTTCAGGTTCGTTTTTTCTAGAGTTTTTGTGCATCCTGTGGAAAATTTTTCTGTATTTTCTACAAGAGCTGTGTTGTGATGGTGTAAAGAATTTATGCTACTCATGTTAGCTAAAGGTATAACAAAATAAGATCATAGAATTGTAGAATAGCTTGGGTTGGAAGGGACATGTAAAGATCATCTAGTCCAACCTCCCCTGCAATAAGCAGGGACACCTTCAACATGGTCAGGTTACTCAGAGCCCCGTCCAACCTGATCTTGAATGTTTCCAAGGATGGGGCATCTACTACCTCTCTGGGCAACCTGTGCCAGAGTTTCACCACCCTCATTGGAAAAAATGTCTTCCATATATCTAGTCCGAATCTTCCCTTTCTTAGTTTAAAACCACTACCCCTTCTGCTATTGCAACAGGCCCCACTAAAACATTTGTCCCCAGCTCTCCTGTAGGCTCCCTTTAAGTACTGGAAGGCTACTATAAGGTCTCCCCAGAGCCTTCTCTTCTCCAGGCTGAACAACCCCACCTCTCTCAGCCTGTCTTCACTGGAGAGGTGCTCCAGCCCTCTGATAATTTTTGTGGCCCTCTTCTGGACCCACTCCAACACGTCCGTATCTTTTCTGTGCTGAGGACTCCAGAGTTGGACACAGTACTTCAGGTGGGGTCTCACCAGAGCAGAGTAGAGGGGCAGAATTGCCTCCATCTACTGGCCTCACTTCTTTTGATGCAGCCCAGGATGTGGTTGGCCTTCTGGGCTGTGAGTGCACGTTATCGGCTCATGTCCAGCTTTTCATCCACCAGCATCCCCAACTCCTTTTTGTCAGGGCTGCTTTCAATCCCTTCATGTCCCAGCCTGTATTGATACTGGGGGTTGCCCTGACCCAGGTGCAGGACCCTGCGCTTGGCCTGGTGGAATATTTCTGTCCTGTTGGAATGTGAGCAGGCAGATGCATCTGACTGAAAAGGAAACTGGAATGGTGGCTAGCTGGAGGGTCTGCATCCTTCCATTTATTGGAAGGAGTGAGGAAATACTAAAATGAAGGCTTACTTATAGTAAAGACAGAGCTGCTTTTTAAAGAGCAGATTTTTAAAGAGGTGTTTGGTTTTTTTTTTAAATCCTGAGAAGGGTGGGGCTGAAGAAGAAAAAAACTGAATTTTTCAGAAAGTGTTTTTAAATATCCTGGAAGATACTGGAAGAGAATTGAAAAAATATTACTACCACAGAGTGCAGTTTATCTTACAAGTACTTGTTTCCTTTATATTTGTAATTTGTGATTCATCCAGGTTGTGTTAAATCTTATGAACAGGAGAAATACCAGTGGATCAGAGTCTTTCAGAGCTAGACATTTGTTTTCAGTTCTGCACCCTGAGCTACTGCAGTGTAATTACAACCACCACCAAGAATTTCTCATCTGTAGAGGTTTTCCAGCCCTGTCAAATTAACACTGCAGTGAGACAGAATGCATAAAGTTGTATTGCCACGCATTGTTTTGTACTTCCTATATGGGACCTCAGCCTGGAAACTAAATATACACATACATCAACCTGAACCATCCTATGATTCTATGATTTGAAGTAGCAGTAACTAGTAACTGTGTGCGGAAATGCCGCATCTTTTGTTTGTTTGCACTGTTGCCATGAACTGCCTTGGAATTTTAGCTATTTCGGGAATGTGAACTTGTTTGTTATTACTTCATATGAAGTGATTGCTGTAACCTTTTCTTGTAGGTCTTGACCATTACCGCCCTGAGGTCTTTGAACACAGTAAAAAACTACTGCTTCACCTTTTGATCGCATTATCTTGCAATAGCAACTATCAAGCCATTGCATCAGTCCTTCTTCAGACCAGAGAGATGAATGAGACCAAGACTCTGACAGTACAACCAGCATACTTACCTGAGTATCTTTATACAGGTAATGAAGGAGCAGAAGAAAAGAACATTGCATTATGCTGTGAGGGTTTTGAAAGTAGGATGTCAAGGTTACTCTCCTAAAATTTAACAGTTTTGATAAAGTGGCAAGTATCAACAGTTCCCATTAATATTAATTCCACGTGAACTACCCTAGAGTTGCACCCAAATTATTATTAGGTGACTTTTCATGATAGTGAGAAAGCTATCTGATGTAACACAAAATATATAATGCGAAATTTTAAACATTAATATGGCTAATAGCTTCCTAATTTCCCCCTCAGGGAGCCAGGACTGCTTTAATGAGGGCAATCACTCCTCTACCTTCACAAGAAATTAATAAATAATTCAAAAGCAGGAAGAGCAGCAAGAATATGCAGCTCAGATTTTCCATTATTAAGTTAAATTTCACATGGTACACATCCTCCTTTATATAGCAGATACACTTAATTTCTGTCTTGAAATATGTTTCTGCATTAGAAGGCTTACTTCAGATCTCTGCTGAAACAGGTGTTCTGTTAACTTTTAGCAATTTACTTGTTTGTAAGGGTTAGTTGGGAACAGTTTGTAGAAAGCAGCTAGCCAGATTTACTAGTTTCATGTAATACGAAAAGCAAACATGCTGTTGAGATTTGAAGGAATCACAGAACTCGGTGTAGCCTTATGGAGGTGGGGCTGGTTGTCTGGAAGGTGGTGAGGAACCACACAGTAAGAAATGAACAGGAGAGATAATCAAATGGCTGGCATTTCAGTGGTTCCTTGGGAATATAACCAAAAATAATAATAGTTTGACTTTATAAAGAATATTGCATGATAAATTATTATTATTTTTATGAGACAAAAACTATTTCAAAGTACTGAGAAGAAGGGATTTGTGTTTCAGATCAATGAATTAATTTGGCCTTTTTAGGTTTCTTTCTGTATAAAGTCTATGCAAAAATACCTCACATGAATTTCCCATCTTGAGTTGTATAGATCTCTTCTCCAATGCATGTTCATGAATTATTAAATACATAACTGGTACCCTGTGTCTGTGCCCCTTAAGTCCAAGAAGTTATCAAAACTTCATATTTGGATTATTTTTTTATCAGCTAATATAAAGAGTAAGTGTATGGGTGAGCAGCTATAGCAAAGAATCCTAATTGAAAATACTTCAGTCCAGGTTCATTTCACATAACGTCAAGCACCTGCATTAAGAACCTCCTGACCTGAACTGGATCTTGTCAGTGGAGAGGCCTCATCTGTTCCCAGTCCTCTTGCAAGGCCACTTTTTCCCTTGTAGATACAGCCTCAGATGACTAGCCGTCTAACCTTAAGAAAACTTATTCCAGCTCTGACGTTGTATGGCAAGCTTTTGATCTAGCAGAACTCTTACTCACATGTTTGGCCTTATTGCTGAAGATATTTAGGATGGGTAGTCCAGTGTTTATGGTTACTGAAGGTGCTGAACAGAAGCCTTAGATATGTGTGTCTTGGTTTCCATTACATTTGTAAAATTAGGGCAACATCATTGTTCTAAAAATTCCACCCTGCAGAGCTTTTTTTTTCCTCATCAGACTAGCCCAGAGAAGTGAGCTGATCATTGCTCAAAACTCGCTTTACAGAAAGACACAGTTGTGATTGTAAAACTCCATGAAACATTCACTTTTCAAGTAGCCATCATGCAGTTAAAAAAAAAAGTATCTTGACTTTGGCATTTTTCATTTTATATTGGGGTTAGAAATGGAGTACTGTTTTCACTCCCATGAGCATTTGAGGAGTGTTGTGTTCTGCAGGTTTTCCCCATGTTTCCCAGTAGCAGGCTTCTGCTGCTGACTCTGAAAAGAGCAGCTTAGCAGATGCTTTGATCTGCAACACTGGCCTGACAGTGCATTCCATCTTTATCTTCTCCCTTGTGGCTGACAGGTGGCTTTGACTTTCTGCGGGAACACCAGTCGTCTCCGGTGCCAGACTCTGGCTTGAGCTCCAGCTCCACCTCCTCCAGTATCAGTCTGGGAGGTAGCAGTGGAAATCTTCCACAGATTACACAAGAGGTTGAGGACATGGACACTGCTGCTGAAACAGATGAGAAAGCAAACAAATTAATTGAGTTTCTGACAACCAGGTAATGGGGACAGGCAGAGGATATGTTTGTACTTGGAATGTGTAGTTTCATGTCTTCTCTACAGTTATCTGTGGCAACTTAAAGGACTCAAAGGAAAATGACCAAGCTTTTATAGTAATGATAGACTCCCTCTTTTATTGATACTTAAAGAAGTAGGTAGGTACTTAAAAGCACCGCAGTGTCAGGAACAACAGAAAAATATCTTGCCTGACAGGAATAAAATATTTAATTGACCAATAGTATTATATTTGACAATGAACTAATGGAAGAAGACATTTTTATTATTGTAAAATTAGATAAGAAGTGTATAGCGCACAGTGAAAAGCCTTGTTGAAATTAATATTAACTACTGCCTGCGGCCAGCAGATCCTAGGTGCTCTGTTGAATTAAAAAACAGGGATTTGTTTATGCTGCTGTCTAAATGGTATAACGTATTTTGAAAGAGACAAAGAGTAGTGTAGGAATGTTTATTTACTTGGATTTTTCTCATAAAATTATGTTCAGTTGCATGTTTTCTAGGCTATGGCCCTGGAAATATCTAATTGCCTTTACAGTTTATATATTTTAACTGGTTACGTTTATTTCAGATAACACAAAAAAAAATTTGTACTTGTTCTGTATTTCTTTAAGGGCATTTGGTCCTCTTTGGTGCCATGAAGATATCACACCCAAAAATCAGAACACCAAGAGCGCTGAACAGCTTACTAATTTTCTGCGTCATGTTGTATCCGTATTTAAAGATTCCAAATCAGGTAGTAATTTTTTTTCCTGTCATAACTAAAAGAATATTACCTCAAGGTCACACTGAATATTTATCCTGTGACTTAGTAGACCTGCTCAAGCAGAAGTGTGACTTATTGTATGTCTTAACAAGGATGTATGCCACATTAAAGGAATTCTCTAAAAAAAATCATGTTAGATTTGACTGTGGTTGAATGTTATGTCAAACATTTCTTCAAAGCTGTTGGTAGAATGCCTTTTGATTGATTCTACCAGATAAAAACTCCTCTATGCCCTGTTTGTAAAATACATCACAGTTACTGAGTAAATTTACTTTGTTACATTTCTCCTGGCAATAAAAGTTTAGTTTTTAGAACTGAGGAAGTGTACTGATTGTATTTTGAAAGCCAACAGAGTCACTAATTAAATATCTTCCAAGATCAAAGCAGAAAGCAGCATCAGTATTTTTTATTTAAGATCTTATCCAAAGCCTTCTGAAGCTGTTAGCAAGACTCCAAATTCAGCTTGGCTGTAGGTCTGGGAGTGTTCGGAAGTTGCGTGTTGCTGAAGTTACATGTTGCTGCCAGCAGGAATAGTCGATGGCCTGGAAGTTTGTTCAGGAATTGTAAAAACCAATTTAATTGCATGAAGAATTTTAGGGTTTTGATGACAAATATTTGCAGAATCAGAATTTTGGTTTTGCAGTTTATTTTCTTATATTCTGTGCAAAATAAATGTAAACTGTGGGAAATTCTCCCAAACAGACACTTCTGCATCTCCATTTCTTACAGGGTTTGCAGGATACACTGCAGTGTATATCCTTCCCACAGAGCTGGTTCAGCCTGTTTATGACCCACAGTAAAGTCTGTTATTAAAAAAACCATAAAATTGATATATTATTCTTTTGCTTAGGTTTTCACTTGGAGCAGCATCTGAGTGAAGTTGCTTTACAAACAGCTCTTTCAAGCTCCTCAAGACATTACGCCGGTCGCTCTTTCCAGATATTCAGGGCCCTAAAGCAGCCCCTTTCTGCACATGCGTTGTCTGACCTGTTGTCAAGATTGGTGGAAGTTATTGGAGAGCATGGAGATGAGATTCAGGTATGCGTGTGTGCATAATGCTTCTTATTCCTGTTGACTTAGTGTACACCTCTGAGTTTACCAAATCCGTATATGCCTTATTAAAGCCTTCATCAGGTGGTTACAATCTTATATACCTCTAAAGAGAAAAAACTAGAAAACATCTAGTAAATGTCACTTGAAATCTTCATGATGACCGTTATGCCCCTTTTCACATCATTAATTCATGTTTCAGGAGCCCATCCTATCTGCTGATGTAATCTGACAAAGTGAAGTGGACACCATCTCATTTCTCAAATGTTAATATCTTTTGGAATAAAGAAATCCACACCATCAATAACAATACAAAACTTACAGTGACCTAATTTGATCCAGTTCTCTCTCAGCGAATTACGATGTTCACTCGGTTGAGCTAAACAGACCGAAATGCTGCAATCAGAGGCTATTTACTGCAAAATTCAAGACTTGATTAAGATAATATTTCTCTTAATAAGGAATAGCCTGACATCACCTCCATATTTTACTTAGGTAATGTAACTGCCACAAGATGACAGTAATATTCTGTCACAACTGCTTGTGCAGAATTCAAATCAATGACCTGCGAGTCAGAGGTTCTGTATGCCATTACCAATCCCCTGATGAGAATTGTGCCCTTCTTGCATGCCTTCATAGATCATTCAGAGGCAGAAAATAAAACACATTTGTAGTGACAGTTTCATGTTCAGGGCAGCAGCATTGATGTGAGTGTTCTTTTTTCAGGAGAAATTACAGGCTTTCAGTAGGTACCTATTCCTTTTGTGAACTGAAGATTTTTAAATGCTCACTATTTTGCTGTTTTGAATGTCTTTGTTGAAATGGTTAACCTCATGTGTTGATAGGGGTATGTAATGGAGGCTCTACTTACTTTGGAAGCTGCTGTGGATAATCTATCTGACTGTTTGAAGAACAGTGATCTTTTGACAGTGTTATCACGGTAAGAACCTGCTCTCCTAATTGTATCTTCTTTTTTTTTCAGTGTCTCATGATATTAAGTCTGACAGCATAAAATAATTTTGATAAGGCTGAGCTCATTTGTAACCTTCAGAGAACTAGACTAAGAGAACACCTCAGCCAAATTTTGCAATAGTTGAAATAATGTTGATACAACTAATAGAACTTTACAATGCATTGCAAATTCTGTCTTGCTGCCACTTGGTAGTAACTTACTTTAACATCCTTTAAAAATACTGTATTTTTCGCACTTTGTACCACATACTTGAAAACATATCTGGGAAGAAATGTGCTTTTTGAATACCACCTGTCATTCTCTAATGACGTATTCCCCAAGAAATAAATGACCATTTTTTGTTTTTCTCAATAAAACTAGGGAGAATTTTGTCCCATATGTACATAACCCATGTATTTTGCCAAACGTGTAGACCATCTTTATGAAACCCTTGGCCTTAAAGTAAACCTTCTTACATGGACAGAAGTTGTAGGCTCCTTCTGTAACACAGCTGTTGACAGTACTGAGGGAAATTAACATCTGACTTCTAAATAGCAATAACACAATAGGGACCATTTTTGAAAAATGTCTGTAAGATATCATGCTTTACATGCAGAACAAAAATACAAGGGCTGTCATTTCTAAAGCTAGTAGGCAGGGTGCTACATAGTATACTGCAGTGGCAGAACACAAGTATTGCCTTCTGACAGACTAGGGGTGGGGAAATACAGCTCCTGCTTTCTAAACTAAGAGCTATTTATCTTTCTTTAGTGTACATTTCAGGAAAGAGCAAGATGGAGCAGAAAATAACACTCCAGAAAGCAGTGTGAGGCAATATTCGTTGCCCTGACACTATTGATTCCATAAGATCCTCTTCAAATAAAAACAGTAGGGACTCGTGATCTATGAGGTAGGAATGGGACCAGAGAGTCAGGAATTAGCTGTTCTCCAGAACAAACTTCCCTTGTATGCATCAACATAGCATGTTCATCTGTACAGATAATTGATAGGGATTGTCCATGATGATCCATGAGGAGGCGCCAGTCACTGAAATTGAAACCTCTGCTTTCTGTAAACGATCTTCAAGAGGTCTTAGGCTACAGGCAGGGCAGGATACAATGACAACAAGGTTTCTGGAGGACCCGTACTATCAAGAAACTAGGCAGCCACGTGATGGGTTTATTGAGGGTAATGTGGCGTATTTGTGGTTCTGCCTAAGATGTGCTGTTTTTTCTGCCCACAATTCTCACATTAGCCAGTAAGCCATTGTGCATTTTGCCTGCCAGCTGTGCCAAGGTCGCGGTTTGCTTCACTGATGAGGGCATTTAAAAGACCAACATTGTTCTCTGTCCTACCACTGCCCGATTTATATGGGCACGTCCACAGGTCACTTCACAGTTCTGTATCTCCTGTCCCCATGTCCTTCTTACCTATCTAGACTGCAGGCTACCCTGTCCTGTGTTGGTGCAGTGCCAGGTGAACCTCACTGCAGTCATGTCTGTGAGCACTTCCCCAAAAAAAAAAAAAAAANTGCAATAACCAGCCTTTTTACTTTTCTTATTTAAATATTTATTTTCAGTTTGCTAAAAACTTGCATCCAATATGTCCAAGTTTTAAGCTGTGCATTCACACATTGCAATGTATGTTATGTATTTTGGGTCCAGTTCATCTTCACCAGATTTAACATCAAGCACCAAACTGACTGCAAACCGGAAGAGCACAGGACAGCTGAACGTGAATCCTGCAAGTGGGAACACAGCCACCGCTGAGCGAAGCAGGCACCAGAGAAGCTTCTCTGTACCCAAAAAGTTTGGAGATGTGGACAAGTCCTCAGACCCACCACGCAGTGCCACACTAGACAGAATTCAGGCGTGCACCCAACAAGGCCTGTCGTCTAAAACCAGAAGTTCCTCTTCTCTAAAGGACAGTCTCACTGACCCATCCCATATTAACAATCCAACCAACCTACTGGCCACCATCTTCTGGGTTGCTGTGGCTTTGATGGAATCAGATTTTGAGTTTGAGTATCTAATGGCATTGCGGTTACTGAATAAACTTCTGGCTCACTTGCCACTAGATAAAGCTGAAAACCGGGAGAAGTTAGAGAAGTTGCAAGGGCAGCTGAAGTGGGCAGACTTCTCAGGGCTTCAACAGCTGCTCCTGAAAGGATTCACCTCCCTTACTACCACTGATCTCACACTACAGCTATTTAGTTTGCTGACACCAGTGTCTCGAATATCCATGGTGGATTCCTCTCAAGCTATAGGTAAAACCAGTACACTTTCCTCTCTCTCAGTTTCTGTTGCTTTGGCATTTGATGGCAGAATTAGGGTATCAGCACAAAACCAAAAATGGCAGTTTTTTCTTTCTGTTATAATATACCATAATGTACTTTTGCTTTGAGTTGGGTGGCCTTTTTGGAAATTTCATAGCAATATAGCATGTTTCTGAAAAAAACATGGAGCATAAGACTAAGGGGCTTGGATCTTTTTAGTCTGGAGAAGGGAAGGCTGAGGGAGGATCTGATCAACGCTTATAAATACTTAAAGGGTGGGTGTCAAGAGGAAGGGGCCAGTCTTTTTTTCAGTGGTGCCCAGTGAGAGGACAAGAGGAAATGGGCACAAACTTGTACAGAAGAAGTTCCATCTAAACATGAGAAGGAACTTCTTCACTGAGGGCGGCAGAGCACTGGAACAGGCTCCCCAGAGAGGTGATGGAGTCTTCGGCTCTGGGGACCATCAGAACCCACCTGGACAAGTTCCTGTGCAACCTGCTCTAGGTGGACCTGCTTTGGCTGGGGGGTTGGACTAGATGATCTCCAGAGGTCCCTTCCAACCCTGTGTCATTCTGTGATTCTGTGAAAAGTGAATCTATTGCACAATAAGGTTTTGGAGGAAAATGATCATGTATTATATCACATTTCATTTCTAGTCCTTAGTAGCATATAAAGTTTCTGAGTGCTGACAAAATAAACATATGTAAGGAGATACTGTGAAAATTTCTAGAACCTAGAAAATCTGGACAAATGTGTCATGGTCAGTGGCATGAACAACTTGACAGAGTGTGGGATTCTATAGCTAATGTAATACTGAAACCATGACCTCCCATGAAATACCAGCTTGAAGATCACTGTGGCTCTTACTGTCCAAAATACACATTTTATTTTGTATTTTCCTGTTCTAGGATTTCCACTGAATGTTTTGTGTCTCCTGCCCCATTTAATTCAGCATTTTGACAGCCCAAACCAGTTTTGTAAAGATATAGCTGAAAGGATCGCTCAGGTATCGAAGTTGTTTACCATTTTGTACGTCCTCAAACCCTGTAAATGCAGTTGCCTTGTTCCTAACATGTTTTGTCATTTATATTCAATCAGGTTTGTTTGGAGGAGAAGAACCCCAAGCTGTCAAATCTTGCACATGTCATGACCCTTTATAAAACACACAGCTACACAAGGGACTGTGCTACCTGGGTAAATGTGGTTTGCCGTTACCTTCATGAGGCATTTGCTGATATTACTTTGAGTATGGTTACATATTTGGCTGAGGTGAGTTTACAAAGATGTTTTACTGTTCCAACTCTTCTGTTGCCTAAGAAACCAAAGAGCTGAAGTCTGCCTGCAGGTTACTGGAGGCTCTCTGTAGCAGTTATTTATAATTAAGGGTGAAAAGCAGAAATTAACAGAAAGAAGGGAATTACTGTAAGAAATGAGTATTGAACGCTAAAACAAAAGCCACCAAAGGTTTGCAGGGCTGCTCAAAGCAGCTTCACTTATCAGCTGCTCAGATTTTTCATTCTGAAAGAGAGAGAAACTGGACAATGTTTATTTAGATCCCACTGAAGAAAGTAATAGAAGGACTAATTCCAGAAGAAGTTTAGCAGGATAAATAAATAATCATCTGCTATGTAAGGATATGGTTCTTGATACAAATGTGTGTGCATTCCTCTAATACTGAATGGGATCATCTTGCTGCCTGAGTTTTCTGCTGTGGTCACTTACTCATAACATTTCTCACGTGTGGAGTATAGAGCTGATGTAGTGTTGTTACTAGGGATGCAAGGCTCAGTTCTGCTCTTTAGTTTAAGGTCACTTGGTCTTCTGCCTCCTGTGTCAGATCAGTATCAGGACACCGTTTTCTTCTAGAGATGGTCAGATTTATCCCTTCGCTTCTATGTTGTAGCGAGATGCCTTCAGTCTCCCGTCTCATCCAAGGTGAAGGCAGTTGGCAGTTGTGTGTTTGTGACAAATTCACTAGCTTCTTTAGAACTGCTTTGCTTTTTGGAGCAGATTCGTTCTCTCTTCTGCCAAAGGATCTACAGAAACTCCTCAGGCATCTCTAATACTGGCTATCCACAGATTTTCAAGAGCCTGAGAGGCCAGGCAGTGTTCCCACATTCACCCAAGACTTCAGAGCAAACTTGGCCCTGCTACCTGAAGCTGCAATTCCTCACCTTGTTTGCACATTGAGGCCCTAAGTAAATAATCATATCAGATCTTAACTGGTGGTGAAAGCCGTGATTCTCCTGTAGAAGATTATAACAGGACATTGAGGTTTTTCAGTCATTTTTAAACTCAAAGACTCTAAAGAATCGTTAGGTCTTCAAACATGACTCTGAATCCCCCAGAGTCAAGTGTCTCCTTCACAGCAGAAACTTGTATTCCTAATAAACAAATGCTGTAGAAATTGAGGTTTAAACTCTTTCTCCTTTGCTTTACCAACCTTAGGAAAACATTTGCCCCTCTGTTTTCCCTTCAGTTTCCCGTACAGTTACGAGTGCTGCAGCCCCTCCACAAAGGCCATTGCATGTGATCTCACTCCCCTCAAAACAGGTTTCGACGTGCATCTAGACACTCTTTCTTTCCACTTTCCCCTTGCTGTAGATTGGCACCAGGCTACTATTTTAACAGCAAGTTGGGCAGGTTATTGACTGCAATTAAGGCACATTCCTCTCATAGCACCATCATTGAAGGAGGACAGAGTAGTAAGCACAGTTTCCTTTCTTTGTATTTACATTGACTGCAGCTTTGTTGAGTCATGTCTGGGGAATATTTGTATAGGCATATGGTAGCTGGCGGTCTGGAGGAGGAGCCAGAGACAAGGAACCATCTTGTTCGGCCTGCTGTGGCCATGAAAAAGATTTTTCCAGCATTCAGAATATGCTTCCCCTTTTCTTCGTAATTAATCCCCAGACCAGGATAAACAATGTGCTCCTGTCCCCTGTAAACCAACTGTGGGATATACTGTCAATAGGTAAAGCGAAATGCTTTAACAGCCCCGTTGGGCAATGCAGAGTTGAATGTTTTAGCCATTGGTTACAGAGGCTCAGTCTTTAACAATCCTGGCTCAGTCCCCAGTGCTTGGGCTTGAGGGGAATTGTGAGACATTGCAGTGGTTAAGAATAACAAAGGAAATCTGTGTTGCAACAGTAACCCCTCCAAACACACAGGTATACCCTTCAGAAGAGGACTTTCTTTAAAACTATGAGAACAAATGCTCTCCATAGAAGGTAAAAGCTTCAATTATTGCCATTCATTCTAAAATTTGCATATAATCTATTTGATGGCAGGTAATTGCTTGTCAGCTAGGGGTATGGTCCTGGCATAAAATAAAACATTTCAACTGTGTTCTTATCTAAACCTTACAGTGACAAGCAGTGTTCCTTACTCAGTTTTACATATTACAGCTCCATCACTTCTTTTAGAAAAATACTTATAGATCCCAATCTACAGATGCAGAAAAATCATTATTTAACAGTGCAGTAGAACTTTGAACCTCCCCTACTAAAATCAGCATGAGAACACATTACTGAAAGCTTACTTTGATTTTATATTTTTGCGTATTCATTTTTAAAAATCAACCTTGTAACATGAAAGCCCAGTCATTCTGGGAGCGTATCTGAGCTGACACAGGCCACATATTAAACTAATGGTTAGTTAAGTCCAGGGCCATGCTTGGACCTTAGCAGCTAATGCTGCTAATACAGAAGAATGAACAAGAAACAACAGTGCATAGTAGTGTGCTGATGGTAGATGTGTCCTCCTCCTCCCTGGCAGAAGGTTACTTGTGATAGAAGCATGAGCATTCATAACCTGTTCAAAGAATCACTAGAAATTGAAACCTCTGTGTTGCAAGGGGAAGCATGTCCTACGTCAGGCGTTAACCCCTTAACAGCTTGTCTATCAGACAGGGCTTGTGACATGCCTAATTTATTTCCACAGTGGACATTGAAAATGTTTGTTTGGCTGACCAGTATAGCCTAAGAGCTGAGTATCTCTTCTCATCTGCTGCCTGATTTGGGGGGGACAAAGGGAACTGTCTCCTGCAGTAGTCCCCCCAGCAGCCACATCAACCAGCAGCAGCCAGCCCAGGCAACCCTCGAAGGAGCAGGCTCTGCTTTCCACCTGGTTCTAGGTTAGTTGATGCTTCAGGAAGGGGACAAATATTGCTAATGGGAAGTGATCCCAAAGCAGTCAAGACCCAGATAGTTACCACACAATAGCAAGAAAGGAATCCACAATTCTTCAAAATAGTTCTTATGGACTAGAGGAAATAAATAAATAAATAAATAAATACTAAGAATACTTACAAGTTGCTCTGACAAATACAGTGGAAACTCTTTGTCCTGGAACTCACTGATCCAAATGACGTGTTACAACTCCATCTTGCTGCTATTTTTGTTACTTCTGGCAGCAAAAGGATTCTTATTGTACTAAATGCATTCTGAAGTTGCAGGGTTTTTTTTTAAACTGAAATACTCTTTCTTTTTACAAATTCATTGGACTATCAACCGCCACATATACTCATCTGAACAAGCGAAAACTGGCACAGTCCACAAATGTTTATAGTTTAAGGGCCAAGAGCTGTTTAAATCAAAGGGTTCTATTGACAACAAATTTATACAAACTGGAGTGGAAATGAGAAGCTTTCAGCGATAAAGTTTCTAGAACAGCTTTCTAACCAGTAATAGAGACAAAATTCCCATTATTTCCCAAGAATTCCTTTTCCTGTCACAAAAGTGATAATGTGATGCAGTAGCCTTTGTCAGAGACCAAAAAAAAATTCTTTCTCTCATCCAGATTATTTCTTATAATTCTTTATTCCTACACTGAAATGGTGTATCAGCTGATAATGCTGGATCATATAAACCATTGACAAGGAAGGAATCAATCCTTTCATTGCAAGATCCTAATGGAAAGCAATAAAAAGTGTATAACCCTGTTTTGAAGAAGAATTGCTAAGCACATTTTATTTCTCAGTAAAGGTACCCATGGGCTGAAGCAGGTTACCATGTACCTTTAATTTAAAAATTCTTACTGTCTCTTTGTAGAGCAATAAAGAAAGCATAGTGAGTCCCATCAGTTGTGTTGTTAATGGAATTTGCCAACTTTGCTTTATGAATCACTGATTACTACTCACTTTTACTGATAAAAGAAATCAGAAGATACTTAGCCGAATGAGATATGTGTGTGTCCTACCTGATCATTCAGTTTTGGCTGGCATCAAGCATTCTCATTCAATAAAAAGAGGAGCCCTGTCATTCAGGCTAGCCAGGGCATCTAAGAAGTTACTAGACTCCACTTGGATAACAGTTGAAGCTTCTCTTTCATGGAAGACATGAGGCAGCATAGAGTGATTGTTTTCTAGATCCTAGTATCTCTAGTAACCGATTTTAGAACTTTTTAGTCAGCGTGAATGGAAGGATAGAGTCTAGTCTTGGGCCTCTGGGAACCTCCAGCAATAACATTTGGCTGCCTCTGACATTTGTGGGGTGGGATAGTACCTGTCACCAATGAAAGAACCTTCCAGGAAATTTTCAGCTGAAATATTTCACACACGTGTGCAAACATAGCATGGGTGTCTGCACGCCTCCTGAACTGCTGTCATGTATATATATGAGCACAGTTGTATTTCCAAGGTTCATTGTGGTATTCCGGGATCTACACTCAGGTGTTCCAAAATTTTGGGATTTAGATGAAGTCCTTCTTTGTATTAGCCTCTACGGTAAGAGAGCCCAGGGACTCCATCTCCTCCTTAACTGAAAATGTTTTCTCGGCAGTTACAGCCAGTGAATGCTGGCAGTGAGCTGTGTTTGGATAAATGTATATTGATGTCTGAATAGCAGTAGTTTTGTTTCTTTGGCATGTTTTCTTTTTTTTCACTGACTTTCAGCAAAGGTAGACATAAAAAGATACTCCCCTGTTTTTATTGGATGTACTTCCCCAATTACAGTGTAAATTTTACCTACCAGTTTGCTCACTGCTGAATGTGTTTTCTGGGTAAGTTAGGGCAGGCATACATAAAATGTATGTTTCATTATCAAAACAGGCTAGCATTTGGCTCCCAACTTAAAGCTCTTTTTTATTTCACACTTGTATCATCTTCAGTTGTAAAATGATTGTAAAACAGCATTGCAAAATCAGTCAGTGAAGAAAGATTAACAGTACAAATGGTATTCATTAAACCAGTGGCTTTTTCCATAAGAAGAAATGCCTCAAAACTTAGTTTATTTTCACTTTTTTCACAGCTACTAGAAAAGGGTCTTCCTAGTATGCAGCAGTCCCTCTTACAGATGATCTACAGTCTTCTTAGTTACATGGACCTGTCAGCTATTCCTGTGAAACAATTTAACATGGAAGTGCTAAAAACCATTGAAAAATATGTACAGGTAAATATTGTATCTTCCAGATATTAACACAGGAGCTTAGCAACATTTACTATTATGAGTTGATTTTCTTTAGAAGATTTTAAGACTAGATTAGGAGGGAGGACTGTGACTGTCCAGTGTGGTATCTAGTTTATAAACACTCTGATGCCTAATATATATTAATATAATTATACTATTAATATAATTAATAATTATAAACACCCTGGTGTCTGCATGTCCCCAGTTGCCCAGCTGTACATTCACTGCACGGGAAGGGTTAGGCTGGAACCTACATCAGGATCAAGGTGAACACCAGGCAAAGCCTGACCACTCTTTTTAATTACTAGCAAGAAGGAGATGCAGCATAAGTACTTCCCTTCAGAAACTTTTGTACCTAATTCTTGGCAAGTGAAAAATACATATTTCTATGAATTCACAGTTGTAAAGATCCTCTGTCAAGTCAACTTTTCTGTTAAATGGGAATTCTGCTATGGCAGTTATATTTATTCATACTGATTAAGGCATTCAGGGAGGAGATTTTAAATCCTTTGCCAAGTTGGCCTTGCACTCAGGTCTCCCGGGTTGCAAGCCAGTTCCCTAACAATGACACTTAAGGCAAATGCTCATCTCTGCTGTTGCCATTATTTTGTGAGTATGTACTTTGTCAGTGGCCAAGAGAGAGAAAAAATAGTAATATTTCAATTCCACAGTTTTGTTACAAAAAATATGACTGTAGAATGCAAATGATCTTGAATGTGTGTGAATCTTTCTTTACATTTGCTGATTAAATAATCCTATTTCTAGAGCATTCACTGGAGAGAAGCCTTGAATATCCTGAAGTTGGTGGTTTCTCGTTCTGCCAGTTTAGTTTTACCATCCTATCAACACAGCGATCTTTCAAAGATGGAAATACATCGAGTGTGGAACAGTGCCTCCAAGGAGCTACCAGGGAAAACTTTAGAGTTTCATTTTGACATTTCAGAGGTACTATTTGTGATTCTGCTTCTTATAACCTTACTTCTGTCATTTGATAATCCTAAAACATGTGTTGTAGCTCCTTAAGAAAGATGAAAATCTGGGAAAGAAAGGAAAATTAGGGAACTGAAAGTTTCTTAAATTCTTCTTGATACAGTGACATACTTAGTGACCCATGCTTGAAGACCCTTTCTGGATTTTCATGAGATTTTTGGGGGAAATTATTAGTTGTGTTTAAAATTATTTGATGGAAAAGCTACGTAGCAATTATGCCAATGTTACACTTGGATGCCAATGTTCCCTGTAAATGTTAAACACAGAAGTATGTCCTTTAAGGGAGTGTTTTCTGACTTCTGATTTAATTCATGTGGAGCAGTCTTCATCCTGCAAACCCTGTACACTTTTTAGTTTTATAGAACTGAGTGGTCCTATTGACCTTAATAGGCAACTCACTCTATAGTTACGAACATGCATGACTGCAGCATTATAGAGTTTTTCATATAGATAATAGTGGAACTTTGGGTTAAAAGGAAATCTGAATATAAAAAGGCATCTTGTACTATTTGTATAAAGAGTTTCTTCATGTTATTTCAGTTCTAGAAAATGCTGAGCCATCCTATCATCAATCCAAGAAAGCATTTTGCTGTGTGTTGGAACTGGGCCAGAGTGCTCAGCACTTAAGCAAAAAACATTAAAAAACAGGTGCCAGAAATGTGGGTTTAAAATAAATTTCCAGGGTTTTTGCTGCTTCTTATGTTATAAACTAGTTGCTTGGAGCAGTAGCTATTCATGTGCATAAGCAGCAGCTTCTGGCAATAGTTACCGAGGCGTTCACAGTGGCAAATAAGATACGTACCAAGTGACGTGAAATTTGGTGAACTCCTTGTGTTAACCTTGTATATGATCTTTAGAGTAATCTTTTCCTACAGCTGAAATAATGTGTCCCATTATAAGTTCATCCTGGAGCATAGCACTAGTGAATAATTACTCTCTGTTTAAGACTCCAATTATTGGGAGACGGTATGATGAGCTGCAGAGCTCCTCTGGACGAGATGGTAAACCCAGGGCAATGGCTGTCACCCGAAGCACGTCTTCAACCTCATCAGGATCTAACTCCAATGTCCTTGTTCCTGTGAGCTGGAAAAGACCCCAGTACTCTCAGGTAATCTCCTTTAAAGTAGTCCAATATCCTTAACAAGCTGTACTCGAGCAGCTGAATTGTCACACAGTAAGTTCTTACATACTTGTGCCCTCTGTCCCCCACGCAGTGCCCCTGGCTGCCCAGGGCAGTGGTGGCACAGCATCTGACTGACCACGTGTGCCAAATGTCTCTCTTCGACTCAGAAATGGACTGGGTTATGTCTCTTTTCTCTCCAGCCAGTGGTTTTGTTTCAGCCTGCAGGAAGTTCACCTCTTTAAGACCTCTAACTGTAGGTCAGATTTAGCTAAGAATGACAGGTGAGTTCAGATATTAGCAAGGAGAGCAGATAGGCAGCACATGCAACTTCCTAAGTGGTGTTTTCTTCCAAAATCAGGTAAAAAGAATTCCTTGGAACAATTTTCCCAAAAGTGATGTTTGATTACCTTATTGATTTTGATTATCTGCCAGTTAAAATAAAAATGTGTGGAATAAATGTATTTATTGCTCTCTTTCTCTCCATATAGCAGATTATACAGCAGTGACTCAGGCCCAATTCTGCAAAAAAATTAACTATGCACGTGCTTTATTTTTTAGCTTCTTAACCATCCTTTTCAAGTAATGCACAAGATCCAAAGTTTCTTTATTATGCTCAATGGAATTAATAGGCTAATATAAAAATAATAAACACCAAAATCATTAACGGCTATTTTTATGTTTCCTTGTATGCGTAGTTGCTCTGAAAGCATAATGACTAATTCTTTAGTTGGTTCCTCCTAATTAAAAATGGTTAATGTATGTTTCTAGCCACTGGGAGAATGAGTGGTTAAAAAAATGCTCACTTCAGAAACATCTTGTTTTCTAGAAAAGGACAAAGGAAAAGCTGGTGCACGTCCTTTCTCTGTGTGGTCAGGAAGTGGGGCTGAGCAAAAACCCTTCAGTAAGTAGCCTTGTATTGACTATTTCTTTGTTTCATTGTGTCCTAAACTTTGGAAGTGAAGTTTCCCAGAGCTGCTGACCTGATTTGCACAGTTTCATGCCATTTGTACACTATCATTGTCATTGCCCACGCTGCATTTCTCAGCATATAGACTGGTGAGTGATTGGCCCCTTCACTTAAAGGCAATTTACTTACAGAACTATATGCGGTTTTGCTGTGAGAGGTCTGTGATGATAGCATTACTTATGCCCTCCAACTGGGCAGAGAGTAATGACCTTTGGTATTACCAATCTAGAGCCCTTATAAAGTAAAAAAATTAAATTACAGAAGTAAAAATGAGAGGGGAGTGTCTGATTTTTCCATTAGGTAGTTGTTTTAATGTTACTCTTTAAAAATTAATATTATCTGGTGCCAGGAAATGGGCAATAGATCATCCACAGGGTAGGAAGCTCTTAAAAAAAGTTATTAAGTATTTTCTACAGAGAAAGGAAAGCTTCTGAATGTTTTGGAATAAGTTGTATGTCACTTGTAGTTCAGTGAAAAGGTTCTTCACTTCTGCAAGATAGTGACGGTTGCATTTTTACAACTAAACTGCAGATATAATTATTTTTAGAAGGAAAGGAAAAATTATAGTTTATTGTGTTTTCTAATCTTGACATATTTTAGAACATCATTTTAAACTAGAGATTTTTTTGTGAATCTCATCCCCTTGACAGTATGGGGTTTTGCTAAATTCTCTGAATTTGGTTCCTATAAATGGATACAAACAGCCAGGCAGTATCAATCTGCAGCCATTAGGAGGTAGCTGTAATATTCTTGGACGTGTTCCTGCAGTATGAAGTTGTTTCTTTGTACAAGTTTAATCTGAAGGCACCTGTCCAACATAAATAATAAAGAGTGTTCTAAAAATACTCAGTGAAGGAATTAGGTGTGTACTGGAAATACAGTCTTCCGAATAACCAATTACAGCTTTTAGGAAGAAACAACCGGAGGGAACAGTTTGTTACAAGAGAAATCCTTTGAATTGTAGGTAATTTTTTCTTCCTGTGGTGATTTGGATCTGATTGAGCACCAGACGAGCTTGGTGTCTTCAGAAGACGGAACAAGGGAGCAAGAGAACATGGATGATTCAAACAGTGAACAACAATTCAGAGTCTTTAGGGACTTTGATTTCCTAGATGTTGAGCTGGAAGATGGGGAGGTACAGTATATTTTCTCTAAAACAGCTTTTTATTAAAACAGTTTTATATTCTTTCTACTAAACACTATTCTTTTTCTAACATAAAACTTTAACTGTATAACTATAAACTTAGCTTTGAGTTCAGAGTATTTATAATGTTCAGTTAGTGTTTATTTCAGTAGTATAACACAGTAAGAGGCTACCACACCCTTCCTTTCTGAATCTGCTTTAGGAAACACTGCAAAACTGTTACTGGAAGATAAACCCTCTGTTCTAGTACCTTTTCATTTAATTTACTTTTAAGTGAGCTTATTTTAAATACAGTTTTTAAACATCTAAATTGTTAACAAAAATATATTTGCTGTTTAAAAACTCATAAAATTAAATTGTTCCAAACCCTCCAAAACATGAATTCAGGCCTTTGGGCTGTTGTTACTTCTGCAACTGCTGATGAAATCAGTAAAGCTTAGAGAGATGTACCTTCCACTCTGCTTAGGTGTCCATGATTTCATCATTTCATGCAGCAGCTAAACAGAACCCTGAGGGCCCAGATCAAGCCTTGACAGGTGAAGCCTGTCAGCTCACCTTGAGCTGAAACTGCTGAAGGGAAAAAGCTGAAGAACTGATGAATTGGGGGGGT
>VXBW01007846.1:568519-596720 GCA_013400375.1 Thinocorus orbignyianus
GGGGTGGGGGGGTGGAAAGGAAGGCTATGCCCTTTAACCTTGCTTATATACAGCTTGGAGTATTTCTTCCTATTTGGGTGGGAAAGGCCAAAAATTAATATCAATTGCCCAACAAGTCTAACGATTTTGTTGTTATTTAAAAGTTCAGAAAATGTTAGCTCTTTTGAAGTACTTAAGATGCAGATGTTCAGCAAACCTAACAGTTTAATAAATTGTCTTGCCACAATCTGGACTCAATTTTAACATGAATTCTCTCAGGCATTGCTCTTAGCCCCAAGAAGAACTTGTGTACAAGAAGAATTAATCAGTTTTCTCCCTAGTTGAATTACAGAAGTAAAATAGTTTTAATGTAAAGAGACCCCTCAGGTGTGAACTCATGGACATCCAATTTTAATTTTTTTTTCCAATGAAGAGAAAGAATGAAGGAATTGAATGAGATGTCGCAGAATCCTTGTTTTCCAAGTCAGGAATCTCTGTATCAAAATACGGTAATTTTGGCTCACAGCTGCCCATAGCTTTTCTTTAAAAAAAAGAAAAAAAGCAGTTGACATCAAATATTATGAAGGACCTAAGGACGTTTAATGTTCCAAACAATAATAAATTATAAAACAGCAATGCCAGGTTGTTTGCTTGAATTATACCAGATGCAGTCATTTCTGTGTTTTAAATGCTTTCAAGATATTACAAGGACTTGGGTCTGCAATTTTAACTAAATATCATGGGATAAATTTTTTATCCAGTGAAATTCAGGAATTTCTTCTTTCTCTTCACCAATTAAAATGATATAGATATTATATATAATTGTGCAGAACAATTCCTGTCAAAATGAGTTTAGCTTCATTGGCTGTGACCCTGCAAAAACAGTTTTAAACATGTGGCTAACTTCAAGATGAGGCTTAAATTAATATATTAGTTGTCTTAAATTGCTTGTGGAACAGATACTAAGCTTCTCCAGTTTTCTGTGAAGTAAAATGATAACCGTAGTCTTAATATAGTTTTTAATTTGCTATGGATTTGAGACCTTGCATTCCAAGGTTTAGTCCAGACTGACTTACTACTGTTTTAAATAAATACTTTAGCTAAATTCAGACCTGGTGTAAGAGGCTACTTCTGTAATGACTGAGTTGAAACTGTATCCTTTACATCAGTTCTGAATTTGATGTATTCATAAACATGGATAAAACAGGGTTAGAAAACGGAAGAGCATGGTCTTTCAAAAACCTTATGATTTAAACAAGCCATTCCCAGACCACAAGATGTTCATATTTGAAATTTCATAAAGATTTGAAAGCAAATAACGGTTATTTTCAATCTTAAAAGATAGGCTGAAAAGTTGAAGTTTCTGTGATAGTAACTAATTACTACTGTAGGCAAATGTTTGTCTATGATGTCTTTAATACAGTAATTTTACATAGATTCTTTCTATTTGTTTTTCTGTCTGTTATATCTGCTACCCAGGAGCTTCAGGTAAGAATGCTACTTGAACTCAGATGTGCCAGCATATGTTATGCCTTCTTGCAAATTTGTATTATAGAATAACATCATAGTTTTGTTGTTGCCCTCCCCCTCTTCAGTGTGTGCGTAGGGGTGTGTGTGTGTGCTTGCACTTCTGACAAGTGCTTCATTTTTTGTCTTGTATTAGAAATAATTTTGAGGTCTTTTTCAAAAATTCTGCTTCATATTAAGCTTGTTTTTGACATCTTCAACAGTCTTCATAAATTTTAAAATATCTTAATTCTAGTATCAGCATTTTTCAAATTGAGCCATTTCTCTTTTTTGTATCTTTGTGCATAAATAGTATGTAGAAACAAAAGAAATTCATTACCTAAGATATAGTAAAGTTTGGGCCATTTGTTTCCATGGGCAAATATTATATCATTTCCAGCTTTTCGACTGTGATATACTGGCTCCTGTTAGAATCTTGCTAAAGCTTATACCTGAGACTTCTTCAGAAAGTTTACATCATTCCCTACCAGCCTGAATTTAATTGAATAAAACAATTAATTCATACAGCTTAGTTTAATTCAGCTGTATACTCCTACCGACTTTGCTGGACTCATTTACCCTGTGAAGAAAACTGAAAAGGCACATCAGTGGTTGCCAGTTTGGGACTTAAAGTTGCCGTTTATCAATGTAATGTTATCTGTGATTCCATGCAGAGAAAACTGAAATGATAGAGAATTTTAACGAGTTGTACAAATAATACAAAAAATCACAGAATTGTCAGAGTTGGAAGGGACTTCTAGAGATCATCTAGTCCAACTCCCTGCTAAAGCAGGATTGCCCAGAGCACATTGCTCAGGACTGCATCCAGGCGGGTCTTGAAGATCTGCAGAGAAGAGGACTCCACAGCCTCCCTGGGCAGCCTGTTCCAGGGCTCTGTCACCCTCACTGGAAAGAAGTTTTTCCTCATATTCAAATGGAACTTCCCTATGTTCCAGCTTGTGTCTGTTGCTCCTTGTCCTGTCACTGGGAACCACTGAGAGGAGTCCAGCTCCATCCTCCTTCAGCTCACCCTTCAGATACTTACAAGCATTCATAAGGTCTCCCCTCAGCCTTCTCCAGGCTAACCACTCCCAGCTCTCTCAGCCTTTCCTCATCGGGGAGATGCTCCAATCCCTTAATCATCTTTGTTGCCCTATGCTGGACTCTCTCCAGTAGTTCCCTGTCTTGGCAACAACCGTATTTTGCATATTTGTGTCTGATAGTTTGTACCTCAGTTATTATGCAAACACAAGCCCCTCGGAAACCTTCTTCTCAAAATACCCATACTTTAAAAAGTACTAACGTATGGACGTAGTGCCTTACTGTGCAGTTCCACAATGCATTTGCCCGTACCCTGCAGTATTTGTGCCACTCCATTAACTTTGCATACTTTGTCAATACAGCAAGGATAAACGTTTGTGTGAAAGAAGTTTTGCATGATTCTTACCGGCTCTATGGATGAGCTACGCTGTGTTCCCACACACAGGGTAACTGCCCTTTTTGCTGCCCTTTCTCTGCCTCTCCTTTCCCCAGGGCTGTCCTAATGTTTAAAGTGGCTGCAAGGACACATCTGCTCCTTGCCCAGAAGCTGGTAATTGAGGGGAGTCCTCTGTGGTACCTTCTCACTGCTGGCCAGACACATTTATATTTATGTTACTTTTCTTTTGAATAGATGTTTGTTACTGGTGGCTTTTCAGATAGGAGATAGCTTTGCTCCCACTGTAGATAAAAATGAGCAGGCTCGCAAACACATCTTCCCTCTTTCTTGTTAACTGTGAAAGAAAGATTACCTAACAGACTATAAAAACAACTACTCCATCTTCATACACGTGTTGATCTTTCCTTTAAATTCAATATGATTCTGGGTACCCCTGTAGCAAGCTTACACTAACCCAAATACTACGGGTGATTTAGGTTATATACTGTTTCATCTCTCTTACCCTTTTCTCTCGCTTTTAATTCACTCCCCCTTCTCCCTGCATACCCTTTTCATTTTTCTTCTTCTTGCTGGTTTCCTTCTTTCAGAAATGGAGGGATAAAACTGCACCAAGAAATATTCCTATAGACATGGGCTGCAAAGTTTTCTGATAGCTCTACTAGGAGTCATGAGGATCAGGGTGTGATGACAACCATCTTTTATTGCTTTCTTATTTATGTCATTTTGTCATTTGTTAGTTCAGTAACCGGTGTGTTTCTGAGGGATGTCTCATTTCAGCATGTGTCCTCCACTCTTTGTGGGGGAGGACGGACCAAGGAATTTGTTAAAATAAATCACTGGGAACTGAAGAGGCTTTTTTATGATTTAGAGAGACCTTATTTCTTAAATCTTAGATGTGCTCTGTTCTCTTCCTGCACAAAACTACTGTGTGATCTCCATCCTAGAATGAAAACACAGGGTTCTTCCAATAGCATGTTGGGCTTCATAGCAATTTCATGTTCATTTGCTCTTAAATATTGTGCATTCTTTAATTCTAAATGTTCCTCTGGGTTTCAGTTCTTGCATTTTTGGATTGTCTTTTTCCTCAAAAATATATTTTTTCTTTTTTCCTTGTATTTGTTCATGAACACTGAGCTCAGTGTCATGAAACTGAACTTTCCCCCTTTCTAAATCATATTCCACAGTCCATTGTATTAAGGGGCAGTGATGCAAAATAAGATGTATTTGTACAAGTTTGTTGATTGTTAAGGAATTAAGACTGCAGTTGAATTAATTGCACTTTAAGCAGTTTAGTCTCCATTTGGTAAATGTCTGAGTAGTCCTGAATGGGGATTACTCAAGTGTTTAAAATTACAAATCTGCTTAAGGGACTTTACTGAACTGAGATCTCTTTCTCCATGACTGTGCATAATTTTAATCTGCATAAGCCCAGGAGATACTCATAGTCAGTGACTTGATAATATATATGATGGTTTTTAGGCAGAACTCTATTTTTGTCTGATTCTTCTTGAAAAGATCTCTGTCAGCTTGAATTTTCAGTAGTTGGTTTGCTTGTTCAAGCATTGTATCTTACAGAGTCTTGTTTTAAACAGTCAGCCCTGAACCTTTAAAAGAAACTTTTTTCTCTATAGATTTCCTTCCCATGGTGGTGTAAGGTCGAGTGCTTTTACCTACATAAAGTACCCAAAACTGCAATGGGATGCTTGCATAAAATGTCTGGTCTGTTTGACTGTGACTGTGTTCTGTTTAAAAAGTGAAATGTTTGTCAATGCTGATCAGGTTATTCTCTGAGTATAGGTTGAAATAATTAAAATAAAGTCAGTTTACAAAAATAAGCTATTTGGACCTAGAATAAAAGTTTTAAAAGCTGTGCTGCATTGGCTTTTACATTTTACGTGCTAAATGAAGGGTTCATTCAAATCTACTTTAACTTCTCATTATGGTTATGTATGTAATGAAAAGAATCTAAAATCTTCAGCATGTGTTTCACAACTGAACCATTGCGATCAGCTGTGCTCCTAATATATTTAAACATCATGGGAAAATCCTTTAAAATCGCTTCCAAACTTTTCTTTTGCCTGTCATTGCCCTACTGGTATTGAGGTGTGTGTATATGTGGACTTACAAAAACAAATTCTTAAATCGGCAAATGCATGAAAAACATCTAATACTGAAAAGAATGAATCTTCATTTAACTGTCATTTCCATGCTTCTGCTCTTATCTCCAGGTGAAGAGTCAAAGTAATGCTTATATCGAGTTTGTATTATATTTTTACATCAAAATATTCCTTGAGCTAACTTTGATCTCTAATGATTAGTGGTTTGTACGCGGTAAGTTCCAAGTGAAGGAAGCTGACCCTGTGTCTGATTTCAGGGTGAGAGCATGGACAACTTCAACTGGGGAGTACGCAGACGGTCCCTGGACAGCCTGGACAAGTGCGACATGCAGCTGCTGGAGGAGAGCCAGCTCTCCGGGAGCACGCCCAGCCTGAACAAAATGAACCACGAGGACTCAGATGAGTCATCGGAAGAGGAGGACCTGACCACCAGCCAAATCTTGGAGAACTCAGACCTAGTAAGTTGCAAACTTGGAATTTAAGAAAAGCCAGGGTTGTGTTTTTGAATAAGCTGGGCTTTTAGTTTCCTCTCGCCCAGGTTTAATCTGATCAGCTGAAATCGGGGGGAATGGCACACAATGCAGCGTTTTGTCATTGCTTGATTTTCCCTTATTTGCAAATGTAAACAGGAATTTTAATGCAAAGTTCATAACACTGGAAATGTCAGATCTGCTTATTTGCCCTTTTTTCCACAAATTACTATGAGACAATTTTGCACAACTGGCCACTAGTAAATCTTTCTGCTTTATCTAATATTTAAAGAAATAGGACAAGACAGCAGTTTGGTAAACTGTGTCAGGTTTTCATTGTTCACGTATAGGATGTTTGCATACAATTTTTATGATAGAAACTTCGAATATGATAGAAACATTTAAAAGATTATAATACGTCTGCATGTACAAGCTAAGAGATCCGTCATCACTGCCCTTTAAGACAATGTCTGCTTTGCATCTTCATAAAAGCAGTGTGGGGTTGGGTAGCCGTAAACTCAGTTTTTCTGTGCTGTTGTTGTCTTTTAAACAGATTATAACTCTTTCCCCATCTGAGGATGCGAATCATATTGACTCCCTTTCTACATCATGTGACACGACCTCAGCAGACCCTCATCATTTTAATATTGGAACATCCAGCTTTGACGTGTCTGTGCCTGATATGAATAATCTCCAAGTGACTGAAGGATCCAAGGTGAATACATTTTCGCTTTCTTTTCCAACTGAACTGTATTTTACTTAACACTTTTACAAGTTTATTTCACTTACGCTTTCATGAAGGATTTGGTCTGTAAAATTAAGTACATCCTGACTTCCTGTATGTAATGGCATAGTGCAGTATGTTCATATGCTCCTGTGCATTCCTCCCCTTTCCTTTCTCCTTATACTTTCTTCATAAAAAGATTTTATTTATTGTTTCTTAATTATATTGCACTACCTATGCACCAAGATACTACAAGCTCACTGGGAGACGAATTCAGGAACTGGCTACAACCCTAAGGGAATATTCTTTTGTTCTTCATGCTGATTTAAAAGAACGATATGCCAACTCATGTGGTGGGTGTATGCGTGTATTCTCTGAGATTTTTTTGTACGTGGGAACTTATTGTAAGGTTGTGTGCACTGGATTCAGTTCTCGCCTTTTGGCAGACACTCAGAAATTTTAAATTCATGACCGCAATATTAAGCCATTTTGGGGGGGCGGGAAGGCAGGATTTGTAAGGCTGCAACAGTTTAGCAGTTTATTTCGCAGAATTTTACCAGAAGATGAACATAAAGTCAGGTTGGTAAGTTATTATCAATGTGGGGAGTGTTTCTTTGATTTTTTTGTTTAATAATACTTTTTTGTGGGAGATCAGGTGAACCTACTCCTTTCAGTGCCTCTCCAGAAATATAATCTGGGGCGGAGTGTTTGTGGAGGTTAGTGGCTTTGGGACACTGTTGCCTTACTAGTGAAGCTTCCTCTGTCACGTCTAAATTGGGTGACTTCTGCAGAAAGAGCAACATAAGAGAATGGGGCAGGGGAAGAATACATCTTGTGTAATCGTCAGCTTTCATTTTATTTCTTGCCCTTGGTCCCCTCCAAATGCAGACACACCAAAAATCGATACAGTACTGCTAGCGCTGCATATAACAGAAGTAATGGGAACTTTTAGTGAAGAGGTCATAGAAAAGGAGGCTGGAATTGAGCTGAATATTGCATAAGTTGTTTGTGTCAGAAACCTGCCCAGGAGGAAGAAAGGACAGGAGGAGGGAAATGTGGGTAAGGAAAGGAAAGGAGGGGAACCTCTCAAAATAATGGTTGTGGGAAAGGTCAACTCATTACCATTTGTCAAAACAACTGTTGGTAGACAAGTTACCACGTAACTGCCATAAGCAACAGAAATTGGCAGATTTTCAGTTCAGGAAGCTGCAGTCAGAAGAGATCTGCTTGCAGGTGGTGACTGTGGCTGATCTCATGCATCCAGTATTGGTATGTACATCAAGAACTGCAAATCACAGTTCATGAGTTTCATATATGCCTGGAGCTTCAGAATCTTTACAGTGAAAATATCTTTAATGTCCCCATGCACCAACGTTCATCAAAAAATGAAAAACTTTCGAAAATGTAAGTAAGAGAAGAGTGCAAACTCGCAGCAGTTTCTTGTGGGATTGATGGGCAAATTCAGCTAGTCCTGAGACAGGCTTGATGGTAGTGAAATATATAACCCAAGCTCACAGGGATTTGCCAGTGTTATAAAGATGTTTGAATTTATAAGCTTTAGAAAGAATGCTGCCTTAGTGGTTTTTGCCTCAAAGATATTTTCTTCTAGTATGCATGCTTCTCTATTTTCACTCAAAACAAATTGGAGTCCGCATAAACAATGTCAAGGAAGAGATGATCCAACTTTTAGTCAGAAAAACTTGAAACCTAAATAATTTTTACTTCATTTGGTAACACAAAACCTGAGCTCTTTCTTGTTTCTCTTTTCCTCTGAGTTCTTATTTTCAGAGAGCTGACGGTATGTCAGCAATGCAGAGGAAAATTTTTGCTACTTCTTCAGGGCTGAACAAAAATGTTTACTTGTTGCATCATAAGCAAACCCAAAAATATCACCTCAACATTATTGAAATGAATGAGTGCAATGAATGAGAGCAACAGCCTGATTAAGAAGGCCCTTTCTGAAATGTTTCAGTGTCAAAATCCAGCTATTATTGTTAATAGCATGAGATTGGTTAAACTTATTTTCTATTAAAGATAGTGATCCAAATAGTTAGGATAGTACTTATAAGGGTTTAGAAGACAGTGATGGATAATGCCATGAGGGATAAAAAGATTCAGAATATGCTACTTTATACATTTTTGCAAGTTATCTAAACTCACTGATTTCTGGAAGTGTACTCCAATCCTGGACGAATAGTCAGAGTTCACTTTTTTGTTTTGATTTTAAGGCATTATATTGGACTCGACTGGATCACAGGTGTTTGCTTCCTCTTTTTTGGATTCCTCTTGAATGAAAGTTGTTATGTAAATGATAAAAACAATTCTCAATTCTAAACATGCAGATGGTCTTGCAGACAGAGATTGTTTTCAGTGTATTTTGAAATACTTCAATACATTCTTGGACACAATAAAGTGATAAGTGACAAGAGCAGCCTGACAGTAACATTGAAATCAGAAAGTCTTTGCTAAGCAAATTAAGTTGAAGAAATGCCTTAAAAATAGTATTGATCTAAGATAGCAAGTTAAGCAAGTAGAGTATTTTTTGAAGAAGTGTAGTTTGATTCATGTCATTTTATAAAGACTTATCTATGTCTTTATATCTGTGCAATTTAACATGTTGTCAGGTGGGTATTTTCATTGAATGCTTTCTGTTTATTAGTGGAATTAACTTATTAATTTGCTGATTGCTAAGACAACATCATTCACTCCCCTAGGCTGAAGCTGTACCTGAAGAACAAGATACAGCAGTCCATGAGGATGAGCTTTCGGGTTCTACAAATGAACTCCCTGGAGCATTTGAATGCAGTGATAGCCTTAGTCTGGATATGACAGAGACTGAAGAGAAAGTTGACAGGCTGGGACAATTTGCTCTTGCTAGGTACTTGTATATACTATGATTCACAGAAGTTCTTTTACACTGTACAAGAAAGTGGTGACATGTTGTTAGTTAATAGAAAGGCTGTTTTGGCCACAGGAGTTTTAAAATTCTCTTGAGTTTAGAGCAGTTAGAAGACAATGCCTTAACTACCTGCATAATCATCATACAATGCATAAAAAACCCCAAGAGTTTTCTTCCAGCAAAAACAAGATAGGATTTTTACATACATATATGCAGTTAATAATTACATATGCAATATACTTAATCAAAACCAAAAAAAAAAAAAAAAGAAAGTATTTTTAAATATTTGCAGCAGTGGAGATACTGCTTAGTTAGCAAGTCAAAAGATCAGCCTTGTATTCATCCTTCTGATTTCTTATGGCTCATATGGAAGTCACAATATTGTCAATACTGTCAAAAAACCCCTCTGTGTACTCTTGAGGCTGCTAGTGAACATAACTGGACACCAGTAGACGTTACAACAAGGCATCAAGATCTTGCAGAGCTCTTTCAGATCTTGGATGCTGAGCTAGACTGCAATTAGCCCATATTTAAGGGAAGGAATGATGTATAAAGACGCTCACTGGCTGTGCCACATTCTTCAGCATCACAGTTCCTGTTCACGGGAGCCATAGGAAGCTTTTCTCCATCCCAAAGGATAACTCACAAGATCAAGTAGCTTAATACCCTTTGAAAATGCTAGTCAGCTTGTTTCACTGACTATGGAGTGCTAAAAATAATGCTTTGTCCTAAGAACAGTGTGGGGAAGGGATGGATCTTCTCCAGTCCATTACACTGGGGGAAAACCCAGTTTCAACCTTTTTCCTCTAAATGGTGGTACAATTCAAGTATTCTGGGATGGAGGAAGATAGATGATAATGGCCTGAAGACAGGGATTCTGATTTGGGGTGTTTTCTCATTGTAGCCAACGTCTTGCCAGCCTTCAAAAGTAATTTGAAAGTTCTTGAATATTTTTAGAAAGATGCTGTAATTGGTCCTGTGATTATATCTTGTCTGTTACAGTGTATTTTATCTGCCACTTTCTTGGTATTCTCCGTTCATTACAGTTCTTTTGTTTTTTCTTCCTTCAGTTTTGGAGATGTTGATCAAAATGCCTCCCCTCCTCCCTCGCCCTTTTTTTCTGCCATCCTTGCTGCATTTCAGCCAGCGGCATGTGATGATGCAGAAGAAGCCTGGCGTAGTCATATCAACCAGCTCATGGGTGACTCTGATGGTTCCTGTGCAGTTTATACATTTCATGTGTTCTCTTCCCTGTTTAAGGTGAGAAAATAAGTGTAAGATACAAAATCAAAATCTTTTGGCTGTGTGTGTCTGTGAGGATGGTTCTTGATGGTAGTACCAGGAATGAACTACTAGGTATTCAACCGTTGTCATTTTGCATGCTGCAGAGATGCCATACTAGATTTTCATGCAGAACTGTCTTCTAGGACCAGTTTTGTCATAAAAATAGTGTGTATCTCATACTTAAAGGTTTGGAGATAATGTTATAAAATACGGATTCACTTTAAAGAGTATTTTCTTTAGTACTTTACGAACAGTCTGAAAGAATAACTGCAAGAATAACAGGAAATAGTCTTTTCATCTCAAACTATTGTTAATCTGATACTTCATCTTAAACTGTTGAAGTATGACCATGCCCATGTAAATATCAACATTATTAAATATTCTATACCTAATAGTCTGAATAGAAATATCCAGCTGTCATCACGTGACATGAATTCTGGAGACTAGAAATACATTACTCCTTTCTAAAATTATGCTTGCAAAAATAAGAATCTTGCAAAAAGATAAGAAAAAAAATTATTCAGATGTACAGATCTGTTTTTACCTGTAATTAGTTTAAAAGCCGTTTTTAATTGTTTCTCCTGCTTTATATGAGGCAGCTGCAGAATATTTACATTGCTGCAGCTGTGTCCACAGCAGCCAGCTAGCTTCATGCAGAGTGTAAGTACCTACAGGCAGAATACACAGTTTTTAATTAGTGATGGGTACTCCACTAATACCTGGGACGTGGCAATCCCAGGCACAAATACAGGTTGGGCAGAGAATGGCTGGAGAGCAGCCCCGAGGAGAAGGACTTGGGAGTGCTTATGGTTGAGAAGCTCAACATGAGCCGGCAGTGCGCGCTGGCAGCCCAGAAAGCCAACCGTATCCTGGGTTGCATCAAAAGAAGTGTGAGCAGCAGATCACAGGAGGTGATTCTCCCCCCTCTACTCTGTGCTTGTGAGACCCCACCTGGAGTACTGTGTCCAGTTCTGGAGTCCTCAACATAGAAAGGACATCGAACTGTTGGAACAGGTCCAGCGCAGGGCCACCAAGATGATTAGAGGGATGGAGCACCTCTCCTATGAGGATAGGCTGAGAGAGCTGGGACTGTTCAGCCTGGAGAAGAGAAGGCTCCGGGGAGACCTGATAGCAGCCTTCCAGTATCTGAAGGGAGCCTACAGAAGAGCTGGGGAGGGACTCTTTGTCAGGAAGTCTAGAGACAGGACGAGGGGTAATGGTTTTAAATTGGAAGAGGAGAGATTTAGATTAGATATTAGGAAGAAGTTCTTTACTGTGAGGGTGGTGAGGCACTGGAACAGGTTGCCCAGGAAAGTTGTGGATGCCCCATCCCTGGAAGTGTTTAAGGCCAGGCTGGATGGGGCTTTGAGCAACCTGCTCTAGTGAGAGATGTCCCTGCCCATGTCAGGGGGGTTGGAACTCAATGATCTTTAAGGTTCCTTCCAACTCTAACCATTCTATGATTCTATGAAATATACAATCTCAAGATCGGGTTTCATGTCTTTAAGACCATCCTTATAAGAAATAAGCATCATCTTCTCTCCTCTCCATCCAATTTCTTTTGTGCTCCACTCGAGTTCATTGCATGTCTTCTCTAGCTACACAGCATCCTCCTTTAAATATCACACCACCGTAAATATGGGTGCCTTATAAGCATTCTTTTAAACACTGACAAGTAACATTTTGGAAGGAAAAAACCTCCTGACTTGAGTGCATTACAGCTCAATTCTCAAAATCAGTCCTGTGTTTCTTCATGATGTGTAGTTCAGCTTTTCTGCCCTTACGTTATTCTTACAGTTTAGTAGCCTTGTTCAAGTGTTCTAAGAGTTATTGTCCTTTTTGTTCTCTCTGAAGAGTTGAAAAGGAACTGGTGTCACACTTTTGAAAACAAAATAAATAATACTGTGTAATGCAAGATCTAAACATTACCTGTAATGTATGTACCTGTTTAACACCACATCCTGGCATTGACACACGACATTTGTTGTGCTTGTCCTATTTTGACAAGATAGCTTACTCATCTTCAGTTGATACTGGGGGAGAAAGATACAATACTGCTCTCAAAAAAGTTTCACTAACAGGAAAACCTGAATATCAGTAATAAAACAAAATAAACAAAAGGTGTTAATAGTATCAACAAGCCAGAATTTTCTAGCTCGGGTCACAGCCATGTTTTTAGTTTATAAAAACAGCTTTGTTCTCCTCTTCGGGGTTATAACATAGGAGTATTATTTTCCAAGAGTTTTTTCATAAGGCCCCAGATTGTCTGGAATTGTGTTGTGTTTGTGCCATCAAACTTTGCTACTCATCTGCTAACTTAAAAGACTTTTGACCCTCACTAACAGGAAGTTTCATAAACAAACCCAATATATGCTAGGCTTACAACGCAAAGTACTGCCAAAATATTTAACTGTGCAACAAGATCCTTGTTAGGAGGAGCTTTTCAACTAAAGGCTTGTTGAAGTGAAAGAAGGGCAATTTCCAGGGCACCAACATTTCAGCCTGCAGCAAGTTAATGGTATCTTGGACATTTGCCCACAGCACACTAAACTTGTTTAAAATTCCTGAAGTTACTCAAGTACTTTTCCTGTAAACAAGTCATAGTTCAGCAATCTCTGGATTATCTTTATGGCTGCTTCTTTGTATTCCATTGAATCAAGTATCCTCCAGCAGACCAGCCAGTTCCCAGACAAGTATATTTGAGAACCAGCAAGTAGTTTCCACAGTCCAGCCCTTTTATTACAAAAAATCCTCTTCCAAAAATAGGAAATATGAGGTTAAAAAGAGTATTTTGTTATGATTTACATCGACACAATGCACAGGAACTATATGCAGGCACATACCTATTGACAATATGCTGGCAGTTGGCATTATTAGTCACAGTAGTCCCATTTTATAAAATATATACAGCATTCAGACCTTGCTTGAAAGATTTCAGCCACTGTAATCTGCACCCAGAAGGACAGAAATGAGATGACAACTTGCTATAGAACTGCTAGTCCATGTAGTTGCAAAATAAATATCTCTGATGAAGTACTATACATGGATACTGAAGTACAGTCTCTTGCTGTTTCACATTTTAATACTTTAAAACACTGTTCAAGACTGTTACCTTCTTATCTGTAGATTGACTGTTGAATATCTGAAAAGGAAAGCAGTAAAGGAAGAATATGTATTCTTGAATCTAGAGAGTAGACTGGTCAGTTTTTGATAAACCCATGACTGAAATGCTTTGAGGAAGTTATTTGCATAAAATAAACTAGGACTGTTAAAATACATGAGCAGATGTGTGCTGGAAGGCACCTGAAGAGTTCATGTTCCTTATCTTGCCCAGGACAAGATGAACTGTAACTTTCATTCTGGTCAAATGTTTTGTAACTTTTTTCTCTATGCTGTTCTTAACCTTTAGGCTACATGGAACTTTACAACATTCCTAGGCAACATAGTGCAATGTTTAACTCTCCCTGGCACTTGAAAACTTCACTTTCTGGATTTTCTTGCTCAATACACGGTGGTGGTTCTTCTATGCAGTTGCTGCTTATATTTGAAAATAATTACCATGAGCTCACCTACCCCAAACTTCTCATATTTAACCTCAGTTCTTTCAACCTTCTCCATAAATCACGTTTTCTAAAGACTTACTGTTGCTGTGGGCTCTCTTCAGTTAATCTGTGTATTACACGAAAAGTATGAACAGGTTCTGTATTTCAGCCTGAGTTCTTACCAGCACTGACTGTAAGAGGATTGCCTGTTTTATAGAAGGTATTCATGTCTAAAAAGCTCTCTGCTAACTGCTGTAGGGTAGAATACAGTTAATTATTTTCCACTTGTAACCCAATTTACAAGTTAACCCAAGTGGAGGCAGATTTTTTTCTACAAAATTCACCATCCTGAATGTGCTCTGCTCTGCAGAGCAGAGCATCCTAGGTGTGCAACCTTGTCCTTTCTTTTCTTCAGTTTACAAAGATCAGTCTGAATTCTAATTCTGTCTTCCAAGGAGTTTGCAGCCCCTGCAGCTCAATTATCCATGCATTTAATAAGCATGTCACGTATTCCATTATTCAGTATTTTCATTAATGATTTGGTTAGTGCTTGACAGTCCCCAGTGGAACTCTACTTAATTTATCTTTCCAATTGGACAGTGAACTGCTGATAATTAACTTCTGAATATGGTTTTGCACACCTAGTTACCTCTAGACCAGGTTTCTCTGTCTTACTTCTAAGATAGTAAGTGAATTAATATATAACTCATGAATTGCATCTCCTTCTAATAGAATATTTTCGCCTTTCATGAAAATTAAACAGTTTTATATGATTTGTTCTGACCAAATCTGTATTGCCTATTACTCATTTCTTTCATATTCCCCCGTTTCCTGAACTTTGCATTTAGCTCTTTTGCTCTTGTATTTTTTTGAGATAAGTACTTTCCTTAAGTTCTTCACAATACTCTGTGTTCTGTGAGTTTTCAAATATATTTGCTATGGCTCCTAGACCTCTTTAGCCAGTACTAAAACTATCATAGCATGGATTTCCCTTATCTACAAAGATGTAAAAACATCCAGACCCTTATAAGCAAGATCTGTTCTCACCTGAGTTTTCATAGATGCCTTGTTGTTCCCTGCACACAGATGCCCTTTCTGGGAGCACCAAGTCAAAAGAAGGCATGAAACGCATCAGTCTTTTTAGTGGCATCTGTTAGTAGCTATTTCTCTGCACTAGGATTCCTTGGCCTTCCTCTTAGTTATTTCCAGTTTACTTACAGAAATACTGAATCATGGAATGGGTTGGGTTGGAGGAAACCTTAAAGATCCCCCTGCCACGGGCAGGGACACCTCCCACTAGAGTAGATTGCTCAAAGCCCCACTCACCCTGGCCTTGAACACTTCCAGGGATGGGGCATCCACACCTTCTCTGGGTAACCTGTTCCAGGGGCTCCTTAGTGAAAAATTTCTTCCTGATATCCAATTGAAATAAACTCCCTCCAGTCTGAAGCCATTACCCCTCATCCTATCACTACATGGCCTTGTAAAAAGTCCCTCTCCACCTCTCCAGCTGTCACTGAGCCCTGTGATCCAGATAACTCTGTTAGTTGCTCAGAACAATCATCGCTTACCTGGTTTGGCAGTAATTAGTGAGAGCCTCTTGCCTCTACTACAGACTCAGTGCAGCAGAGAATCTGAACCATGTGCTAAATGACACGTATAGCACGTTGTTTCTGCATTGAAGTAAGATGGCAGAAAGATGTAGTAAGACAAGTATCCATCTATCCAATCTTCGCTGTGTTGAGGTGACCAGCTCAGATGCTTCAGAGAGAGATTCACATATAAGCAGTTACTAGATTGTTCTGTGAAGGAAGTGTCTCTTTAACTGTTTTATAAATTATTGATAACGTGTACCCTGCCTACAACATGAGGGCTTATGTAGCTTTTTTAAAAAGTCATTCAACATTCAACAGCTTCCACTACTAGTAAAGTCTGAGCTCATCTCACCTCATTTTAGATATTTAACTTCAATGTTCTGGTGTAGGAGCCATTTATATGTCTCTCATCCAAATTGGTATTTGGGCATGCTTATGGTAATACAGGTCCTAACCTACATTCCTCAGAGAAATGCCTATGGTAACGTGAAATGAATCAGATAAAAGTATTGGATACTTTTATTTTTAAAAACATTTTCATGTTACTCCCACCTGCTGAGCGGTTGACCTTAGAGAGATGCATTTTGGTGGTGAAACCTGCTGTGTATTTATCAATATCATTATTTCAATTCCTGAAAGACTAAAATGTTATTTTTATTTGTTCTTCACTTTATATATTAGTCACTGAAAAGAAAGTAGCAGCAGTAGAATGTTACTGGAAGAGTAGATTGGTTTAGGACTCAGAACACCAAAAACACTTCTGAGAAGGATAATTCCCGGATGCAGTGCAGTATTTCTGGAGTTGTCCCAAGCAGCAGAAAAGTTTTCGTAAGAATGTTTTTCCCACAGGAGAAAACAAAAGGGTTTTTTCTGACTTTTCCATGCTGCTGTTTGGCATTAGGATGTCTATTATATTATCTGATTAGCCACTTAACATGGAATACTAACAAAACAATGCCCGGAATGAGCAAAAAAAAAAAGTAATGTGCTGATCAACTCTGTTATCTCTCTACACCCAAGAGAAAAAAAAGAAAAATCTACCTGTGGGTAAAAGGCTTTATAAAGTTTGAATCATCTTTACACGAAATAATGTATTCCAGTAGTAGATTATTATGAATTGTGTAATTAGTTTCGCAGCTGCCCAGCTGTGCACTGTTTCCAGCATAATAACTATTATTCAGAGTCCTTGAGCAGATGTTCAGTTCTCCCCAGGGAGGCGGTCTCTTTTGCACATGTTACTGTGCAAAGAAAAAAAAATCAGGCCATTTGTTTACAAAGGAAAGAAGCTTGTGCTTAAGTAAAGGATGCAATAAATTGTATTTTGCTTTCCAGAATATTCAGAAAAGATTCTGCTTCCTAACTTGTGATGCAGCTAGCTACTTGGGAGACAATCTGCGAGGAATAGGCTCCAAGTTTGTGAGGTCTTCTCAGATGCTGACATCGTGTTCAGAGTGTCCCACCCTTTTTGTAGATGCAGAAACAGTGAGTATATTTCTTTCCAAAAGAGATGTGCTGCACTGCAGTGTGTTATTTTACTGGCTGTTTCGATTTTGAGCAACTCCTAAACAGATATGTCAAAAAGGTACTCACCTCCTATCTCTGATTTTCATCTCTTGTTCTTAACCATATTTCCATTCATTTTCCATATTATTTTATTAGCTAAGTACTGACAGATGAGCAATATAGAATCATAGAGTAGGTATGATGTGTTGTGTGCCAAAACCAGTATAAAACAGGTACAGGTGGCTCCGCAAATGGAAAAGGCGAAGCTGTTTTTTGCATAGTTCAGCATGAAAGCTGGTAATATGTGTAGTGGTTTCATTTGAATCAGCTGTAATGTAAAATCAACTGGATGATAAAAATATGTGTAAGAGAATGAACGAGATGGCCCTTCCCATTGTTTTCATCCTGGCCCATGTTCATCCAACGTCATCAGGGCAGTGTGGCCTCACACAGAAGTATAGAGGTAGGAACTTGCAAAGTGTAATCTTGGGCCACTGCTGTGACTGTGGAAGAGCTTTGCCCTACATCGTCAGAAGGCTGTGATAGTTAAGCTTAGTTAAGCTTAACTAGTTAAGCTTGCTGCAGGATTTTATTTTAGGGAAATCATTTGCAAAGTTATTATACAGAGAACGCTGTTTCAGTTCTTCAGTATCATAGGTGCAACCTTTGCTGTGGAGTTTTCAGTATAGTATTCTATTTACGTATATTTTTGCATAGATATAAATATTTTTCAGTATTAGTATCTATAAATTTAAATATCTTTTGCAAGCTCTTTACTATACTTTCTACTATGCTAATATTTTTATTCTTGTATAGTGACATTTACCAGCCCTTTTGATTTCATTTCTCCAGCTGCTCTCCTGTGGCCTTCTTGAAAAGCTGAAGTTCAGTGTTCTAGAACTGCAGGAGTACTTGGACACGTACAACAACAGGAAAGAAGCAACACTCTCGGTATGCTGGATTGTGTTATGTTCTTGGTTTTGTACATGTGTATATTTAGGCTGTGTTAGAAGACTGCAGATACATTCACACCTGTTTAAACTAATATTCAGTAGAAAAACATGTTTCAGATACTGGATACATTAAATGTTTCTTCCTGAACATATGAACCAGAACTAAAAAAAAATAGCTATTGTATCCCTTAGCTTTAGAGACATTGGCATCTTTAATATTCCCGCTCTCTCTCCTGTTCAGTAATTAAGTCATTTTCTTGGTTTATGCAATTCAAATACTAATAGAAATCAAGACTACACTTCTCAAATTACATTCAAAGCTAATTGTCACAGTCTGTGTGAATAATAAGTGCAATTGCAAATTTTTATTTCTTTACATGCTATACTATGAAACTGAAACACTGCTTGCCTTTCTTCAGATCAAACCATAGGCCTCATTCACATCTTATTTTAATTTCTCTCTGAAAACAGTGGCTTGCAAACTGCAAAGCAACGTTTGCTGGGGGCTCACGAGATGGAGTTATTACTTGCCAACCAGGGGACTCAGAAGAGAAGGTAATGCATGAGCAGTATAATTTCTGTGCTGTAAACTGATATGTGTGATATATCTTGTTCTCAGACCCACAAGAGCCTGCTGTACTTCTTCCCTGTCTCTGCTGGGCTTGGGCATAAATCCAGTTTTCACACTTTAAGCTCAAAGTTATTGCTGTTGCCTCTATCCTCGCTACAGGAAATGGGAAATATTCAGAGGAAATACTTCTGCCTTCCTAGTCTAGACGAGGAAGCAGAGCTAACCCTGCCTGAGTTGTGTGCGCTCTCCCTTTTAGTAAGAAGTAGCAGCAGCAATTTCCCACAGCACAGTGGCTCTGAAAATCCCTCCTGGTGTACAGCCTTTCTGTCTACAGCTGTTACAGGCTTGGTCTGACCCGCAGCAAGGCTTGCCTGGTTGAAATATGGTTAGATTAGTGGTGGCCATAAAATGGCCAGTGCAGTAATTTGTGCTGTAGATAAGAATTTATAGCTGAGGCAAAATATCTCTTTATCGCTTTTGAACACAAGTTTTACACCTATATGTGTGTGTGTATATACATACGTATAGATATACTTAGTGTGTTCATTCCAGTTAAGAAATCATCTTTTCAGAAATCAGCACCATCAACAGGCATTCCTTTTATTTGATATACTAAATATGAGAAACAGCTGGTATCTTAGTGGTGCAAAGTGAGTTGAGAAATATTATTTTGTGAGGTTTTTTCCTTTTGGAGGAAAAGGAATGGAGAGATGGGAAAAAGAAGGGGCTGGAGAGAATTAGCCAAAATCAGGAAGCAGGAACAGCATGTAGAAAAAAGTGACATCTCCTCTTTCCATGTATTATAACTTAATAAAAGATAATGATGATATTTTCAGAACACACAGCTGCCTGTTGTAACCATTTTTTTCAATACCTTGTTTTATTCTTATGTTGGTTTCCACTTGTCTTTCTTCTCCCCAGTTCACTTATTCCAGTTTTATCTTAGCTTCTCTTCCCCACCTCTGTGTGTTTGTCTTCCTGTCTTTGAACTCCCTTGGGTTTTTATTTTTATATGCTATTTCCCAAGAATCCCAAATCCTTGCCACCCCTGCACTTTGGCTTCCTTGACCTTATTAGCAAATCTAATTTGCTAATAAATCCTCTGGCTGCAGTCACGGGCAGTGGGAAAACTGTTCAGTCTTCCCCCAGCTGGCACTGGCACTGGCAAAAGTTACAGGCACCTTCCAATGCATTTAAATAAGATACTGGCTCTTCTGTAATTGCAGTGGCATACAGGGGAGTTAGAAGTAAGCTATTCTCAAATATGAAAAAGAGAGACCTGGAGTCTGTGCTACTGCCTCTCCTGCAAGTACATTGGGAAAGGGAAATAAAGTATCTGCAGAGAGGCAAAACTCTTGGAACATGCATGGGCTTTCTCTTCCCACTGATGCACAACAGCCTGAACAGTGACTTCAGACTGTAATGTTGTATGTCTTGCTGTATACAGTTTGATTTATCCTCTTCATCCCTCTTTTAGAAACCCATAGAATGGGACGGGAGATCACACAGCTTGCTGATCATCTGCATTGTTTCTTTTTTTGAAAAAATAACTAATGCTGAGGAGAAAGAATAAAGTGTGAACTGAGCTCATATAGCTGGCCTAAATGCATCTAAGAGTTAACGAACTTCATGTTCCACTTGTGTGGTTTTGTGTTTATTTTTTACCAGAAGTTCTCTATTTCAGATTTAAATGTGTGTTTTGTGAAGCCAGAGTTGGTATTTTCACTGCTTTTGAACAGACTGAAAAGAAAGGTTTCTTACTCCTTCAGGAATCCCTGGTTTCTCCACAGCATTGTTCCTTCAGCCCGAAATCCATTATTCCTTACAAGTTGAGAGGACAGTAGTAGGTCCTTGATCAACAGGCATATTTCTTTTCTCCCCCTTCTTATTCACCTGTCAGTTGAAGCAACTCTTCCCAAAGGAACAATCTGTTTATTCAACAAAAGCATAATGGTAGGAAGAGTCCAAGGAAATTGAGGAAATGTGGTTAGGAAGGGACAAGGAAAAATTATTCCTAGACTGGCAAGTATTGGTTTGCTTATCTTTCCTCTCTTCTTCTCCCTCAAACTGAAAGGCTAAAGATTCTAATAACTGTAGGAAAAAAAGAATCAGTCTTTTAGTGGTCGTAACAAAGGAACCTGCCTAAACTTTTAAACTCATTGCGGGTTAGACTAGGGCTGAAATCTTGCTGCAAACTTCTCGGCTTAAAAAATGGCTTAGCTAAGCACAAAACCAGGCCACTTCTGGAAAAGGTTCAGAAATAATTGTAAGGAAGAAAAAGCAACACCTTGCTCTACAGAAGGCAGAAATCTCAGCTGCTCGGAACTCTCCACCTGGTAAAAAGCTTGACACGAAAATAGTCCCCTCTACAGACCAGACAGACGTAAGAACAGGTTCAGAATTAGCCGAAGTGGTTGCATCACAAACAACTGCTGATGCTGGTAACTAGCTTGGCATCAGTTTCTCTGAGCAGATCTTGTTTCAAAATAAGTGCACGTGATTTGTTGACCATTGTTACTGTTACTGAAAACGGGCAAAGGCAAAAATTGCTTATTCTGACATTAAAGAGGCTTGAAATAGAAGTTGTCTAGGACAGCTGCTAGAGCTAGCAAATTTTCTGAAATTGGGTAAAAGCTTCATGTCCCAGAATGACTTCTCCCCCACACACACCCCCCACCATTCTTGCAACAGATTACATGATTTGATGTGTCTGTGATTTATCTGCTTTAATGCTACATTGAGCAGCAGAATCTCAAGGACCTAAGAGTCAATTTATAGACAAAAGATAACTGCACATACGATTGTGCTGTCTGTCCAAGTGTAACAATCTTAAATGAGTACAGCACATTCTTCAACATTACTAAAAAGTTTGTTTTGTTTTTTTAAATCTAGTCAAAACCTGGTTTTGTTTGCTTGATTTTCTGGAAAATTGATACATGGAAGATCCTCTTTTTCTTGTCTAGAACTGCTAATTCAAATAAGTATTTAGCTCTTTATGAGACATTCAGTTTACTCTATAAATTCTAAATCAGTATACACTGATATAAACCTTGCTTATCCCAGAGCTCACCACAAGTTAATAGACATGGGCTTTGCAAACTCAGACTATTAATGGCTATTTAAAACATGCCACACTCCATAAAAATTTGCCCCCAAAATTCAGAATCTGCCCACCAATTTGAGTTTCCCTGGGGCTAAAGGTTCGATTTCTCTAGGTCACCAGTAAGACTGGAGGCGTACCTTTTGGAACCATAATCATTTGGAGTTGAGTTCCTCACGTCACAGCGAGTCTCACTGTTAAGTTAGAAATTCTTAATCACCAATTATCTGGCTGCTGTTTGATACATCCATAGATTGACAATGAGGTAAAATTGGCCTGGGTAGGCAGCTTTTCTAAAGGAAAAACACAGCTGTGTTTTAGATTTCTCCAGACAGAATAGTTTCTACTGTCCTTCAAGTCCAGTGGATATTTAAGAATGCACAACATATGCTGTATCTCTTTTTTTCTCTCTGATATATACACAAATTTGTATAAATGCCCACTTTCCTAGGTTGTGGGAAAAGATTTTGTCTACTGGCATGTCAAGTCAAATAGAATGACTTAATAAAATGCACTTGCTGTTAATAACCCTTGCACACAGCAGTTCGTTTGTTGCCGTGGGTCTCTCCCGTGCCATTTAAACTGAAGACTCTGTTGTCATCAAAGTGTTAATCTCTTAAGAGATAATTGTGTAACTCTAATCCCTTTTCAGTGTGTAAAAAAGATTCCTTGGGGAAATAAAAATGGCAAGAAGGCTTGTGATTAGTGCTTTGCTGTCTTCCTGGTCTGCTAATAGCACAGAGCAGTAAATCTCTGCCCCAATAAAAACCTAAATCAAAGTGCTGCTGCTCAGGGGTGTGACCTTCCTAGGGGCCACATTTACCAGCTGCATAAAGGACTGTGCAAGTGATCCAAATACTCTAAACATTCGGTGTTTTCAAAACCACTGATTGTGTAGTGTCTTTCAACTGATCTGAAACAATGCTTCCTTCACTGCAGGAATTAAGCTCAAAATGAGAAGAGTGAAGGCCAGGATCATTCCACCTGAGCCCTCACACAGGGGACTAAAAGAAATGTCACTTGGCCCAATAATTAGTATCTCTTCAACCTCCAAGGAATATTTCATTTTATGGTGAAAGAGAGAGGAAGATCAGTTACAACCATGAAATTGTTGAGCAATGTGAAGTTGAGCGTCAGTAGTTCAGGGAGATTTTGCATCTGGTATATTTTCTTTCAGTAAAGAAGGGGTTTTCACGTAATGCGAAACCCCTTTCCCACCCCCCTTTTTTGGCTTGCCCTGGTTTTGGAACCAGTACAGAGAAGACAGTTTATTCCTGGAGAAAAAAGACCATGGAATTCACTTACTTGCTGCTTTCCCTATACCCCCCTCTTCTTTTAAACTAAATTCCATAGCAAATTAGAAATTATGTGTGGATTCCAATATTTCTGAAAGTTCAAATGAAACTTGGTGGCATGCTGAACTTCAGAAGAGCTTAAGACAGAGACAAACAAGATTTGAAAAACACAAGCCAGCACACCTGTGAATTTACTAGAGCACAGTGATCTGCCTACTCTTGTCCTCTTCTTATCTTGAATTTAGCTTTACAAAGCTTAATTTACGTGACCTGCGTGGAAGCCAAGATATAAAGGGGTTTTTCATGAGTGCTAAATAGAAGGAAAAAACTATTCAAGCAATGTTAAAGGCATAAAATTAAACATCACAAGAGCTTAAAGTTTCGTTTGTCATGGCTTCATGAAAGAGTAGTGCAGGATTTGGGACAGTACTTTTCATACATTTTTTAACAGTAAGGCCCATGGAGAGAAGCCAGAATGAAATAACTTTCTCAGGCTATACCAAGTTAACATTTTCACATTTCTGTGTTTTCTGCCTTTGCATTAACGTTAAGGTAAATAAATTTAATAAGAATGCCAAATGTTTATTAGCACTGTGTGCATATGCACTGACATCGGTCTGTAACTGGGCAGATGTCATTGTGTTTGTTAATGACAGCATTTACGTGGTGATTCTGTTCGTCTAAAATGTTTTGAGAATGTAATATATAAATAATAAGGAAAGGAATACATATATAATAAGGAAAGCTGCATTAGAAGTGCACAGAGGGCAAATGTTAGTTCTTGGCAAAGGAGAGAGGAGCACTTCTTTTTTTAGGAGAGAAGTGAGTCCCCTTATCTTTGAAATGCTCGTGCAGGTCAATTAGATTTTTTTACTACTATTACAACAGGAGTTAGACTGACATTTTAGTAGTTCCAGAATTACGAATCAGTGAATCATTACTGATGAGAGGAAGTAATACAAAGCTGTCTGAACTTGTGGCATTGCCGTGTAGTTGAAACCAAACTGGCATTTTCTATTGATTTTTTTTTCTTATGATAGTCATAATTTAAAAGTTATCTGCATAACGTTTCCACTGTAGTGTGCCAAGTAATATGCCCAGCAGTCACAAAGCTTATCCCATTAGATCCATTGCACCCAAAAATGGAAGCACTTATAAATAAAAAAGCATTTATAAATTACAAAGTTCAGTTCTGTTCGTCACTTGAAAACCTTCCCTGATTTTTTTTTAGTACTTTGCAATATGAGCTCTTTTTAAGAATAAATAAAGCAAATTTAAAAAAAAAAAAAAGGTTTTATTTCAAGAGTTTTCTAACACAATTTCACTGTAAGTTGCTAAGCTATGGAGTGGGATAAATGAAAACTAATAAATCTGAAGATCTGAGGATACTTAGAGTGTAGTTTACCATTAGAATGAAAGCTTGATTTTATTAAGAATGCTGTGCATGTTGTACGTGGTATTTCCAACCAGTTATCAGGTTGAGGCAAGCATTGCTAATTCTGCTGACAAGTTATGCTATTAAAGATGGGCTGTGCTTCCTATTGCATGCATTACACTGACACTATACTTTCTTTCCTTTCCTTTTCTCCTGTGCCATGCTTGCTGTGTAGCAAATGGAATCTCTTGCAGTAAGTTGAAGTTCTTTCATATTCTTTGTCCATCTCTAGATGGACTAATACACCCCAATTTTACTGTTTTACTTCTAAGCATGTTCTCCTTTTTTGTTATAATTTTCCTGTAGAATATGTGGTTCTACATGCAGTGACTAAAATCATGTACTAAGGTGTGTTTTGTGAAATCTAAAAATGCTGAGCCAAAATTCTGACACCTTCATATGCTGTTTTAAATGGTCATTTTCAATTTTTTTTTTTAAATCAGGTCTTTGAATGGCCTGAAATGTTATTTTGAAGGTAACATTTTTTGTTATTTTAAAATTCATAATTTTTTTTTTAAAATTGGTAATATTTGGTGAATGAAAAACTACGGTTTATAGTTGAGACATGTTTCAAAATGTTGGGATTTTTATGTGTTGATGAATAGTTTCACTACTATTGGTCTCTAATATTTATTTAAGAAGAACAAAAATAGAGTTGCTTGATGTGGTAACCAAATACTGAGCGAGTCAAACTTGAGTCATCAATTTGACCTTAGTTTGTCTCCATTCAGGTTAGCAGCCATAAGGGTGAAATGGAATTATTGTTTTCCAAGAAAAAAAAATGGTGTTACATGCCAAGCTATCATGAGGTTATTTTTTTTTAATTATGCTATGCTGTGTCTGCTTTTCAATTAATTTTTAACTCCCTGACCACTTCCAACATATGCGTGTTTAACTGCTACGTCGTGTTGCCAGTTCTCCAAAATTTGAATGGAGTGACTTTGATCCCTACTGGAGAACCTCGGGCTGTGTCCCTGCTGGTGAACTAAACGGGACCAGGGAGCAAGAGCGTGTCCCGGGGCTGGCCTCAGGGCTGAACGGGCAGCACCTTCCCTCCGGGGCACCAACCAGCCCCTCACGTGCCCCAGCATGGTTGCAGAGAAGACAGAAGCCAGAGCCATTTCCAGGAGGTCGTATCTTAACAGTCACTCTGTATTTTGGGAGGAGACCAGTGAGCCCCACAGATTCTCGCTTGGCAGTGCTCCGAGGCCTCAGCTGCAGGAATGGCCTCTGGGCAGGTTTATTTAACAGGCAGCATCTGGTCATGCCCTGCCTCTTCATTCTCTTGGCAACTGATAGGTGTTGTCCCTGCCCACCAGTCAGTTCTGTCCTAGCAAGTCCCACATCCGTTCCCTCCCATTTTTCCTCGCTTTGGATCTGCCAGGCTTTCCTTCAGCTCCTGTGGGTCTTTGCTGTAATACCAGATCTGCTGAGATTCTTCCCTTCCATTTGGGGCAGGAACGCTCTGACCCTGCTCACCGGTAACAAACACCAAACATACCAGCTCAGATAGTAGAAACACTTTATCCATAACAGCAGAGAGCTCAGACGAGGCAAATTTGCAGTGCTGAGCTCTGCTGCTCTGGCAAACCAAGGCTGGAGTGTGAGCAGCCCTGTCTGCCTGGCCTTCAGCAGGACAAGCCCTGCCAGGGTGACACCTGCTGGCTTGGTGCTCTCCTCCTGCTCCCACTCTCCATAAACCTCCTGCAGAAGACGACTAGCTCTACCTGCTTTTGGAGTGCCCGTGGCTGACTGTTCAGAGATGGGTAATTGGTGTCCACCCCTCCCTCATGAACAAAGCTGAAATTTGCCAGAGAACCTCTCTTTTGACCTCAGCCTCTCTGGCTGGTACAGAAATTTTGGGAACTGGAATGCTAAGGATATAGTTCTAATTTTGGCTTATTAATAAAAATCTTGGCACTTAAATAATGAACAATATGTAAAAAAAAAAAGTCAAATTAACATATACAGTGTTTCTAAAGTACTTTTTATTAGTATTTTTGCTGGATTGGTGTTTGTGCTGGCATGTGCACAGACCCCAGTTCAGCACATCTGAAGTACGCACTGGTAGCCAAGCATGTATGAAGTGTGTTAAGGAAGCAAAGACATTAATAGCTGCTTCTTCTTTCTGCCATGTTTGGCTTGAAACTCTGCTCTGGTTCCTCAGAGCAAATGGAACAGTCATTGAGCCTACCCTTGGTCACTGTGTCTGTAAGAGAAGACAAATCAAATACGGTTTGTCTGTGAGGCTTTCCTGCCAAAGGCTCAGGAGACCTCCTGACTTGTACTTACAAAATTTTCACTTCTTCCATAATTTGCCAAAGATTAAATATTCTGCTCTTCCCCACCACAATCCAGCTGTGGAACTATGAGATTCCACCTCCTGTCAGAAACATGGATACTGGGACCATAAGCATATTAACTTGGCTGCTGTGGGAGACATGCCCATTGTACGTTATTTCAGTGTGTCTGACACCTTCTGCGTGGTGCTGCGCATTGCACTGGAAGCAACAAGTTAATACTCGTAGAATAAAATCTGCTTAATCTGGGAGAAGAAACTGTAGGAACCAGATGTCCTCTTACACATTAAACTCTGTCCATCTGTTGTATAATTTCTTTAAGATGGTAGAAAATCCATGAGCTGCAGTGGAAGTTGCAGAGGTGGCATTTCGTCCTTCCTACTCCTTGCTGGATTTATTGCCTCTCTTTGTCTCCCCTTAGAGAAGCAGGCAGGAGCTTTGACTGTCTTAGACAACTACTTCAGTGCTTCTGTCTTGGATTTCCATCCTCTCAGAAGAGGTCTTTTTACCGTTTCTGAAATTTTAAAGAATTTTATGCTCTAGGCAGCAAAGTCATTTCCACCATGTTCTGCCTCCGCTTTCCAGCTGCAAATTGGGAACAGTGAAGCTAACCCACATAAACTGCTTTGAGATTGATGCTGACGTGCTACCTGAGAGCTAGCCATCATAATTTTGATTTTCAATGGCATATATGACTTACCTGCAGAAGAAAGAACATTACTTGTTTTCTGAAATACTATACAATCAGTAATAATCTCAGTAAAATGTTTTTTGAGAACTGAACTATCTCGATGTGGTTTATTACTCACTGAAAATCATCACAACTTACTGGTCTTTGTTAATTAATTCTTCTCCTGCAAATCTTTCCTTAGCAATTGGAACTGTGTCAGAGATTATATAAACTGCACTTCCAGCTGCTGTTGCTTTTTCAGTCCTACTGTAAACTTATCGGACAAGTGCATGAAGTCAGTTCCATGCCAGAGGTACGTAATGAACTACAAAGTCTTATGCTGAAAATACCACTTTACTTGCTTGTCCTTTGTTTTTGATTTCTCTGGGCTTACACCAAGGACTACACTATTCCACCCTAAATCTAAGTCTGCAGACAAAACCCTTCAATACACCAGCATCCACCTTAAAATACAGTCAAGATTGTACTTTTTGTAATTGACTATACTTTCAGAGACTGGGATCTTTCACACGTTGTCTTTAAAAGTCACTTCGGCCAGTGGTAACGAACTAGAGTGATATATGAAATCTTAATTTCACTCACACTTTAGAAAGAAAAGCTGTGTCAACATCTGCAAGTGATTTATTTTTTTTTAATTGAGGCCTTAATTTTTAGGGGAAATGAGCCTTTTTCACACATACAGAAAATATCCTTTTCCTAGATCATGACTGATTTTATTGGAAATTTGTGGAGGCACTTAGACCAGGAGCACTTGTTAGCAGGACCAAAATTTACCACATTAATTTACAAAAAAAAAAAA
>VXBW01007847.1:217-13465 GCA_013400375.1 Thinocorus orbignyianus
CTCGCCTCGGCGACCGCGCCTCGGCCCGGGCAGCTGGGAGCAGAGCAGCAGCTCGGCCGGGAGAGGCGGAGGGGGTACATCTGCTCCCCCTCGCCTGGTGCAGCGGCTCCCCTCAGGGCGAATGTCTCCCCTTAGCAGTGGCCGGCTCCCTTCAGGGCGGGCTGTGTCCCCTCAGGCCTAATGTCTTCCCTCAGAGCGGGCCATCATCTCCCCTCAGCATTGGCCATGTCCCCTCAGCATGGCCTGTCTCCCCTCAGGGCTGCACACTTGTGTTAAAACCCCACCTTTTGTACCCATTTATTGCTCTTGTCCGATGTTAAAGGCACCTTTCTTGCCTCGAGTGGCAGCCCCAGGTGAGGTGGGGGAAGATGGCAGCTTGGAGTGGCTCCATGCAGGACTTTGCTTGTTTGGAAAAAGACAATATATGCCTCATTGGACCATTTGTGGCCCCTCAGGATGCTGAAGACCCCAGTCCTTGTGCCCTCTTCTGCCCACTTTGGCAGGGCTTGGCCTCCAACATATAATGGTCAGAGCTGGAAGGGACTTCAAAGATTATCCAGTTCCAACCCCCCTGCCCTGGGCAGGGACACCNAAGGTCTCCCTGGAGCCTTCTCTTCTCCAGGCTGAACAGCCCCAGCTCTCTCAGCCTGTCTTCATAGGAAGATGTGGGGCTGCATCGTCATTCTCCAAACCGGCAGATGTGTTGGGTGAGTGAGACTAACACGGGGGTTTCGAGGTCAGTTTTCGGCTCCTTTTTGCCCACAAGCTGTTGAATTTCACTCAAAGCACAGCCAGCCATGGGCTAGGAGAGGGGTGCGGATCACCGCTCGCCAGGGCTGGCGCTGGGCGCTCTAGGTGCTGTGGGTTTTTTAACACAGCTTATGCAATCCCTGCAGGAGTGGGTTCAGGTGGAAACATGGTGCTGTGGAAAAGTCGAAGAGATGGGCGTGCATGGTTTGCAGCCTGGGACACTTCCATCCTGGAGCAGTGTCCAGAGAGCTGCCGGTGCCAGTGATAATCCTTAAATCCCATGGGCGCTGCTGGTGGCATGGCATGGCAGCATTGTAATGACCTCTGCAGAAAAGCTTAGAAAGGCTTATAAAAGCAAAGAATAGAAAGAGGCATGCTGCAGAAAAGCCTGAGTGTGACAGTGACACATCAGGTTATAAAACAGATTGGACAAAAGCACGAGCAAAACATCCCCAGTGCTGATGATATCCATTTTCAAGAAAACCCTTGCTACTAAGTAAATATCAGCTAGGAGCTAAGGAAACTGAAAACTATTGGTAGCAGAAGCAGGGCTGGAGGTTTACAAAAACATCTTGAGTCTCGGGACTTAAGGACCACAGCACATCCTGGGGGGTCCTACCTTTTATACACAGAAAGATCAGGTACTTCACTCCCTGCCTACACAGTCACCTCTTCCAAATTTTCACCACAAAAATAGATTTTAATGATATATTTAGTCAACTAGTGAAATTATTTTGGAAAGTATGTATCTTGCCTGCCTCCCACCTCATCAGTAACCAAAACAAAATATTAATTCACTTCCTGTTCTTCAACATGTTTGGAGATGACACCTAGTACCAGTTGCTCCATTACGTTGCCAGGGACAGAGGTGAGACTAACCGGCCTGTAGTTCCCTGTGTCCTCCTTCTTGCCCTAATGGAATTCCCATTTTTCCCATATAATGGAAACTTTTAGGGTATATAGCAAAAATTGGAGATGGTGAGGATTTTGTTCTGTATGTTTCATAGAGATGCGTCTAATAAGGGGTTGGATTTGTGATCTCTTCACACCTAGCAGCATGTCAGCCGTCAACGCATTCGTCTCACTTGAGAGGTAACAGTGCACTCAGTCATTCCTTTGGGGTTTCTCATTCAGCTGCCTTTTGCTTGCAGCTCAAAGTACTTCACTGTTCCTGTCACTGTTGACAAAGTCTGATTCTCTTTCAGGACACAAAAGAACATTTTGAACAAACAAATGCAAACCAAACTGTTTCCAGTTCTGCACAGGATATGGCCAGTTCCTAGACTTTTATTTCCTATTTAAAATATTCCAAGGGGTGTTTTCATGCATGACCTGATTTTCCATCAGTATTCTTCATACCAGCTTCAGTTGTTGTGTACCACAATGTAAAGATGCCACTGATGTCTTTAAGCTACACTAAGGATCTGAAGGAAGAACAATCCCATGGTGATTCAGCAGATGATCTCCCCAGTGGAGAGGTGGAACACTCACTGCACCTCATTTTAATTGTTAGCACATTAAGCAGATTAAAAAAACCCAAAAAACTTAATGTGCATTTCACTGGTCTTGGAGCTGTGCTGGAAAGGGCTCAGTATAAACACAGAAAATCAACAGGCCAATAACTACTTACTGTTACAAAATAAAGCTGATGTCTACTATATACCAGTGGTAATTCAGAATCAGTGAGACAAAATTGTTCTGAGCATTTGTCAGGTACACCTCTTCTAGATGTACATGGCTCCTCAAAAATTACTCCTGTGAGCTTTCCGGTTTTACAAAGCTGGACTACATCTGTAAGCAAGCATTTCAAGATCAGTGCAGATCAGTAATTTGGATTTCAGTTTGAAAAGAGGTCCAGAGGGGAAAAAATCCAAATGCTCCATTGTAATTTCATATGATCTTCTTCATTTTATATTAAGCATATGTAATAACAAGTAATTTCCAGCATATTGTCTTTTGTAACAAAATCAGCATGAAACTACCTACAGTGCAGTTTTCAGAAAACACTCTCTAGGTTGTTTGGGAACCTACTAAGGGTATTTTATGAAGTACTGAGACAAATATAAATTCCATCTTCTATGCAATTACTCACTGCAACAAATCTGTAATTGGTTTTAGTAGGAAAATGACTTTGCATATTGGAAGTGTGCATGAGCTTGTCTGTGAGAGAGAGAAAAAGAAAACTCACAGAGTTTTTAATTAGAGATTGTAAATCTTCAGATCTTAAAAATGTGAATTTAAAAGGTAATTAAATAAAAACAGATTTGTGGTGAGTTTCCATTCCAGAGAGGGAATTCTGTGTCCTGAATTATCAAGTGAAGACCCTTGATAACTGAACGATGGGTGAAGACCCCTCACCCTTACTTGCACCTATCACATCACATCAAACTGTCACATCAAGTTTTGTCACATTAAATTGTTCAGTTATGTCTTTCGGGTGGCTTTAACAGGATTTTTTTCTATGCATCTATTAGGATACCTATTTTCTATGTATCTACGGGGAAAAATCTTATCAATTGCATATCGTTCTGTGATGACCCTCCTCTAATTGTTTCTCCTTCATAGTATGTTTTTGAAAACACAAAAAGAAAGACCTGCTTTTAAAACATGTTGTGTTTGATGGCATCTGAGTCCATGGAGGTCTTTGTGGTCCCTGGTCACAGAGGGTATTTTTGAGTGCTGCTCTCTGCTGAAAATGCTGCAGGATTTGCAGGGTTGCACCTGAAGCTGGGCTCTTTTCAGAACCTGGGTACTTTTGTGCAGGGTGTTTGTCACCTTCAGAAATGAAGACCAGCTGCCTTGGGTGCCTGGCGCCCACGCAGCAATCATGAGGTGTGTGAACATCATTGCTCAGATAGCTCTGGGATGTGTCAGAGACAAACAGCCAAGCGAGTTACAAACCAGGTGGGTATCAACCTGCCTGATGCCACTTAGTCAAGCGCAGACTCTGGGTGCTGAAAATACCCCTTTTCCTTCTTCAGAGGGGTTGGCAGGCTGGGGCTGGGCTCAGCACGGCCAAGGTGCAGATGGCAGCCCAGGTGTGAAGATCTCCATGAGATGTGTTACCGTTTCGGCTCTTGACCTGGGTAGGAGGTGTGGGGCAGAGCAGATATGAGCTGATGGCATGTTTCATCTGGCATAAAGATGGTCAGAAAGCTGAGGTGGTGTGGTGGAGACTCAGAGGAGGCAGAGGGCACAGGCTTGGAGCAGCTCAGGCTGCTTTTGGCTCATGCCTGTACACTTGCAGGTGTTGCAGCAGCACGTCAGCTTTGGGAGTTTCTTGTGCAGCCTGTAACGTCAATGGTAACTGAGCTGCTTTTATTTCTCCTCTGAGGAGGATGACCCTCTTCCCTCTGAACTTCCCTGGCTCGCATGCAGCAGTGTTTGTGTTCAGCAAGCGAAGCTAAGGTTCTGCTGCTGCTGGATGAGATCGTGGCATCCAGAAACCCAGGCTGTTGATCCTCTGTCAGCTGGCATCACATCCCTGGTCTCCAGTGCAAAGCCGTGCCAGCAGGGTGGCACTCAGTTTGGATGCATGTTTTCCTACTTGAGGTGCAAGATCACCTTAACCTGTGGGCACTGCCAGATCCTTCCTTTTCAAACATAGGCTCTTCAGAGGCACTTTCTGTTATTTTGGGGTGTCCTTTGTCTTCTGTGCACGTGAGCAGGGAGCAGCAGCACATTCATAGCTTGTATGGGAAGCGACGCTGTTTTGCTTAGCCTGTGCCATATTTGGGTTGGCAATCAGAGAACTGGAAAATGAATGATGCATGTACTGATAATCACTGCTTTCCCCAGAAAGCGTGGAGTTCAGATCTCATCCATTCTATCCTGATGGAGAGAGAGGGACCATCACCTAAAACTTTTTGTTGCTCTCTGACTCACACGCCATTGCCCTTTGGGATTTGCAGCACTGCAGCTTGTTAACAGTTGTCAGTGGGAGGCCTGCAACTGGGCTGCTGGGTCTGGAAATCTCTTTGCCAGTCCCTCCCACCCATTGGGAAGGGTGGCTGCTTTAGAGCTGCTCAATGGGATCTCCTTGAGGTTGGCGTCAAAGTCTTTTCCCAAGCTCCCTGGGTCTGCTTTTCCACCTGGCTAATTCACTTAAATAGCTTATAATTAGGGAGGAGCCACCTAATTTTTTCCCTTGCTGATGGGAAAGGCCATCCTTGACCTTGATTAACCCCAAGTACAACTACATCTCCATAACTGTGTTTGCATCTCTCTTTTTCTGGCATTTGCCACCTTGTTTTCCAGTTAGCCGCCCAGTGCTTGGGCTGTTGGCTCATGGATGGGGAACACAGAGCCCTTGGAAACCCCGAATTCTAGAAAACACCTGGCATCACAGCTCAGGTCTCTTCCTTCTGGCATGATATTGTTTAAACAACCTCATCAGCGTGGCTATGTCGTAATGAGGTTGTGTGTCACAGGGCTTGTTCTCCCAGAAAACACAGGAACCTTTTGGGATCATAAGTGGTTTGAACTCTTTGCAGGTAGAGTTTCTGGTCTTGCAGTGTGGCTTCACCCTGTGTGGGCAACTCCACCAGCACGGCAACCCCATCATTATGTGGCTTGTCTTTCTGGAGCTTGTCAAGCTCTTCCAGTTCTCGAGCAGCGTGATGCCACACAGCAAACACACCATGGAGTGGCTTGGGGTTTGAAAAACACAGAGATAAATTCAGAAACCCTCAAAATCCAGCCAAATCAGATTTTCTAAGAGTAAAAATAAATAATAAAAGGGGTTTGTTCCACATAAGTAAGAGGAGGAGAGAAACTGCACAATATAGATATGTGCTTTATATACAGAAAAGGTCAATTTCTAGGTTGTATTTTCAGCAAATAGAAAGCAGGAAAAAAGCCCAAAGATTGTGACATGCTCAAGGCAAGGGACTAGTTGGAATAGTGAATTATGAAAGGACTGGAAAGTCTAATAATTAATCCAGTGGCAACATTTTTATTATGGTTCTGCCAGACAGGTTTTGGGCTTGGATGGCCAAAAAAAAGGCATAATAAATGATGTTTGCTGACAGCAAAGCTTGGGAGTGACAAAGGCCAGAGAAGAACCAGGCAGAGATGGGCTCAGATTTAACAGTGACAAACTGCATGCAAGCGGTCGGGGTTCCTGCTGCAAACTCGTCAGCTGGAAGTAACAAAGGAAGAGAAAGGCTCAGACACTGGTTATGAGCCAGCCATGGGGCATGGCCACATAACAGCAAATAGGAGTTTAAGTCAGGTCAGAAGAGACATTATCAGTAGAGACAGGGAAGGATTACCACTGCTCAGTGTGGGTGTTGCTGTGATGGCATCTGGCAAGCTGCTGCACAGCGCTGGCCACCCACAGGCACCTTAACCCCAGCGCAGAACTGGCCAGAAGCGCTGCTGGGGGGTGCATGTCTCACAGGAGGGCAGGCACATCGGTGTAAACTGCAGGAGTAAATGTAGGCTCTTCTCTGTGGAGCCCACAAACAGGACAAGGGGCAATGGGCACAAACTGCAACACAGGAAATTCCATCTCCACATGAGGAAAAACTTCTTTCCCTTGAGGGTGGCAGAGCCCTGGCAAAGGCTGCCCAGAGAGGTGGGGGAGTCTCCTTCTCTGGAGACATTGCAACCCCACCTGGATGCCTTCCTGTGCAGCCTGCTCTGGGTGACCCTGCTCTGACAGGGACTTGGTCTGGATGATCTCCAGAGGTCCCTTCCAGCCCCTAAAATTCTGTGATTCTTGCCCAGGACAACAGGGATGTTACAGTGCCATGGCTGAGAGGATGAGCTCCCATCACCAGTGCCATCCATCCCCATGTGAAAAGAGAGTCAGAAAAGCTCTGAGAGAACTTCAGAGAAATTCTTTGTTTGGAGTTGGTGTGCAACAAATCCCACTGGGACACACTGCATTCACAGCCACATCTCGCCAGTCATTCAGGATGAGGAACAGGAAATGGGGGCCGTTTGCCAGTCTATTCAGCAGATGCACAGTCACTGGTCAGCAGCTTTCTGAAATAACAGCAGTCATCACAGAGATTTTCTCCATGACCAAGCCACCATTTGAATAGAGCTGGTAAATAAATGTTGTCCAGTAACATTTGTCCCAATCCTAAGGCAGTAAATTACCCTTATGATACTGCTTTTAAATTCCTTCTACGTTTTCTGTTTTGTTTTGGTTTGTTTTTTTTTTTCTTTAAAAAAGTGTTGATCACCCAGATTATCATTAGCAAATCCTAGGCCACGTTTGCTGCCAGTGGATGTCAGAGGCTATCGTCGCTGTTGAGACGGACTCGACACCAATAATTTCTTACAGCAAAAGCAATGTTATTACACAAAGCTTACTCTTTCATAAGAAAGCTCTTCTGGTTCCTCATATCGTGTCTTCCCTTCATTAGTCCCACATGTTGTTTCTCTTCCTCTGGCTGGCTCACGCACTTAGGTGTCTTTTGCTTTTTCAACTTTTTTAGAAGTTATTTTCCATCTCTTGTTGCTCCATGCCCACGCTCTCAGGGGTACAGTGTAATCTTGTCAAGGTCAATGCTACCTGGCAGCTGGCAGCTTCCACAGGCTGTTTGACAGCTATTTCTCAGCCTCTGTCCTGGTTAGAGGTAAAACAAACAAATTCTCTGTTTTACAATTTTACTTCTGTAGCTGGGCCTCTTCCAACTCACTAAACTTTCACTTCAAACACCAGGATAATAATTCACTTTGCTTCAGCGCTCGCCATCAGATCCCCTTCTGCTCAGGCACTGATGGCCCTTCTTTAGCTGTGGGTGTGAAAGAAGCCTGATTGATTGCAGCCTGATTGCAGCCTGATTGCAGCCTGGCTGGACCTGGCCTGGAGCACTGCTTGTACCAGGTGTTAGTACCAAAACCCATGAGTTGTGAGGTTTCAGGACCTTTACTCCACATTATGATACTGCACATGTTCACTGCATTAATGCATATGCCTTTGATGGGCAGAAAATGTTCTTCAATAGACCCAGAACCCACGACTGTCAAACAAATTCACTTGTGAACGGATACTAGTATAAAAGGGAGTCTTCTCACCATTTATCGGATTGAAAAGAATTCCTTAATCTTTATGAAAAACAGCCACCCACAATTATCAGTCAGTAATTTGAAATGCCAGTTGCTTTCCTTTCTGACACAGAAAATATATGTCTATTTGTGTGGTAAAGATATTTGATAACCATGTGCTGCATTAACAGGGCAGGAAAATTAATCCCATGCAGTGCACAGGTATAAATATCATTAGCTAAATCAAGAAGAATGTGACAATCCTGGTGAGTGCATCTATTTTGGGGAAATCATGGGGTTGGAATAAGACTAAAATAAAAACGTGACACCTGGATCTTGTCTCTAACTGTAAAATATTTCCTCTTCCACAAAAAGGTTGCAGCTTGTTCCTTTCGTAAGGCTTCTGGTTTAGCTTCCCTATAATTGTGGCCTGAGAAATTCCAGCTGAACTTTGAGGTTGCGGCATCTCACTACAAATAGACACTGCCTATTTTTGCAAGCAAGTTTACAAACCAGTCTCATTTGGAACGGTGGCTTGCGCCGTCCTTATATCACCTCTGAACTCCACAACTACCTTGAAACTTTTCATAAGGTAAAATTCAGCCCCTTGTACTCAGCCAAAGCTGCTGTTTATCTCATGGAAAATTTTAAAAGTCACTCTGCTCCCTCCATGCTGGTGTATTTGTACCCTCATGGGAGCAGACACAGAACAGAACACTTGTGGTTTGTGTGTTTGAAGATCCCAGCCATGCCTTTCTGGGCACACAAAAGCTGCTTTTGTCAGTCTGAATATCCTCTTCTGCAGCCTTCTGCTAATGGGAAACTGTTTTGTTATGAGTTGTTTATTCAATAAGGAGAGATGGTGCTTGCTTTTGTCACTGTTACACTGTTAGGATTTTAAGCTCCTATGTATTTTGCACGATAAAACCCCACTTTTCAAAAGCTTTGATGATGGCAGCTGGGGCTGGAGATCTCCTCTTGGATAATCTGGCAAGGTTGGTAGGTTTTCTTTGCTCAGATGAAAGCACTCTGCATTGGACTCCTGAGCATACCTGGCTCCTTCAGCAGCTGTGAGCGTGTCAGGGGGGGTCAAGGAGCCCGTTAAAGTGTGGCCTGAACAGGGACTAATTCATTCCCGAGGGTAACTTTGGACTGACACAGAAAGCCAGTGCTGCTTCTGGGCGTTGGGAAGCCAGCTAATTCTTCCAGGACCTGACAGCATGTTATTTTTAGCTGAAAATAATCCCGGGCTGTTCAACACACAGAGAACCTGAGAAGCCCCAGGGCAGCAGCCAGGGCACCGGGGCAGGGTGAGCACAGCAGCTCTGTGCTCTGCTCAGAGCAGAGACGTCTGACCCCTATGGCCATTCCTGTATGAACCAGACACTCTTGCAGCACACAGGGAAGATGAATAGTCCGTTCTAATGACCTGTTTTCAAATTATTTAGAAACAAATAAACAAACAAACAGAGGTATTTCTTGAGACAGGAGACATTAGGAGTCAGCAAAATAACGTTTGATGCTCATCCTCACACAGAGAACCCGTGGCCCTGTAGATCTCTCTTATTTTATACATTTATCAAGGCGGTTAGAGGACCTCAGTCTGTTTTGTGAGAAGAGCTGGTGTTTCCCCGGAAGGTGTGAGGGGATCTGGACACAGATTTATTCTGTTTTAATTGTGTCCTTAATTTCCCTGGCCCATGGCACAACAGCAGCAGTGCCGGGAAGGGAGCTCTGAAGATCTCCAGTCAGGACGATGATGATCATTATTACCACTATTATTATTGTTGTTGTTGTTATTGTTATTATTGTAAAAGGAGGCTTGATTTCTAGACCTTACTCTAATTTGAGGAGCAGAGCTCACGTGGTGACACGGGACACAGCTGCTTTGGGCATTAGGAACATTAAACCAAACGATAACAACCAAACCCGGTTAGAGCGGGCTCATGCTGGAGTCAGTGCTGTTACCAGAGCTGCCTGCACCAAGAACAGGAGTTAGTTCTGAAAACACAGATCTCTTTCTGCCTTTAGACTCGCTTGAAGGGAAGTGCTGCCCCTGCAGGGAAAACTGGGAAAAACCAGTTTGAAAAAGAAACTTGTGCCAGCACCACAGGAGGATAAAATCCCCAAACCACTTGGGAATGGCGGCTCCCAAAATCATGTGAGGTGAGGGATAAACACAGGGTGTGACCACAAAAAGCCTCCAGGAGCAGATCCTGGGACTGGGCGGGAATGGGAGCTGTTGCTGCGTGACCACAACGTCTCTGGGCTCCACAAAAACCCACACAAGAGCTTGACTGAGCCTCCAGGTGTCACCACTCCTGCTCCTCAGAGCCGTGGAGGTGACACGCTGGAGCTCAGCGCCCAGCACGGTGCCACAGCCCGCTCGCAGGAAAGAGGGGGGTGAGGGACTCGGGTTCATAAATCCCCAAGGGCAGGGACTGAGGTGAGGTAAATCTCAAGGTCCGGATGCAAACTGTTATTAATTTCCCCAAATGGTTAGTACAGGCCCTAACGAGGCTGGGATAATTGGTTAGGATTATGCAAACTATAGCAAGCAGTGAGCTATGGCTTGTGGTACTGGGCACGTCCCTTACAGAACAACAAGCAGTATGTAAGGTTGTTGCTTAACAACTGTCACTGAACAGCTGTAAGAGAACAGAGGGACCGGGGGACAGAGAAAGGAAAAGACAGAGAGAAAGACAGAGGTGAAGAGATCACCCAGCCTGGTTCCAGCGTCTTTTCTGGGGAATCTTCCCAGGCAAAATCTTCTTTCCTGGGAAGATGTTTCCAACAAAGGTCTTTGTTCTCCCTCCCAAGGGGCATCATGTTTTTGTGTTTGCTGAATTAGCAGGTGCCCCCCCTTGCCAAGGGCAGCCTCGTCTCAGGTCTCTCCCTTCTCTCAGGTGCCATGTAGCATGACTGCGGTGGAGAGGCCAGTGCCACAGGCATGTCCGTGTGGCATGAGCTCTGTAATCTGCATTATCAGGGGCAGGAGTGTTCGCTGGCATGTGCATTTCGCAGATAATGAAGGAAAGGTCAGGCATCGGGCAAAAGGGCCTTGGACAGAGAACTGGCAAGCTCACTGCATGAGTGGCAGAACTGTCTTGTCTCCACGAGGCAGCCCTCCCACTGTGCTCCCAGAGCCCGTGAGCCCTATCAGCTCTTTGAACGTCAGGCCCACATTCATTTTCTTGCGAGCCTGCCCAGGGAGGTGGTGGAGTCCCCGTCCCTGGAGGGGTTTCAGAACCGTGCAGCTGTGTCACTTCAGGGCATGCTCTGGTGGCCCAGATTGTTGGGGTTTTGATCTCAGAGGTCCTTTCCAGCTGCGATGATCCTGGCATTCTGTGATTTCCCAGCCATTTTTACAGCATCCCCCGACAGCCCTTTCATTATCTGGTGGGAACCGCCTTGCGTGGAGCTAGAGCAGTGTTGTATGGATCCACTGAAAGGATGCAATGGTGCTGCCAGGGGTTCTCCTCTTTCTGGTCCCAAAGCCCACAGGAGCGTCCAGTCCCCAGGACCCCGGGGAGAGCAGTGTCCCAGCCCAGCCAGGACACACAACATGCCTGTGGGGTGCTCTGGGCTAGACAGGAGCCCTGCACTGAGCACAGCCGCCCTCTGGAGAGCCCCGTGGGTCTTTTCCTGACAGCTGCTGCCTTGCTGTCTCTGAGCTCTCTCATCTTCCTTCCTGTGCTGTTCTTCCTGTCTCTTCTTCATTTTTTCTTTCTTCTTCTACTTAAATGGGGCAATGGTTGCCATTGCCCTGCCTCTGTTAAGGGTTTCTCCTTTGATTTCAAATTTTGACGCATTTCCCCGCAAAGACACATGCTGTTTTAATCAGCAGCAATCAGCCATTAAAGCCAGATTAATTAAAGAAATGAGTTGACGTATTTTTCTAGTTATCTGAAACAGGCAGGAGGACAGCTCTGCAACCTCGCATTTATAATGCTGTTTGCCTGCAACAGATCACTGGTGGCGTCACTGCTGATCTGAGCAGATGACGCCGTGGCACCACTGATCGTTTGCTTGAATAATAAAACATCTGAATTAGAATCTACAGCATCCTTTGGAAATAGGTATTTTGGCCCTTTTTTGCCGTTTATGCTGCAGTTACGAGCCCTGCTCTGTAGTTTCTTAAAGCCATGCCATGAACCCAACGTGCCCACTGCCCGACTCCATTCACAAGGTATTGAATTCTTTTTTCTGGCTCTGCTGTAGCTGCTGCTGCCTGACACCCAGGGCAGATGGACAAGGCCCCGCAGGACCACAAGGCTCTCTACAAAGCTGGAGCAATGACTGTTCCTGCCTTTTCTATTTTGAAGGCTTTTAAAAACGTCATGGTCAGCACAACCCCATCTGACTTCGGGGTCAGTATAAAATCACGGGGTAAAGGATGTCATAGAGTGTCAGAGTGACAGCAAAATGGTGCTGAGCTGCTGATGCCTTTGAATGTGAGATGGTGTCTTGGATGAAGCCGTCACATAAATCAGAGAATCACAGAATGGTCAGAGTTGGAAGAGACCTTCAAGATCATGGAGTTGCAACCCCCCTGCAGGGACACCTCCCACCAGAGCAGGCTGCTCCAAGTTCCACAACTTTGGGGGATGATGCAACCTACAAAAATTCTGCAACTTATGTGAAATGATGCCACCCAATGTGATGTCATAAATGCCATCGGTGAGTAAATGACATCACACCGTACCATGTCATCAGTGAAGTGACTGAGCAAATGGCCCTTGCTATACTGAAAGATGCACCTCTGGGGAGTGTGGTAAGATGAAGAAGGTTATTGACATTTTATTTAAATTAGTTTAATATTAGCTCATGAGTAAAGTGTTGGTGTTCTAATAGCAAATGCATCATGTCTAAATATAAATATGTCTTCAAACTGAATGTCATTAATTTATTAATTTCTGATCAATACCTAATGATTATTAATGATGATGACCTGCTGGCATTCTCCTGTTGGTGCATTCAGGAGCGCATCCGTTTGGATTAACAGATTTCATCCAAGCACACCGGCTGAGCCGAGCCACCAGTCATCCCCTCCCGCTCCTGCACGGGCACCTCTGTCTTGCTGGGAGCCCCCCGAAATGGTGCCACTCCATGCCAGCACACTCTGTGTCCTCCCTGCCCTTGGCGACTGGGGACTGGTGGCAGCCCAGCAGGAAAAGCTGTTTTCAGGATCACAAGGGGCTCAGCAGGATTAAGGCAGGCAACAGCCCCGGGACAGCTGTTTCTAAAGCTCTGGGATGGCCCTTTGTCATTCCCAGCAGGGAGGTCGGGCTCCCTGGGAATCAATTTGCACAGCCTTCAGGTTCCTATTATTGGGCGGAAAATGCCCATCCTGAGGGAACAACCCCAGAAAGGGGGATTTATTACACAGTTACCCTGGGGGAAGTGTCAGCAACATTAATCCTATTACAGCATTAGCTGTCATACAGGGCCAGGGGGGAAACAGGGCCATGCTGACAGGGAAGGGAAGGGAAGGGA
>VXBW01007847.1:13599-27395 GCA_013400375.1 Thinocorus orbignyianus
CCGTGAGGGAAGGGAAAGGAAGGGAAGGGAAGGGAAGGGAAGGGAAAGCAGTCTCTGGTGACAAACAGGAGGTCTGAGCCCCCTGAAAACTCCTTGTTTAAGACAGTATTCTTTTAGCTCAGAGGGTTTACAAGGTCCTTTCTTGCCCTGTGGGGGAAAATCAAGGAGTTCTGGCTCGGCTCTGGAGGACTCTGGTCCTGTCCACCCACTTGGAGAAAACCTCCTCTGCCTGTACTGACTGGCTCAGTGCTGCCAAAAAGTGGGGTGACCCAACACGGCCCCTGCATTTCTCACTCATTTCCATGATGATGTCCAGGAGATGCCAAGCGAAGAGCAGTAAAATAGCAGCCACCACAACGCTTAGACTATGGTTTGCTATTCAGGTGAAAAAGATACATTTATATTTAACCCACAAATGCTGTGCAGAGAAAGCAGACAAAACCTGGATTGTAAATTAGTTGCCTGGGAGAATTGTCAAGTGAAATCTCCTGCTGAATTTCCCCAGGACCCTTCTTTAAGCCATCTTCTTTCCAGCGTTTCCTCCCTTAACCACCGAGTGGTTTGTGCAGGGCGAAAGCTGTTGCCTGGATCCTCAGGTCAGACAAAACTTGTTCCCTCTTCACCAGGGCTAGTGAAAAAGTGTGAAGAGCCACAGGCCATGGCAGATCGCAAAATGTAACTCTTACACTGGCCCTAAATTTGAGGTTTGTTACACAGACAGTTTTCCCTCTGAGTGGCTAAACTACAATGAAGGAACTGCAGGATTTGGTAGTTTGTTTTACAGAGGAGCAGGACACCGTTTGTTTCTCCCATTCCCAGCGCATACATTATTATTTATCCAAGTTTAATTTTGATTTTGCTTGAGTAATGCCTGCAATCACGTGCTGATTAGGATAAGTCATGAGGGTTTGGGTTTTTCATTTCTGTATGTTTGTGTGCCAAGATCAGCAAAAACTTTCTTGCTGGGTGCTGTTGTGACATACCTGCACGTCTGGTCCCTCCCAGGTATGCTTCCATCCTCTGCTGCCTGGGAGAGGGCTGGCTGGCTGTGGTGTGGCTCTGCTATCTCACCACTTGCTGGCTGGCAACCACCTGGGAGAGATAGCAAATGTCTGAAAGGAAAAGTTTTAATCAGACCTTGCAGATCTTCCCACGCCGGGAAAGGGACTGGCATGAAACCAGGCTCAGTGCGGGCGGCTACCCCCACTGCCACTGTGGGCAACACACTGCATGTTTGCGACCCTTTGGGATAGAAAAAAAGTACCCACAAGTTTTATTTTGGTGTTAACGGGGCACAATCAGTGAAATGGAAGGTTTGAGACAGGATGTGAAGCAACAAGTGTTAATGAAAATAAATTTTAGCTCCTTTCTACCTAGAGGAGATGACAGCCAGGGGTGGCTCCCAAGCCAAGTTGCCCTGCGATTTTGTTTTAGCTAAGATTTTATTAATAACAGATGCTTTCTCATGTCTCCAGAGCTCTCGGTGTGATAATGAAGAAGATGAGCCCAGCAGCCAGGAACAGCTCCTGGAAAGCGAAATAAACACAGACATCAGAAGGACATTGAGGGGCTGGAGCAGGTCCAGAGAAGGGCTGGTGAGGGATCTGGAGAACAAGTCTCCTGAGGGAACTGGGCATGTTGAGTCTGGAGCAGAGGAGGCTGAGGGGAGACCTCCTTGCCCTCTGCAGCTCCCTGACAGGAGGGTGCAGAGAGGTGGGTGTTGGGCTCTTCTCCCAAGGGAATAACAACAGGAGCAGAGGGAATGGTCTGAAGTTGGGGCAGGGGTGGGTCAGGTTAGATCTTAGGAAGAATGACTTCCCTGAGAGGGTGAGGTGGAATTTGAGTGGGCTGCATCTTTGAACTGTTATGCCATTGACTTTTGCATACAATTTCCTTGAATTTGGAAAAACAGATAGGAAGGGCCTGCCCAAGGAGGTGGTGGAGTCCCTGGGGATACTGCAGATCCATGCAGCTGTGGCACTTCAGGGCATGCTCCGGTGGCCGAGATTGTTGGGTTGGACAATTGTTTTGTAGCATTTGGGTTGGGTTGTGGCAAGTTTGGCTTTTTTTGGTGGTTGGTTTTGGGTTTTTTTTGGGGGGTGTGTGTGGTTGATGATGCCCTCAGGGACCAGGAAAACACGGTGATTCGGGACAGGGGACACCCGGCCCCTCGGGCCCGGCCAAGGAGCGGCCGTTGGCGGCGGCCCCGTTCCCTCACAGCGGGCGGCCCGTTCCCTGACAGGGGCCGGTCCCGCTCCCTCACAGCGGCCAGCCCGTTCGCTGTCAGGCCCCGCTCCCTCACGGCGGCCGGCCCGTTCCCTTACAGGCCGCGCTCACCTACAGCCGCCGACCCGTTCCCTGACAGGCCCCGCCCCGCCCGGCGCCGCCGCGCACAAGATGGCGGCGCGNCGGGGGGCGTCCAGGCCCACTCGGCTTCACAAGGCTCTGGTGGGGGGGTTTGGGCCCCTCAGCTCGGGCGTAGCTGTGCCCCCCAGCGCCGGGGGGGTCGGGGGAGCTGGGGTGCCCTGGGGGAGCCCCGGTGCCCTCGGCTCCAGGGGCCGCGGCCCACCCCCCAGCTCTGCTCCCCTCGGCCCGGGGGGAGCCCTGGTCTCCTCAGCTCGGGGGCTGCGATCCCCTCGGCCCCAGGTCCCCTCTGTCCTGGTGCCATCTGTCCCCCTCCTGCCTCAGGTGTCTGGGCAGGGGGTGCAGTCTCTACCCTGGAGATTCTGGGGGGCCTGTGGTCCCTTCGGCTGTGGGGGTGAGCCCCTGTCCCGGGGTGCGCAGTGGGGTGCGAAGGGGCCGCTTCCCGCTCCAGGAGAAGCTGGAGGCATCCCCTGGGAGCAGGAGATGTGTCCCGTCCCGATGGCTTTAAGGGCCATAGCGAGTGGCTGTGCCACCTCCTGGGGTCTGGGCTTTGCTGGGTGGCAGCGGCCTGGGGGTCTGGGACAGGGAGGCTGGAGGGCAGGACGGGGTGAGGAGGCAGAGGCCTTGCTGGCTGTTGGGCAGGCAGGGGGGCTCCCTGCTGGGTGACGGGCTGCCTTACGTGGATTTTTTGGGAGTGTATAACACACGTGGCTGTGTTTTTACCTGCTGGAGGCCCTGTTTTGATCAAGGTTTCTAATTTGTTCTGTTTTGTGTGACCCGTTAAAGAAGGCCTTTGTGCCTTCAGGCACCGTAAATGTGCAAGGCAAGGATGGACAGAGAGAGAAAAGAGTATTATTTGTAAAAAAAAAAGCCCAGGAGGTCTGCCCTGTTGACACGGTGCTGATGAAGGTTGCTGATGCAGGCAGCCTCTCGGCAGAGCTGGGGATGGGATGTCGATGAACATCCTTGTGTCCTTTTGGCTGATGGCAGCGTTGGCGCGTTGTGGCATGACGACAGGTTTTGCAGCCATTCCTTTGGACTCCCTTCTGCCTCTTAAGGTCTGTGTGGGTGAAAATGAGTTCTGTTGCCCATCTGTGAACCGGTGCAATATAGAGATGTGATGCTGCCACCAGCTTCAGTTGTCAGGCTCTGCTGTTGATCTCGGTGGGTTTGGGCTTGGCTGTGTTCATTTGTTTGGGGAGTTGATGCTGCATTGGAGTAACTTCTGTTTTACTAAATGTAGTGTTTTGGTGGGCAGTGCAATTGCTTTGGCTTTGGGAACTTATTTAGGGTTTGGAAGGAGAATGCAATCAACCCTGGTTGGTGGCAGACAAAAGATAAAGGCTGCTCTTACGGTGAAGGTAATAAGCCCCCTTTAAATCCAGAGAGATTGCCTTGATTTTCTGGGTTTTGCGTGTGGAGCAGAATTGAATTTAGCTGTGTTTGTGGTCTGTGCAGCAAACTCTGATTCCCAGATCACTTATCGTGCTTCTTTTTGTCTTTCACATGCTAACCCAGAGACGACATGTCTCCACATTAGCTTTTAATGAAAACTTGTGATGCTTCCTAATTTAATAAATCAAAGTACAGGGATCGTTTTCAGGACTTGGAAGTATTAATGAATACTGTTTGACTACCCAGAGTTAACGGTATCCTTAAAAATTTGTTAATAGCACCTTCTGTGTACCTGTTCCCCATGTATATCACTGCTTCTCTCAACACTTGCCAAGCTTGACTAGGTGCTGCTTTTAATTAAATAACTACTGAGTTGTCTTGAGGTGAACGTATGGAGCAAGAGCATGTGTGCTATGGGCAATGAGAGCTTAAACATTCTGCCTGTCTTCTGGTCACTGCTGTTCTGCTTGTTGGCTGTTGGTTAATTGGTGAGCTAAATATGGGTGACCTGGGACTTACTCAGGTTTAATAGCAATTTCAGTTTGGCCGTAAGGAATAGCTGCCGAATTAAGGGCTTTTTAATTGGGGCAACAGGGCATCCTGTAAAAATATACTCAGGCAAAAATAGTCTAGAGACCCTTGTTCTCTGGTGTGTCAGGAAGGGTTTGTTTTGTTTGGAGTGTGTGTGTTGTGGTTTTTTGTTTGTTTGTTTTTTTTTAATCTGTATAGGGCCATCAAAAAAAGAAGTAGGAGACTTGCACGTGCCATGAGCACTGGTTTTGTTGACTGTAATGTGAGATCCTTCGCTGACAGTCTGGTTCACAAAGACATGTGCAGGGAGGATTTTTAAGGCTCCGCAGTGAGGTAGCCCACACCTTTAGTTTCCTTGGCTAAAAAAGACCATCGCGTTTTGGAGTGTCTTACGATTTTCCTTGCTGGTCCGTTAGTGTATGAGCTTAACTTCATCTGCGCTGGATGCTGTTAAATGTCACTTGCAAATTTAGTGTTGAGGATACTGAGATTTGTGCTAATTGAATTCAAAGTTTTATACTTGAATTTGTTAAACTGGCAGATTCAGACAATTGAAGTGCTTTGTATGGGAAAGTGTGTAAGCGTCTGCAAATTTCCTCTTGTCAGTGACTCAACAGTTCATTTCTGTAGATGTGAGGGACATCCTGAGCAGACAGACCAGGTTTTGGTGGGGCTCTGCTCTCTCTTTATTACTGTGTGGTGAAAGCTGGCAAAATCCAGTATGTTGAAAGTCTTCATGCTTGACACCCCTTCAGGGTCATTGTTGAGAATAACTTAAATACATCTTTAAAAATGGTAGAGAATATAGAGCCTTTCTCTCAGTTCAAGTTAAATTTGTCCTTCTGCAGCTGTAGTTTCAGGTGCTGATGGAGAAGGGTTATTGTTTGGGCTGTTGGTCTCATGTGCTTTCTTCAGTTTTCTGCCGGTCTGACTTCTGGATTTTTTTTTGTGTGTGAAATAACACCTTTTGCACCTGAAGAATTTTTTTGTTTATTTTTTGGGTTGGGGTTTTTGGTGTTTTCTTGTGGTTTGGTTTGCTTTCGGGTGTGTGTTTTGTGGGTTTTTTTTTTAATTTTTTTTTTAAGAGGTCAGTCTGCACAAAAACTCTGATATTTTACACTTCTTTGTTGTCAGTAAAATAATCGAGGATTAGACAGAAACAGCTCTCACCACCTACAGGAGACCCCACTGGTGAGCTTTTTGCAAGGTGGGATGTTAGAGATATTACCCTTGGGTGGAAAGGAGCCATAAAGATTGTTACCAGGCTTTCTTAGCAGTGTAGACCTGTGCCTCCCTAGATAGCACAACGCTTTTAAGAAGTTTGTCTTGAAACACTTCCGTAAAATTTCTTGATACCAAGCTTTGACCCTCTGCCACTGAGCTGGCATTTCGCATGAGCTTCTGGCAGGAGCTCTCCTGCCACTCTCAAGTAAAAAATTTACCGGGTGTCGGAAAGTTTGACTCCACAGTCGAGCAGCGTGCCAAGCTGTAAAAGCCCTGTTTGCACACAGGATGGATTTTTGTGCTCACTGGGAGGGCTTGGGAGCGCTTCAGTGGCTGCACAGGAACGGCTTCAGATCTACATGCTAATGAAACAGCTCCATCTAAACCGAGCTGTAGTGGCTCTTCTGCTCTCAAGTCTGTGCTTTGTCTTCCTTGTGCTCCCGCTCTTCTGCATAGCTTTACGTAGTCAGATTATAGTGCTCTGGAAAACTTTGTCAGGGAATTTAAATTAAAATTATTTGAAAGGCTTAAAAGTTACTCCTGCTGTTACAATGATGAGAAAGGCCTTGAGAGCAGTTGCTGCGGCCAATACCTGCGTGGCCGTGTGAATGGCACAGGGCTCCCAGAGCACACTCGCTGTTTGCTGGTGAGGTAACTCCAGGGTGGCCACCTCCAGCACCCGTGCTCTGAGCCTGCCTGGCTGGGGATGGCCCTCCTGGTGTGCATGGGAGTGAAAATCCAGTGCCAGCCAGCGAGGAGCTCAGGGAGAGCTTTGCTGCTTACAGAGGGTGTGTGAAGAATAGAAAGCCCCAACGGTCTGTGGGTTTTGAGTGGCTGGGGAATAGTTAAGTGAACAGGACTCAGAGGAAGGAAGAGGAAAACACGTGTTCTTCACAAAATGCTGAAGGTGAGTGTTTGGGAGGCAGAGTGCTGAGCAGAGGCAGCATGGGGGTAGGTGATGTTGAAAGCAGCACTGTGAACAAAGCCAGAATGGACAGAAAAGGGTGAATGCAAGCCTGTGAAGGGCCCTACTAAATGACTCAACAGAACATGCTGTTCTGTTTCCACCAGGGCTTTTGGGTTGCCAGGATGTGCATTTCATGGAAACGTGATTTTTATGAGACTCACCATGCTAGCAGAAGCTGCATTTGCCAAAAGCAATACTTGGTTAATGGGCCAGGGTTTCTTATCTACTGTTCATGAAATGGTGCAAAAGCCTGACTTCTCAGCAGTGAGCAATTAGCTGCAAGTTAACAGAATTACTTGTCAGATATTGCCTTTGTTTTCGTGTACCTGCAATTTCCTTTTGCAGTTTTTTCTCCCCTTCAAAATGTAAATAGGTGGTTTATCAAAGCACATTTTAAAAACCAAACCAGGACCTAAAGCACATGTATCAGAAGTGGGTTACTTCCCTTCTGAGAATTAGTTCAGAATTTTTTTGGGAATGCTCTCGTGAAAGCGAGTATCTATGCTGAGAAGACACAGCCCCTGTAGCCATATACCTTGTCTCAAAGCATCCATAATGTTTGTGTTTTTTTTTTTTTTGGGAGGGAGTGCTCATTCATACTTACTAAACTGAGGGTTCAGTGAGTGCACGTGGCTGTGAGAATGTGTTTGACAGTCGGAGATGAATTTGTGCTATGTCCTGTTCAGAGCAAGATGAACCTCGAAGGTTCAGCATGTGGACCAGCTCCAGATGGTCACTGGAGATGAACTCTTGAACTTCCTAGAGTGAGGGAGACTGGTTTTTGCTGGTGGTTGCTCTCTGAGCTGGTGGTTGAGGTAGCAGGGAGGCTTCCTGCCTTGGGACCCAGTTGAAGTGTGAATACCTTTGAGCTGTAAGCTCTGATCCTTGTCACTAAATCCTTGCTTTTAGCTTGAGAGGCTGCAGATAGAGTTCCCAGGACTGAAGCAAAAGTTCATGTACGTCTGTTCAAAGTGAGTTTTCTGGGCCCTCTCAGAGCTGATTTCACTTCCTCCTCCCCAGCTCCTTCTCTTTGTCTCCGCAGTTTCCAGAGTTAAAGGGTGTCCCAGGAGGTTTTGGAGGAATGCCTTGTGGTTTATGCAGCAGTGTAGGACCTTATGAAGAGGGAGAGAGCACCACGGTGAGTGGCAGCACGCAGAGCTGTGCCTGTGTTTTCTGCCCTCACTAGCACTGTAGTAACCAACCTCTAGGTCTGCCTCGCCCAAAACACTGATGGCAATCTCTGCACCACTGGAGTGGGAGAACTTCTGCAGCAACTGTGTCCTCAAACTTTGAAACTTTGTGACTGATGTGTTGTTGATTTTTCTTTTTTTCCTTTTCTTTTTAAATTGTACCATGAGAGGCAGTAGCGGGTATTTGTGGTGCCTGATCTCAGTAATGTGCAATTATTGACGCTACTGGGTTGGTGCTGTAGCAGTCTTGACTAGTCCATCTTGTAGGAAAGGGTTTTGACACTTAGAAAGCTGATTCTCTGTATTCTAGGTGAAGAGTGTGTGTGTGTGTATGCTTGCCTTTGGGGTGTATCCTAGATGCAAAGAAATATGAAATCAGAGGTGTGTTTTAGGGTGAGAGCTCACGGACACAAGCGGTTCCTGTGTGCAGTTGTGTACAGTTCTTGCATCCTTTTGTCTTTGCTCTTAATGTTGCTCGTAGTCACTAAAAGAGGCAACACAATCTTCAGCAACAGGGAAGGAAAAGTTTGTTTATTTCCACAGACACTGACAAGTGAAGTCTGAAGTATTTGAAGAGCTGAATATGCTGATCTTCCTGTATTGATAGTCTTACAAATGAGGGAAGAATTAGAATAAATAAAAAGAGGAGCAGTCTCTCTATTGGCTTCTCTGGTGGCAGTGTTATCCTCTTCTGAATTTGAGGATTTGTTTCCTTTCAAGGACTATTTTAAAAACCTTTTTTATAAAGTAGAGGTGAATCACTGTTAATTTATGTGAAGTGACTTGCTGTATGCTTAATAGTAACCCACATGTTTTATTTGTGCTTTGTGGTTTTTTTTTTTCCTAAATGAGGGTGCAAAGTCAGGCCCTTAGAAGACAGATTGTCTTGAACAAAGTCTTTTCTTTCTTAAACTTTTAGTATTTTTGCTGCTACGACTTCATTGACAGGGTGAGGGCAGCACTATTCCTCCAGTGGCTAGAAGTCAACTCTGCGGGGAGGAGAGCTGCTCCCTTTGCAGGCTCCCCTGGGTACTTACGGAGGTGCTCACTGAACTTGTTCCTCAAGTGTAGGCACTGGTGTGCAGTATGTGTGATAGAAGTATTCTCAGTGTGGTTTTGCAAGTATTCCCAAATTAAACCTACCAGTTGTGGTGGCACTTGTCATCAAAGCGAGCAGAGGTTTGTACAAGGCTCAGAAATGCAACTAACCCTGGATACTTCCAAATAGCCCCTTAGAGCTGTCCTTCTGCCCTTCTTGGACTGGTGGTCTTGCTGCTACTCCATGTCTTCCACCTCCTTGCACCCATTCCCACCCTTATGTCCTGTGAGATCTGTGCTGCCCCCACCTTCCCTGTGGGCTCAGAGATGTCCCTGAGAAGGGGCTGTCACCTGAAGGGGAGAGGGGAAGGAAACAGGTCTTGCCAGTCATTAGAAGGAGCTGGGACAGCACCAGCTGGGTGCATGGGTGGGAAATTAAACCCCACTGTTGGGTCCTGGAGGAGCAGCTGCTGTGGAAGGAGAGCGCCTTGACTCCTGCTCAGAAAGGGGGATCCTGGCCCCCCCAGGAGCACACAGTGTGGGTGCCACCGAGTCCTGCCGTGCTGCTGGCAACCTGGGCTGTGTCTGGGGCTTCTGAGACAGTGGGAAGGGAAGGGGAGCCCCGTGTTTAAACAACTGCCTTTGCTGGGTCAGTCACTGGCTTTGTGTGCTGTTTGTATACTCAAAATGTAGGAAAATTGTTCTGGCAAGTGTTGTCAAACTGGGATTCTCTTTCCATGCTCTCATGCAATTCATTTCCTAGAAATTTCAGGGAGTGGCTAAAATTTTGTTGTAGATTGTTTGTAACAACTAGTGCAGCTGATCAAGCAGAAGCTGTTTTGTATGTGCCAAAGCTGGAAACAAAGCTTCCCTGGTACGGTCAACATCAGAAATTTAGGGTCTGTGTTGATATTTCATTTTTCCTTTATGAAACTGCTTTTGCAATGCATGTCAATCCATCTTTAGGGTGTAGCAAGCCCCAGGGCTGGATCTGATGAGGGCAGAATCTGCTGGTACTTCTGGGCCTTTGGATAGCCTCTTTGCAGCTGCCAGCTCAGCAGTTAAGCCTATTACAGTAAACCCTTCAGCTGTGCTATCCAGGTTGTTTCTCACCCTTCCCCGGGTCAGCCTGTTCAGCAAACACCCCTCTGAGTGCAGGGCTGTGGGGGAAATGGGAGGATGTTTTGCCCGCCCTTTAACAACCGAAAAAACCGCCATGCAGAGCGGCGAGGGAGAGGCAGGAGGATCCTTATCCTGCTGGTGGTCAGTGTGCGTATGTGGGTTTTCACCCCGCTGTCTGTGTGAGATGAAATAGAGCTCCTCAGTGAAGCCATCCCAGTTGTGCTCCCACCCAGGTCATACGTGCCGCCTGTCCTGCTTGCTCTGCAAGAGATCATCCAGAAGTGCAACCAGGATCACAATTTATGGCTTTCCAGGAGATCTGCTTTTCTTGGATGTGTGCATGAGGCTGGAGTCAGGGATAAGCATCCCCCAGGGGAAGGGCAGGGGAGTGGGAGCTGGCTGCAGTTCCTGGCTGCCTCTCTCACTTCCCTCCCTCCCTCCTTACGGAGGAGATGGTCCCATTTCAGCAATTAAGGGGAATTAGCAGTTGCTTGGCTGGCCCCAAGGCATTGCAAACGGCTTTTAGAGGGGTGGAACAGATTCCTGACCCTGAGGTGTGTCCGGTTTTGGGGGCTTGTGGCTGGGGGTGTGTGGATCTAAACACCAGGCTTTTGCTCGATCCAAGGCTGACCAGCCCTTCAAATTTGCAGAATGAAGGCTTCTTTTGCTGAGAAGGGGAGTATGTTGTTCTGCTGGTACTTCTAAGGCCCTGGTGCTGCAGGAGCATGCGTGTCTGGCTTACACTGGGAGCTGAAAGCAGGCAGCTCCAAAAGCAAGTCTTGTGAAGCAGGGCTGGTGGATGAATGTTACGTTTGGCTGTGGAGCAGAAATTGGCAGAAACAGTTTTCAAATGGTTTGTTTAATGTCATGGTTTCAATGTTTCTGTGGTACCAGCACTCTTTTTGGTGTTTGTCGCTGTTACCCCTTCTGAATGCGGCGTTGCTGGGACCTGCTGTGCACAGGGAGGAAGGTCCTTCCTTGCTGCCAAGGACAGGGTTTCTCTGCAGCCCCACCAAGGCTTCTCCCTTTTGAGGAAGATGTAGTTCAAGCTTCTGCCCTCTTTTCCATTATTTTTTAGATAAAACATGTTGTTTTTTCAGGTCAAATGTGCGAATATATTGCTGGAACTTAGTTTTTCTTTCTTGCCAATTTAGTATTTTTGCACCTTTCATAAATCACTTGACTAACTGTTAAAACTGGAAGAGCTAACGGAAAACTTGACTAACAGATGCTATATAGGAGATGGCCTCTCAGAAAGGAAGGTAGTGCAAAAGCCAGTAATGTTTTCCATGTTGACAGAATTGTTTGGGAAGAGATTAATAAGCCCTAATGTCTGTGGAGCTGCAGCTCTCAGGCTCACAGCTATTCGTATTTTCATCAGGAGCAGACCACAGCAGGGCATTCCCCCCTCTCTCACCAATCCAGCACTTTGCTTTCGTCAGGGAACTTGCTCATCTTTCCAAAGCCACGATTTTGTAACTGGATGTGATATCAAAGTTTACTGTCAAAAGGAGACGTGAGTGCTCTTGCTGAAATATGAAAACCACAATAAAACTCTTCAAAAGTGTAAAAGCAATGGGATTGCACAGTGAAAATGGGGAGATGTTGAGGACTGACAGGTGAGGTTGTGCAGGTCAGAACTAGGCTGGCTGTACTTCTGCCTTGGGGCGGCTTTTAAAATAATGTTGGTGGTGGCCAGGCTGTGATGTGACAGGTCCTTCATCCAGAAGAGCTGGCTGCTCCTTCCCCAGCCTTATGTGTGCAACGATGGGCTGTTGGAGCTCCTCTTGGGGCTTCCCTTTAGAAGTCGTCACAGTTAAATTAGGATCTGTGTATATTTCAACTCGGAGTGTCTGTTCATTAGTTGTGTTGGTGGCAATTCTCAGTATTGAACTGTTGCTTTTGGGACAGACAGCAGGGGAGCTGAGGCTTTGCCAGGGGCCCAGGAGCTGTCCAGGAGCCTTGAAGCGCATCTCTGTTTTTGAGGTGTCCCCCTGGGTTTGCTTGTCCTGAAGGGCTTTGTTCTGCCTTCAAGGCAAAGGCTTAGCAAACAAAGCCCTCCTGGAATCAAACTCTGAAAGAGTATCTTTTTAATAAGGAGTTTCTAGATGAATACTGGGCATTGTCTTCCCAAACCCCGGCAGGTAACCATCTCTTACAGTTTATTTAACTGGAGAGGAAGAACCTTGCAGCAACGCACAGATGCTTTTCAGTGCCCAGAAGAAACCAGATTAACAAGCGATGACTGTAGCCTGGCAGGAGTGTGGCGCAGAAAATTCCTCCTCCGAGTTGATGAGCTTAGGTCAGGACAGAGGTTAGAAAACTGTAAGTATATGAAACAAATTTCTGCTGCAAGCTATGGGAACCCTTGAAAGTCTGGAAGAACTTTTTGTGGCTAGTAGGGCTCGTCCATACTTAGATGAACTGGAGTTAACTTTACTTACAGACACATTGTGCTGCCTTCCAACAGGTGACCCCTCAACCCCCCCTAGTCCCTAAAAAGTCACTGCCACTCCTTAATGTGTGTGTTAAACCCACTTAGAAAGCACTCTTACTGAGACTTGGTATCATTGGCATCAGACTTGGGATGTATTGATTTCCATCCCAGAGTAATTGTTGCCCATCAGCCACTTCTATACACTGCTTTGTAGACTGATTAAAGCACCCATGGCGTTCTCCCGGGTGTCATCCTGTAACTTTGGTTTTTACTTGCAGTGAATCAGCCAAGGGCAAATCCAGCTCCAATTCCTTGCCCTCAGTGCACTCGTGCAGGTCTCTGGCCGCTGCAAGAAGAGAATAAATGAATCTCTCTTCCCAGGACACTCCAGACAGTGTCTCAGGAGGAAAAGGTTTCTGCTAAATTTGGGGTGTGTGTGGCAGATGAAACCTTGCCAGGAGCTTGAGGTGTGGTTGCTGCTGAACTGCTGTGTGTTACACTGAGGGAATGAAACCCTTCCAGCCCCCTGCTAATGGAGCCTCTGCTTGCTCAGCCTCCAGACACCCCAGGGACAGGCAAGGCTTGTGAAACCTGGGAGCAGGCTGCCCCTCAGCTGGGATCCCAAGCTCTTCTGCAGACTCAGCCCTGGAATTGAATATTCCCAGAGGGCAAGTATGTATTGAATTATCGTGCTATTACCTCTGTCATGCTGCTCTGATGAGCAGATCTGCTCTCCACCTTCCTTCTGCTTCCCATCCATAACTGTGGTACCAGCAGAGTTAGCATAAAGGAAACACATAAGACAATTTTGGTGTAACAGCAGATGCGCTGTCTTCATCTACGCTTAACCTCTGATTTAAGTGTAGTTATAAAAGAGCTTCACTGACTTCTAAATTTTCAAACCAGAGATTCCCTTGCTGAACCACCACTCAGGGGTCACTTGCTCAATCTCCCACGTCTTACTTTTCCATCCCCGACCCAGCTTGTTCGATTGTATTGTTTCCCTATCAAGTAAGAGGCAAAAAAGCATCGAATCTAGTTCACAAGGATGGTAATAGGCTCTTTGTAAGCAGCTTGTGACCGTGGGGAAGCCACATGTGAAGGTGACATCAGCGTGACAGTGTAAATCTTGCCACTGTGACTCCAGAAACACTGACTGTGAGTTGAAGGTGTAGCACCTGTAACTGAATGGAAATGGAAATGTCTCGTTCCTGCTGTTTCGGAGTTTGTTTTCAGCTGTTGTGCCTGTGCCCATCCTTTCTTTCCCTCCTGTGTCAGATGTCCTTGCCTGAAAAGAAAATGTCTGGTGCCAAGGAATGGGAAAGGTGAGAGCAGGACAGACTTCAGCTTTCATTGCTGTTGCGGTGGTGTCTGCACTGTGCTGAGCAACCTCCTTCTGGCTGCTGAAGTCCCTCTGTGTCAGAGCAGTGCAGGCAGTTCTGCAGGACCGAGACTGAGCAAGTGCTCATCTGCTCTGGCCTGTAATTAATTCAGACCCCAAATTAAAAAAATAAAAGAGGGGGTGGGG
>VXBW01007847.1:27420-75087 GCA_013400375.1 Thinocorus orbignyianus
GAAGAAGACAAGAGGTTGTTATAATTTCTCTGATATAAGCGTGATGCTTGTAAATCTCTGAAAATGAAGGGAATAGATTTATTTTCTATGCTGCTGCTTCTGCAGTGGCTTGGAAAGGGAAAGGCCTCTGGGTGAGGCAGTGATGAACTGTTAAACTGCTAATTTTGTATCGCTGATAGGTTTCTAGTAATTGTTGATTGGTTTGTCTGGTAGGCTGATAGCTTAATGGGACAAACCAGGATAGCTGGATCGTTTTACACTTGTTTGGAGAAGAATTTGAGTGAACGGGCACAGCTAAGGTCCCTTCCCTGTTCCAGCCTCTTTTTCTACCTCAGTATTGACATGTAAATTCCCCAGAACAAGGCAACTGCCCCCATTGCTCTTTGTCCTTACTGGCAGCAAAGACTAAAGTCTCTCTGGCTTCTAGTTTCACGCTCTTGAAGCTTGGTACAGCCCCGGTGCTGTCTGTACAACCACTGCAGCGTGCTTTGGAATTAGACTGTCTTTCCCAGGGGGCTTGTAAAGCATGTGTTGTTGTAGAAAGGAGAGAGATCTCTTTTTTTTTTTTTAAAGATTGTGAGGGTCTTGTGAAACCTGGAGGTGCTGTGTGATGCTTCTGGTGTATGAGAACTGCCTTTCTGTCCCTCCTGTGCTCTCAAAGGTGGAGCACAGTCCTTCTTTTCCTTTTTTTCTTAAATGAAGACTTGAAATTTATCTTGTGTGACTTGCAGCCTTTGTTGTTTGTACCTCGGGAAGTCCTCTTGTCCCTAAATAAGGGTTCTTCACCTGGGGTACACATTGAGTCGAAGTGTTTGTCTTTATTTGTCAGTTGCCAGGCATTTGCCATCCGCCAGCGCACCAGGCGTTTCTGACAGTCTGAGATTCACGGTGATACGACACAGCTGATTGAGCTATAGTTCCTTCACCATCCCTCATCATACATATATGTTCCAGTTAAGGTTTTAAACATTTTTGAAGAGCCCCTTGATTAGCTTGCTCGTTACTTACAGGAGGGTGTGTGGTTTGGTGTTCTGACCCCCTAAGGCTCCTCTCGGACAGGCTCTGATCTCCGCTCCCTGCATGTTGTCCTTCAGACTTGGGGCGTCCTCTCTCCACCAGCCTTGTTTGCCTGCAGTAAGTTCTTGATGGAGTAATCCTTCAGCAATTCAGTGTCTTTGATCTGAGTTTGGGGTTAATTGTTTCTACATCTGCTCCAGGTGGATGTGCAAAGACACAATTGAATGTAGTTGTTTCTACATCTAGTCCAAGTGCAAGAGGCCAAATTAAATTTTGGTTTTGAGAGTTCAGCTGAAGTTCAATCAAATTCTGTTACAATTTTATACAAAGCACTTGCATAACTTTTAAAGCATATTCTTTTGACGTCAGTTCTGTGGATGGCTTTGCTGCATTTAAGCAAACCAGCTAAATCCAACACTTAATATGCCTGGTGTTAGCTGCTTTTATCCCTGGTGTAAGAAAAATCTTGGAAAATGAAGTCCGATTTTTACTGTCACGTGGTAGTTGTGATGGGCACTTCATCTTGGGACTTGTGCAGTGCTTAAGCAGTAACACACTTTTTGGCTTTTTAGAGTAAGCCTGAAATTATCTGTTTTCACATGAAAGCTGTGTTTGTTTCTGCAGGTTGTTGCCAGGGTTCTGAGCAGAGCCCTGTAATAACCTTGCAAGCTTTTGGTCAGTCAGACTCTTGGGCTTTGCCTGGTATTCTTATGCTTCTCTGCACAAAACTAGTCTTGAAAAATAATCTTGTAGGGCTGAAGTTAACCTCACAGATAATAAGCACCAAGTTGACCAAAGTTTATTCCAACTTAATTTATTTGAGGCTTTTTATTGGGGTTTCACTTGCAGTTCCTGTTTGTCTCAGCTGGTGGGGCAGCGTGAGTAAGGCTCATGTGAAGGTCCGTGCAGTTTTTTTTTTTTTAGTATCTTTCAAGGAAATGGCTTATCAAACAGTAAGGCTTATCTTCCTGCACATACATTTTTGGTAACGTCAAAACTTGCTGTTTCATTGCCCTGGTGCTGTATGGGATTTCCTAGTGTTTTTTATCGTAAGAATACCACAGTATGTAGTGTGGCCTTGCTGTAAACCTGCGTATAGTGGAGGTAACAGAGCAGGGAAGCTCTTCCTTACCTGCTAGATCACTGTTTTAAAAGCTTTCTTTTTCTTTTTCTCTTTTTTCTTTTTTTTTTTTTTTCTTTTTCCCTGGTTGTATTTGGTTAATTCTACATTTTTATGTAGCTTAGGATCCATCCATTGCTGAACTAGGCAGTGTATGGGAGGTGAGGAGCTGGTGCAGAACCAGCCTGTGGTTGGGGACTCTGGCAGGGGCAAGCAGTGAAACCACCAGCCCAGAACAGTGTGTGCCTGGACCTGCAGGATGAGGGGCCTGGGAGCTAAGGAACGAGAAAGGGCAGAAAAATGCACTGAGCAATAACTACTGCAGAACTAGTGTGGTGGGGCTGGAGAGCATTGTTCCCTGCTCCCTCTGTTTTCCTGTTTTTTTTTTTTCCTTCTTGTTTCACCCTAGCTAGATACCCCGGCCTTAGCCAGAGGGTACAGTGCACCTGATCTCATCTTTGCCAGCCTAACATAACAGGGATCAGGAGTCATATACGTTGAGAGTGTGTCTAGAGCATGTCTTTAAGTGAGAAGGGCTTTGAGCTGGAAAAGGAGATGCTTCTTAGCTACTTTTTGAACAATAACATTCTTAATATGTCTGTTTTCCAGTTCTGTACTGCTGGGATAATTGAGATGTGCTGATTTGAGAGTGTTGGCTGAAAGTCTGTGTCAGCTGCCAGGCTTCTGCCTCTGCTGACCGATGTGATCAGTTCCTCCTGTTTTAAATAGCAGCCTTACTAGTGTGCTTTGAGCAGTTCTATTTCTAAGACGGGTGTGACTGTTGGGAGACTGAGGTGCAGTGGATGATCTGGGGAGCTGCAGTTCCCTGCTGCAGCTTGCAGTGCGGACCAGGCTGCCCGGGAGCTGCCCGTACTCTTATACTGGTTTTTTGGAGCCTGCTTACTGGGGAGGCCATGGCAAGGTTTGGGTTATTCTGCTGCACCGTGAGGTTTTTCCTGCTGATTAATACTGATTAATCTGCTGTGACCAAAGAGAACAAGAGTGAGATGACACCTCTGCTTGTACTCAACCTTGCTATAACCTTTTTTTAGCATATTATTAAGAGCATTACACTTTGCTTTTTGCTTGTAGTTTTGCTTTAGCAAAATAGTCTTTTTATAGCTGTAAAGCCTTAAGGAAGAAAGTTTCTGGCAATGTCTGTAGGAGTTGCAGTCCTTCACTTGCAAATGCTGGAATCTGTGCCTTGCTTTAATGTTTTCTTTGAGCTAAAATATTTGTGCATAAACAAAGCGTTTCACATACTGCATAAACTGCTTACAGGCAACCTTTTAACCCTCAGACTGGAATGTGTTACTGTAAAATCCAGCTATAAAGAAACCCTCTAAGATTCTTTCAGGTTCTAGAAGGCGAGCATTCTTTCTTACAGTGCTGTCTGAACAGGAGCTGGCTTCTTCTAACGTGCATACTGTGCGTTATACAGAGCACAGCTGATGTTACACCATCACATACGTATAATTTCTTGGAATAGTTCTCGGAATATGTTCTCAGAATTCACTTTTGTGGTCCCCTCCTGTAAACTGCATGCATGGTTGAGTCCTGGTGGTCCCTCTGGTAGTCTTCAGTGGCCAGAGACCCCAAAACTTGTAGTGACCCCTTGGTGAACTCAGCCTTTCTGGCCCAAATGGCTCTTTGGTTTGCAGTATCTTTCAGTGAGCAATTTCTTCAGTTTGTTCCTGCGCCTGAGTTCCTGCTTTATTCTTAACCAACCAGCTGGGAAACTCAACCCTTCTTATTATTCGAGACACTAATGATTTATAACTAATGAGGATTTTGCTGAACTACCAGACTGCCTCTACTCATTGGCTTCCATCTGCCATCAGATGCAGTCATGGGGAGCGTTGCAGCGTGGACAAGGGCCTTTTACGTAGCTGAGGGCCAGGAGTGGGGTGTAGCAGGGCAGTATGTTATAGCCAGATGTTAATTTTGATCAGCATACCACACTCCAAGCAGTTTACTGCATGAAAAATTACTGGCCTCTAGAACCAGATTAATTTTTGTTTATGGAACAGTAGTTTACAGCAGTTTTTCTCCCCATAAATGTCACCGAATATTGCTCTGCAGTAAGTAGGAGCGGCTGGAAATGTTTTTGGGGAGTGCTGGCTGAACCCCAGCCCAGTCTGGTCCTGGTGCAGGAAAGCAGAGCAGGGGCACTGGTCAATGTGGTTGGTGTGTGGGTCAGCAGTGGCACTGCCAGCTGGGCATCCTGCTGCTGGCCCCAGGCACTGCCTTTGGGGTCTGGTGGGATGGTTACTGCTCCCTCCTGTTGTTCTGTAGGCTGTTTAAATCCTGAAGGAAGTACAAAGTGTGTTGTTTATATTCATTGAACATTGCTAACAGCATGAGAGGCCAAAGCGAGCAGCTTTTGGGGGTATTTAGACACTTTGCCTTTGCCAGAAGACGCTCCTTCATATGAAGGAATGTAGAAATCAGTTGTCCTGTCACTTTAATGCTTGAAAAATCTTAGGGAGGCATCTTGTGTATCCTGGAGGAACCTATTGATGTAAAGCCTATTTCTCTACTATTTTTCTTGCAGAGGAAAAGCACCTTTTTTTTGTATTTGTTATTTTACAGTTAAGGTTTTCTAAAACATCTCTCACATGTTATTAGGGAGGGGGAAAGCGTTCCCAACCTGCGGATTATAACTTGGGTTCCGCTTTCGGGAAAGACCTGACAGTTTGTGACAACTGAAAAGTTAGGTAGCAGTGTAAGCATACCTGCTTGGATCTGTAAGTAGCCTGGAAGCCAGAAACAAGGATTTCTTTCCACCCTGTCTGTGTGGGAGGTGGGATGTAGCAGTAACTAGAATCCTGAGGAGGGGGCAGTGGCGTGTGCCTCCCCCCTCCACATAGCGCTGGATGTGCCCAGCTCCTTGCCAGATAATGTGGATGCAAAGAGTTTAAATGGGATCATGTTTAGGGGGATCTGAGCAAGTATTCGGATGGGAGATTCCCTCAGGGCTGCTAAATACAGGCTCAAGGAATTCCTGGAGATCAAAGTAGGCAAAGCTTCAGACAGAGCCCTGCCCGACCAGGGCACGCTGTTTGGCTGCCCTTTCCACCTGGATCCAGCTGAAGCAGCGGAGCAGCTCTGAGGCTGCTGTTACGTGGGGATATCCTGAAAATAAAAGCCGTGAAGCTTGGGATGGCTTAAATTAAGGGTTGTAATAATGGAAGCAAATGTCAAACTTTTAATTGTGATGGCAGCACCGAAGGGAATCTCTGCAAAAAGTAGCCGCCGAGCTTGGGTATGCATGATCAAAGTGCAGATTTTATTAGTGAAGAAGGCCTGCTTGCTGCAAACGTTACCTTTCATTTGTCACTAGAAGCCTTTTGAGATTCTTCCCCTCAGTTTTGTTCCCAGTCTCTATTGGGAAGATTAGTTCAATGGTAATTCCACAAAGAAATCTTCCTAATTCGCGCAATTCTGTTGCTGTCGGTCGCAATAACAATTTTGTGAGGGCTGTGGGACAGGAGAGCGGAGGTTGCAGTGTGCTGACTGCTGTGCCACCATGAAAGAAAGATGAAGATGTTGTTTCTGGGCTGTTCCCTTAGTGCTTCACCAGGCACTGATGAGAGATGCAGTGTGTCTGGGGGGAGGAAATTGCCTCTAAATCTTCCAAAAATGGAAATAGGAGCTAAATTAAAAAAAAAAGGGGGGGAGCTGCTTTTTTTACAATTAAAGACAAAAATATAAAATATAAGTTACCTAAAATATAATAGCAAAAGCTGGGGTGAGGGCGGGGGAGCAGTATTTAGCTCTGGTGCCCTGCTGCAGGTCTGCCTACATAAACCAACTGGGGATCGTTCTTTCCTTACGTACCCTTCATCGGGAGTGAGCTGTGGGGGGTTGTTGCAGTGCAGGGGGTGCAGGGGCAGACAGCTGTAGATTAGGAGCAATTTGCAAACTAGCTCAGTGATCAGCATGCCTTGGGAGATGTTTTCTGTGTAAGAACTGGTATAATGAATTTTACTGGCATCCTACCTTCAGAGAGTTGACTGTCAGGAGGAAATCGCGTACATCGTCTTTAAATCAATTAATTTGACCTGTCATCCACAAGTGTGTGGGGTTGGTGAGCTCTCAACTGATCTCTTTAGGCTGAATTTCTCCAGTGTGTTTTAAGGAGCACTGCAGTGTGTCTGGCAAATGAGAAGCAATGGTGTCAGTGAAATGTGCAAACATGCCTGCCCCTGTGCTGTAAAGCGAAAATGCTGTTCTGATCATTGGGGTGCCTTTTCTCAGCCGCTGTCAGTAGCCGGTGAATCCAGCCTTTGCAAACAGTCCTGATCCTTGCCATTGGTGTTGAATGCAACGCTGCTGCTTGTGGATACCTGTTAAGTGGGAAGGAAAAGGAGAATCCTCGACTCTAAAGCTTCATGCCTGTGCTCTGCAGGCACAGCTGGTACACAGCACAGATACTGCTGTAAGGTCTCAGAAAGTGACCCTCAGTCCTTATATATGGATACATATACGATGTGGATGGCTGGTTCACTTAACAGTTCTGCATGGATAATAAGCATTCACCTGAAAAACATTTGAATATTAATAAAGGAAACAATTTGCTCTTTCTGGAAATCCTGCAGGTTTCCACAAACTGTGATCTATTTCAATGCGTTAGTCAGAGATGCAGTGGCAACTCTGAGCCAGTCCTAAGCCTGAGCCTGGGCTAGGTGTTGTAAAATGGTTTGTGTAATCAAAATAAGCTAGTGATGCTTTAGGGGGTGTTTGGGTGCTATTGAGGATGGCTGGTAGTTCCTGGCCATCTTGGGATATGGAGTAGTTTCAGCGATTAATCTTTGTAGCACCAAACCCCTCAGAATTACCTCTCAGCTGGTGCTTCAGCATTCACCAAATGCTGCCTTTGCTAAAGCGAGTGGTGTCACAGACAGAGCTGAATGTTGTCGTGTTACGTGCTGAAATAGCAGTGGGCTTCTCTCGTGCTGCTGCGGCTCGCTGTCACTTAGCAACTCCAGAAACTGAACTATTTCCTTGAATATATCAATATGCAGTTTAAGGAAGCTGGTCCCTGCAGTTGGCAGCCTGCACCCCAGCAGGGCAGAGGGGTTTGGAATACAGGCTGATCAGTTTAGGTGAGACAGACCTTTTATTCTGAAACATGTTACACATGCTAGATTTTCTTTTTAAAAAAGAAAATACAAGGGGCTGCTGTGCACTCCAAAGGAAAGATAGGAATAAGCTGCAATCAAAGCTTGCCATGCAGTTCTGCTGTCAGTGTAACTTTGGTAGTAAAGTAAGTTAACTGTTGGTGTGAATTGCTTCTGCTTTCTTCTGCCTGGGTCAGAAATAATTCCATATGTGGCAGAAAACATGTCCTTGCAGCTTTGGTCTGGCTTTACCCCGGAGAGTGAGAGGCCACAGCCAGGACTGAGCATCTCAGGAGGGGCACATGCTGATTCACGGCTTGTTCATCCAAACCAGGGGTGTATGTCTGATGCCACTTCATGCTCCATCATCTCATGGACTGGGCAGATCTGCCCTCCTTAGAGTGGGCCTGCAGGGTTTGGAGCTTTCCCTCTGGATGCAGGGAGGGGCACAGCAGGCTGGCTTTCTTGCAGTTAGCACTCGGCAGATGGGCAGCTTTTTGGGCGTCGTAAAACTTGGCAGAGGAGTGAGTGCCTGTGAGCAGAGAGTGCCATGCGTTTGGGAGGGTGACTGCTGTTACGAGATAAGAGTGCAATTACTCATGGAAACAGGGCCTGCCTCCTTACTGAGGATGTGCTGGTGGGTGTTCATGGAATGAATAACTTCTCTTACGTTTTGTAAACATTAGCTCTTACTACTGCAGCCCTACAGCAAACAGGGTGGGAGAGCCAGGCAGCAGCGTGCTGCCACGTTATCTGGGTGGACAAAACTTGTTTGATTTCCAGCCTGTTGCTGAGAAGAGTCTTTTGGCCACTGGAGACTGGGCTGGTGGGTTCTTAGGGTGGGTGTTGGAGTGGGGAGTGCCTTATCACGCCCTCCCAGAGGCACTTTGATGGATGAATCTTGAAGATGAAGCAAGAATGCACTGTAAAACTCAAATGAATTTCCAAGTGATCCTAAACATAGCTAGAGAGAAGTCCAAGGCAGCAGAATTGCTGTTGCAGACTGCTTGCTTCCTGGCAGCCAGTTACTTGGGTTTGCTTCTGCTTCAGCAAGCAGAGTCTGATCCCTCTCTCCCCCAACTACTATTGGAATGGAAGTGTATGAACCTCAATTTTCTGACTAATATGAATGGAGCAGGGACACCATCTGGTTTTCCCTTATCTGAAAGTTTAATTGAAACAGCCCTACAGAGAGCTGTCTATGCAGAGGGATGCTGGTGCTCTGCCGGATTTCCCTCCTGGTTTTATCCCCCCTGGGAGGCCGGGATGTGGGCACAGAGCCGTGGGGCTGAGCAGTTTCTCTGGCGTGCTGCTGGCCCCAGGGCTTGGCTGGGCAGAGGTGTGAGGGCAGGGCTGGGGAGAAGCCTGCTGCTTGGCTGCTGCCACTGGAGCATTTTGGTTATGTGCATTTTGATTTATTTATTTATTTATTTTTACATTTTGTTGTTGCTTTGGTGCAAGTGCTCCCTCTCTCTTGTAAACGATTTCTGCTGCCTTAAACACCAGCAGAAGAGGCTTTCATCCTTCCTCCTTCACTCCCTCTGCACCACAACCTGTTATGAGTGCGATGCCTGGTTCAGTCTGGCTTTACCAGCCCCCGTCAGAGAAAATCTTGAGCTTCGTTTCTTTGGTTTGTGCTGTCTAGAGCATTCTAGCCCTCCTTCAGATGCCTAGAGGCCTTATTTAGACACAGGGATCTTCTCTTTTTTTGTATTCTTTGGGAAATAACTGTTTAAAAAACGTAGCTGTCAGTGTTAGCACTCTGTATCCCAACTGTTGGTAGACCTTGAGGTCATCTTCACATCATAATAACTCCTAATATTTTAATAGAAGGCTTGCTGCTGGCTCAGCTTCTCAAGATGCAATTATTTTTATTTGGGCTTTTTTTTCTTTTTTCTAACAGTGACTCTTGTGACTACATGAGGAGCAGCCAGCAGCCGGCCACCTGAGCTTGTATCCCATATCCATAGTGAGCTTCTAACCTCATGCATCGAGTGCCCTGGGTAGAAAAGCACCTACAGGTAAGTGAATGAATTTTGCGTTTCCAAGCACATGTGTTTTGGAGTGGTGTGTTTTTTCAATACTTTGTTTACTGTAAACTGATAGCAAAGGTGACCTGATTTTGGGTTAGTTCTTGTTTTGGACTTGCACATGCAGACAGCTGTTTTGCTTTGGATTCTTCATTTCTTGTGTGTGTGTGTGCCGAAGACAGTGTGTGCTGGGAGCAGTCAGTGGTCCTCGCTGGTCTGTGTGTATCATCTGACTTCATGTGCACTGCTGCTTCTGGCACCTGGACTGGCTGGTTTCTTTAAGTGAGGCTTTCATTTCAAAGCCTGACTTAATAGGGAATATGATAATTCCCTCCGTTTTCTGGGAACTTAGACATTGCTTGTGCAATCCTTGTCCTTCTGTCTGTTGAGACTGGAATGCTATATCGTGTAGACAGCCAGAGTGGTGGCTGGAATCCCTGCTTGCTGTTCCCAGTTCTTGCTTTGGTGGAGATGAATGAGCTGTAAAGAGAAAATAAATGGAGTGTATGCCTCTTACTGCTTGATGTTTTGTTTTTATCTTTAATAACCCTTTGAGCTGAGCAAGGATTGGCTGGAAGGCATCTTTTAAGATTTTTGTGGTTTTGTTGGGTTTGATCTGTGCTGGAAAGCTCCATGACTGATTTAAGAGCTAGAGCAGGGAGATGCTGAAGGAATCAGAAAGTAAAAGTGGAGCTATGGGCACCAAGATTTTGAGACAAATTGTTTCAGAATTGTTATTTGTTTGTGTGTGACCTGAGTGACTGGCACACTGAACGACACAAGTCTTTCATGCTTTCAGCTCTCAGTTGAGAAAGCTGCTGCCTGTTCCTCAAAATGTTCTTGAATATTAGTGAGGCTGCACCGGCTGGTTCTGAGAGGCTGTGGCGAGGGGACAGAGCAGAAAAGCTGCTTTCAGTTGTGATTCTTCCTCTTGCAGTTGTAAATCTTCCTGTGGGTGCCCCAAGGAAATGGAGTTTTGGGAATATTGATTTCAGCCCGTTTCCTACAGATGTCACAGCACTGCCTGCCTCTAAATCTCAAGTGGTGTACAATTAAGATGTTTAGGAGTACTTCCACAGATGCTGTAAGGAATACCATTAGTATCAGAAATAATGAGAGAAATGCTGTGACTAAACATCAGCGCTACTGAAATTGAGGGAATCTTGGTTTTTGTTGGGGGGGAGGTGTGTGTGTGAAGTGAACTGTTACGAGCAGGCTTTAATTGTGTAGTTGCTGCTTTCTGAAAGCTGGCATCTTCCTGATAGGTACCATGGTTTGTCCAGAAAATCCAGGCTTGAGTTCATCAGTCATGAAAAATTCCTGCTCTCCCCACCCTTCTCCAACTGTATAAATACTGAGGGTGGAAGATACATTTACAGCCACGAGGAGCTCCTGTCACTGCATTGATTCAGCCTTTGTTTCCCCTGGGTCCCATACACAGACGTTGTGAATAATGTAGTAATCTATTATTTAAAGTTTAATGCAGGTTTAACAGGGGTTGGATGTCAGCAGGTACGGTGCAGGAAGCGCAAGGCTGCTTTGTTTGGTACTAAATAAAAAGATCCAACCCAAAAGCTGTTGGGCGTGTGACATACCTTGTAACTTATGCTGATAGTACCTGAAGGTGTCTGGGACCTCTGTATTTCTTGAGTATTTATCTTAATATGTGGCAACACACCTTCCAAACTGGTGGGCTCACGGCACACGTGGATGACTTGTTGCTGAAGCCCAGGGATCTAATGTAGTGCAATATCAAGATACTGCTGTCTCTTCAGTGTGGTTTTTTTTTTTTCTTTTTAAGTTGCTGGGAGTATTATTTTTTTTAAACAAAGGGAAAACATCCCTTTCCTCAATTGTTTGCAGAACTGGAGCCTTAAAATAATTGAGGAAGGCTTTTGTTATATAAATTACTCATCCTCCAGCTTGGCACTGTGTGTGCTCGATAGAGCTGCTTGCTGAATTCTCCTTTGAATTTAAACTTCAATGATTTTGAAAAAGAGGAAGAAACCCCCTGACATTACTTTTGTACAGTGCTTAATGATTCTGCCTGTGGCAAACACCCTGGTTGCTGTATATCGATGGTGTAGCAGTGACTGGAGCAGGCAGGGCAGGGTAACGCAGTGGTTTATGGCTGGAACTCAGTTTGTGTATCTCTTCATGATTTTTGCTTAAGCTTTTACTGCTGGTGTGCAGTAGCCTGCCGGATCTAACTCCATGGGAACAGAGCCTCGGTGTATGTGATACCTTTTGAAAATATTTTTGCCTAAGTTGCTTGTTCAAAAATAAACGTACGTGAAAACAGCAAGGGCTTGAAATGGTTAAAATTACTTTCCAGTGCAGACTCTTTGGTAGTTTAGCAGGCACCAGGATTTTCAGTTATGAGATTTCCCGGTTAAATGGGCAACAGTTGGCTGGAACAGATGTTTTAAAACAAAACAAAACCACCCAACCAAACAAAAAACAAAACAAAGAACACCCCAAAACAAGAATCAAGAAAATCCACAGAGGAAAAACTCCCATAAAACCTGACAACCACCACACAACAAAACCCCACTGCCCTGTGAGATGGCAAATGTGTGGGAGATAATCTTGATTAAAAGTAGTGAGTGACCTCTGGCTGTTGTCCTTGTGCACACAAAATCACCTTCAGGGGAATTCATTAATCATTTATGTAACTGAATGTGAATGTGGAGTTTCCCGTATCCTGTGTAGGACACGGGTTCATTGTGACACTTTTTAAGTAATACCTTTGCTGCCAGGAATGCTCAGGCTTGGAGTAGCTGATGAAGGAAGAGCTGATGTGGCAGGGTCAGGAGCCGGGGCCTGCGGGGTGAGCACTGCCTTTGGTGCCTCCTGCACACAGACACTGCTTCTGACAGCGCCACGGGTTTGTTCCCAGTTGCTGGGAAAGGTTGGATGTCATTCCTGACTCCTGTCTGCCACTTCCCTCACTCCCCCCCCCCAATCTCTTTCCTCAACTTTTTCCAGATGCACGTGAGCTGTGTGCATCAAAACTGTCTTGTGGATGCGACAGGATCTGCCCAGGTGATTTTGGTACGAACGCAAAGTCCCCAGGTTGTGTTTTAAAAGTGAGGAAGATGAAGAGTAAATTCGTGCTGTTCCCTGGGAGTACCCACATCCAGTGTATGGTCTCATGTGGTGCTGCTGCCTCCCCCCTTGTTAATGGGGCAGTGTGTAGAGTGAGGAGTCCAGGAGAGAAGCAGTGGCAGAGCATCCAGGGCACTTACCCGAAACTGAAGTTTAGTTGAGTTTTGGAGCAGATACTGCATGTTCCAACTCTAACTGTTCTGTCATTCTGTGTTCCCTGTGCTCAGTTTGTTCTGATCAGATTCAGCTTTGGGGTAGACTTTTCTAGTCGTTGCTGCTGCTGCAATGGGTTGGCTGGTTCTTGGGAAGTGGGCAGCATAAAGCAGGAGCTGCCAATAGTTTCACTCTTGTCTTTTAACTTGCATTCCCTCAGACACATAGCTGCTGCCCTGCTTCTTGGAAAAGGCAAAGGATGTGCTAGCAGGAAACGTCTGCAGTTAATGAAAATAGGCTGTACCTGCTGCTGGTTAATCCTTAATCCAAAGATGGAAACTTCCTTCTCCAGATTTGTCAACGGAATTAGCAAATGACTGTTCTTTTGTCCCGAGGCTGGCTCTGACTTTGAGATTGACTCATAGTTTACGGGCCTGAGTAATAGGATTTCCCGTAAGGGTGTACCCACCACCTTTCATGAATGTTCAGGTGGAGTTTCTGTCTCGTTTTGCATCCTCTTGCTTGCATTCCTTTGTGCTTTGGCTTCATTTTTACTGCTTGACTCTCAGGTACTTGAGGTTTCAGTGGGAGTTTGCCGGTTGATGCCATTCCAGCACCTTTCAAGCCTCGCGTCTACCAGAGGAGGCTGGGGCTGGGGCTGGTATTTTTTGCACCTAGCAAATACTGAAATATTTGGGTTCAGGTGCTTGAAGAGTGAAAGCAAATACTTCAGCCTTTGTGTGAAAGACAGTTAGTGCTTTGAAGTACAGCAGGGCTCTTTCGCAACTCTTTTTGTTTCCTTTGAAGGCTGAGCAGCTGGTGTGAACCCTGGGCCTCTGCCTGGCGGTTCCCCCAGCCCTTGGCTTGCACTGCAAACATCAGCTATTACACTGAGGTGCTAATGTTATTTTGTGCTGAGGTCATGCTGGAAATAGTTCAAAATGGGGTGAGTTTTTTTGGATTCCTGAGGGGAATGCTGTCTTGCTGATCCCTAATCTTGTTTTGCTCACTGATGTGTGTCTGGTTTCTTTGCATTCAGTTAGCCTGTACTCAAAGGGTGCTGCGCCATGAGCCTGGGCACCCTCTCAGCCTGAAGCCCAGGAGACAGATTCTGATGGTGGGACTGCTGGGGCTTGTGCATTTTGGGAAGTTGCATTATTGAGTGGTTGTTTTCTTCCAGCTTCAGTCGTGAAATGGATCCAACAGGCTATGTTCCCATGTTGAATTAGACCCTATTAAATAACTCTTTCTTATTGCATAAGTATTGACGAGCTCGTTCATTATTTTAATGACAGATGTAATTGTTTAAAATTACTCTGTGGTTTTGCAGTTCTGTTATTCCACAGATTATATGGTTATTGGGATTCTTGCACGAGATGCAAGTTTCAGTTCCTTTGTTAAATGTTTTTCTCTGTTCTCACAGATTTGTTTTCAAGATGCATTAAAACAAAAGCAGGTTTTTCTTTCCTGGACTGTTCCCCCTTTCCCAGCTGTCCCCCAACTTCCACTGAGTAGCTGAAAGGCTGTCAGCAGCTGTTTTGACAGATTTCCATGTACTACTTAGATATAACATTCTGTCTTCCTAATGTATTTTGCTCTGTGGTGATAAATATATAGCACAGGATAAATGATAAATACATAGCAAAGGGTGGGCAAAACATTTTGGATAAAAATGTCGAGGGATTTTATAGTCCCAGTGGAGGATGGGGTTTCTGTCACCAGAGCCCTCTGCAACTGTCCCAGCTGTTCAAATCCTGTGTGCATCCAAGGGACATCTACCAAGGCTTAAATATCATCTTGTCTAGAGCATGCTCCTGCCTCTAGATTCCTCACTGCCATTTTCTGTGCTGTGGAGCTTCACTGCAGCTGTCTCCAGACACTGACACGACTAAATAATTTCCCGAGCTTTGCTAATAGTTTCTTGGAAAACTCTTGTAAATATAGCCTTGAGAGCTCCCTGAGCTGCATGGCACATGCTGAAAAGCAAGTGGCAGAAAAGGTAAGAAACATGCTTTGCAGAAATGCTGGTTTTATTAGTAAGATACGTTAATTGTGCTTACAAGGTTGCTCGAGATGTTTTGTGGGTGTTGTCTCTGATCCAGGTTAGGCTGATGCCCTCCTCAGCTCCATGCAGCTACTTGTGTGCTCCCTGCCAAAGGTTTGGGGAGCCTGTGTCTGACAGCATAACTGTCCTGCCGTAGCACTGGTTCATCAAACTCTGGCTGCTCCAAAAATAGTCTTGCATGAAAAGCGTTTAAATGAAGCCAGCAGGACACGTGAAATCAAGCACTCTAGGCTAGGCAGAGGCAGACTAAAAGGTCTTAATCGTAGCCGTACCTGGCAGTGGAAAAGCTGCTTACAAAGGAGACGAGGCAGGTAGCTAAGTTGTGGCTGTTGTTTCTCTAAATCATTTTTCTCATGCTCCAACACTATTCAGCATGAGGTTGTGTTTGTGCTTTGAGGGTGTCAGCTTGCTCAGAGCCGACACGTGAGCTCTCTGCTCATACCCCGAAGGGCTGTGGCGAGGGGCGAGTCTGTCGGAGGAGAGGGACAGCTCTGCCTTAAATCGCTGTGAAGCAGCACCTGCCGGTTGGGTCTCAGATTTGTTAGCGAGGTGGCAATGCCATCGAGCAGGGGCCAGATCCTTTAGGCGCACCGACTTGCTCTGATTTTAGAGTGGTGGTTGCACAGAGATTGCATGCAGATCACAGTCACAAATATTTTAATCACAAAATTGCAAATGCTGCATGAAAATACACCAAAATTGTACCCACCCCCCTCAAGATTTTCCCAAAGCACTCTGTTGAGAGACGTTTTCTAATTGTTGGCATCTCCCTCATCAAATTTCAATAATGTTATGTACAGTGAATGTTAAAATGATGAAATAAAGGAGTATACTGCAAGAATAAGGAGCTTAAAAAACCTCTGACTCTTACTTTGCTGTATTCTGGAGGATTTCATTTTATATAATATATATGGCAATATTTTAACTGTTATTTACACAGCTGAGGCAACCAGTATGGAAGAGAGCTAATTTCTCTGTGTATGGAAAAATATGTTGTGTGCTCAGCTTCACACCTCAAACACACCGATGTTTGCACACAGCATGGCCCAGCCAAAAGCCAGGGGAGCAGTAGCAGGCAGGCAGGTTTTGTATTTTTCCACTGCAAAGAAGATGCCTTAATGGTGACACCGTGGAGACCTTGTAGCCCCTTCCAGTACCTGAAGGGGGCTTACGAGGAAGCTGGGGAGGGACTGCCTGCAAGGGCAGGGTTTCAGACTAGAGCAGGGGGGGTTTAGATCAGACATTAGGAAGTGGCTCTTTACAATGAGGGTGGTGAGACACTGGAATGGGTTGCCCAGAGAAGTGGTGGAGACCTTCCAAGGTCAGGCTTGATGAGGTTCTGAGCAATCTGATCTTGTTAAAGAGGTCCCTGCTTATTGCAGGGGGGTTAGACGAGATGACCTTTAAAGGTTCCTTCCAACTCAACATGCTCTGATTAATTAGGAAACTTTGCACAAGGGAAAGAGGCTCAGAATAACGAGTATTGGTAACTACTCCTCCAGACCCAAAGAAAAGCTTCAGCTCTTAAATTAATGATTTCTGAGTTGGTCATCTTAAACTTCTGTGGGAACCAAGTACAGATCACTTGGGTTGCTGTTGCAGCTTGTTAACCAGTGCCAGAGCTCTTGAATTGTCTTGTGACAACGTGGTGCCTGCAGCACTGTGAATTCCTCGGTTGTCAGTCGGTGCAGTTTGGTCAGTGTGCAGTTTGACAAGTGTAGACCATGCCCTAGAAATGTTGTTTCATTAGCAGTGCATGAAGTGCATGGTGCGAAGTACCGCTTCTGGCCTGGGACCCAGCTGTGGGACTAAACTGGGCACTGCACACCTCAGGGTGAAGGTAAGGAGCAAGCTCCTCTGCACAACTGCCAGCTTTCTGTCCCATCTCCAGAAGGAGGAGTGTTCAGCAGAGGATGCTGAAGGTGAGGGAGGGCACGGGGCAGCTGCTGTATGAAAGGAGGCAAATGACACTTCGACTCTTCATTGTGGGGAAGAACTGACTGTGAGCGGGGGAAGTGAGAAGAGGAATGTTAGGCGAGGCGTGAGCAGAGGATGGCTGTACCCAGGCCCTCCACGTTCAAAAAAAGTGTCAAATAAAACAAGGAAGCAACAAGGTTAAAACAAGGGAAAGTTATTCTTTGGTTAGTGTTTTCCTCTCAGCGGGGCGCAGCTCTGCCCTGCTGTTCCCTGCTGCAGGACGTTGCTCGATCATTAGAGGTTCAAAGGAGGCTGGACAGAATCTTGCTGTGGCTGGTAAAATCAGTATCTCCGGGCTCAGGGAATGGTTAAAACAAACATTTTGAAGAAGGTGGCACCATCTGTGTGAAACTTATTGCAGGAATGTGAAAGTTCATTTTGTAGATAGGTAATAAACAGTGCTTAGCTATTTCCAAGTGCTGTGTCATACGGACGGGTGCTAACACCTCGGCTCCAGCCTGGAGCAGCAGATTAAATGTGGGATTTCTTGGCTCCTCTGTTACTCGGTATTTTGGTAGCTGATGGGAAACAGGTGTGTAGCAGCAAATGATTCAGGTGATTAAGAAGTCGGTGTTTAAGAGCAGATAACAGCAGCAGTCTTGCCTAATTTGCTGTGTTACTTTCCCAGAGTTTTGCAATCTGGAGCTAACAGGAGGCTGGTGATGGCTGGGCGGGTTGGGGTGGCAGCCTGCCAGAGGGTGCCTGGCGTAACGATCCAGTTACCCTGATGCTCTGGAGACAGCCTTCAGGATTTCCCTGCAAGCTCCATGTGATGTTTGGGTAGAGCCACAACTCTGGGATCACACCACGGTGGCTTGGAGGGGGAAGGTTTCTTAGACTGAATGTCCCCTTTTACTCCAGAGAGCTGGTTTGCTTGGCTGGCATTTGAAAGGACCAGATTTCCCCGGAGATTTTGGTGCTCGGCAGCATGTAGGAGTTGGGAGGCTTTGGGAGGTGGAGGAGGATGGAGGTGGAATAATGTCCTTTGAATCGGAGCTGTTGTGACATGTTAGAAAGGAACTGGCTGCTGTAAAAGGGGGAAGGGGAATATCAAACACTGAACCACTCTGTGATTTTTGCATGGAGAAGAAAGGCTTGGAGCAGGAGATGCTTAAAAGCTTGTACTGGTCTGAGTGGGGTGAAAGTCAAAGTCTACAGGAGTGTGTGGTGGGGTCAGGTCACACACTGACAGCACACAGCAGCCTGGCAGCAGCCTGCTGCTGAACAGCAGCATCTTGAAAATGAAGAGTGAGTCTTGGCTGGGTGGGCTTCGTCTCCAGGTGTGGATTTGGTGACCCGCGTGATAACTTGGAGAGCGAATTCAACGTGATTTATCCCTCTTCTGATCTCTCCTGAACGGTGGCTGCTCCTTTCTATTGCTGTGAAGTGGCTGCTTCTGTATTTATGAGCAAGGTGGGAACTGGGGACCTGCTTTGCTGCCTCTGAAAGGCAAGTGAGAGTTCTTACTGAGTATAGCAAGGGCAGTATTTCTGAACATGCTTGGATTAAATTTACTGTAAAAGAAGCGTAGATGATGGCTGTTGGGAGGGAAAGCTTTTGTTTGTTGCACATTGGCAATAGATTTATAGACAGGTAGTTTGGTTTTTAGATAGATATCATTTGCCTGTATTTCTGTAGCCACAAGCAGTTAGCAAATTGGATTTGAAAGCCTAAACCTTGCTATAAGCTGGAGACCTTTTTACATATGTATTTTTTTCTATCCCATCTGCTGAGTTCTTTGCTCACGGCTGAGATGTCACGTGGTGCCAAGAGAAGTGACGCATCTTGGTATCCCGTAGTAACTCTCCCTTTCTTTGTTTTTAGCTAATTTGCTTTGCTACCAGATAGAATAATCTGCCTGGGGGATTAGATTTGCTTTGCTCACAAATAGGCAAGGTCTGGGATGGAGCGTTTTCACTCTGGAGAACTATTTGCAGATGGTACCAACAGCCTCCAGTGCTAAACGAAACCAACACCCCTCCCAAACCCAAACAACTAGAAGCTCCCCCCCAACTTCTGAGCACACGGGAAGCATCAGCTGGGGCTTGTGCTCTCTGCCTGTCCTTGGAATGTGGAAGATTGTCTGAGGAGTTTTTGCAAACCACAAGCAGATATCCTGCAAGCATCTGCTGGGTGCACAGGTGAAGTTCTCACCAAAGCTCTGTTTGCAGTTCAGGTCTGACAGTTCACCCAGGCTTTGGAAGCTGGGTAGGTGATGTTTGCTTTTTTGCTTCTCCACTTTTTTTTTCCTCTCCTCTCCATCAATTATTTTTTAACCTTTGATTGTTATATGCAGTTCCTGCCTACGTTTCTGAATATAGAAATATCTGATATATCTCCTGAAAAGAGATCTTGAGAGACCATGTCAGATATGCTGCTGTTCTTCAGAAATCTGGTTGTTGTTTGAAAACCCATCACGTAAACCTACTTTTCTTCTACACCTAAATATCCACTGCTAACGTTACTGCGTTGAGGCTGGAGTGGTAGGATTTAGTTGGCCTGAAGCTCAAGGCTGCAAATCAGTAGGACCTACCTTAAATTAACTCATGTAAACAGTCTTTGCAGTCCTGGTTAAGAGACCTTGAGCTCCTTCATGCTGTTTCCAAACTCTTCAGGCCCTTTTCCTAAGTGCCTTCAAGCATGGCTAGTCACCTTTCTGAGGATGGCAGTGCTGGAGACAGCTCCTGTGTTTGGAGATGCATTGGGGCATGTCTGTGAGTGATCTCCTGAGCAAACTCCTGCTTATACAAAAGGCTTCTAACAAAAAAAAAAAAAAGGTAAAATTAAGCATTTGTTCAGTAGAACCTTTTGGTGGTAAATTTTTTTTTTAGCCCAGTCTGTACCAAAAAATAGTCTGTGTGCTTTGTGGTGTGGTTCCTGTTTTCTTGTTTGGATAATTGTGTTGGCCTTGGGACAGGAGCCCTTGCTGAGGAGCCCCCAGGCCAGGCTTTCGTTGCAGCAGGGGAGAAGGAATCATGGTAGAGAAAAATGTCTGAGCTGGCAGCGTGCTGAAGAAATGAAGAGCAGTGTAACACAGACCCAGGCAGGCAGAGGGGATCTCCCCTGAGAATGGAACCTCTTCTGAGCTGCAGGTCAAAGAGGAAGGCAAGCTCTTCCACAGGGATCGTCTGCCATCACTTTGCCTTCGTGTGCATCCTGCGATGGGCAATAAGGGAATTCAGCTTTTATTTTACAAGGAAAGGCGTGTTCACGTAGCAGATAGAACAAAGCAGTAGAAGCTGATATACCAGGCAGCAAAGCACAGAAATACATCATTCATCTTGTGGGACCCCATCTGCCTGTGGTGAACTTGCAGAGTGGAGAGAGAAGCCAAATTAGGGACATGTCACTTGAACTGGTAATTTGGAAGGAGACTGTAGGGTGCAGTACAACCAAGAACACCAGAGCTGTGAAACCTGGGAGTGCTTCTTCTTACTGCTTGCTTTTTTTTTTTCTTCCTTTTTTTTTTTTTGATGTGGTTGGCCAAGGAATAAAGGTGGATGCTGCTGGTGGTCAGAATTCCTGGGGAAAGCCTTTGGGCAACAGCACGGCATTATCTGCAAGTGAAGTTTGTCCTTGCAGGCAGCTGCCTGCCTCAGGGACTGACCGACTTGGGCTTGTTTTGGGCTTTTTTTTCTGTTGGCCTCCTGACTATTCAGGGCACCCTTCTGGGGTATCTGGGTCACAACTAAGGTGTTGCCTTTATGGGAAGGAAAATACAGAAGAACACATCTGTCGTCCTGTAGATCTGCATCTGTCCTTCCTGAAGATCTTGGCCTAGTTCTGGTCCCTGTGTGCGACCCCACGTGTTGCTGTGCTGAGCGTCTGCAGGTCACACAGAGTGAGGCCTGAAGCTGCCCCTGTGATGGGCAGCCTGGTCTGCACAGGGCAGGGCCTGAGCCGTTGCCTCTGTTAAGGTTTGTAGGGTCTGTTTGGCTGGTAGAAGTGGAAGGAGTGGGAAGGTTATTATTGAACCGTAATGGTGTATCGGGTTTTGATGCGTGAAGATGCAATTGAGGCTTGAGAAAAAGCTTTTCTTGAACACCTCTGGGAAGTTTAGATTGATGAAACTGTTCTGCAGGGACTAGTGGAGCCCGTATGACCCTGGAGATACTCAGAAAAGTTTCTACTGAGTATACTGGCATGGGGTGCCTGTCACACATGCTTTAATGTCTCCTTCTTTTCTATGAGGCTTCCTTTCTTCCATAGTCTGGTTCAATGTTCTGGTATAATTTAATGCTTCCAGTACAAGAAGTTAAACAGTGATTTAAAAATAAAATAAAATAAAAAAATCCTTGAATCTCAGAATGACTTTTGAAATGGCAGAGGCAGGAGAGAATCCCTGTGTGGACTATTTTGGTCTCTTGAGTTTTGGTCTTTGGGCAGGGACACCCTAAAAATGTCCAGCAGCCGCTAATAAGCATTTACCAGTGAGGTTTCTGCAGGCAGCTTTCATCTAGCACAGAAGCCCTAGAAAGCTGGGGTACGTTTTTGGATGCTGGAGACAAACTGAGGAAACACAGCTCCTGGGTGTGACACGGGGAATGAGCAGATATTGGTTTGCTCTTTTTTTTTTTTTTTTTTTTTTTTTTTTTTTTTTTTTTTTTTTTTTTTTTTTTTTTTTTACTGTTTGATTTTACAGATGCATGAAGGCTGTGGTGACTTGAATCTTCCTTTACTTAGTGGTGTAGCAAAGACATGGAACCATAGAATGGCTAGAATAGGAAAAGACCTTGGAGTTCCAACCCCCTGCCCTGGGCAGGGACACCTCCCACCAGAGCAGGTTGCTCCAAGCCCCATCCAGCCTGGCTTTGAACCCCTCCAGGGATGGGGCAGCCACAGCTTCCCTGGGCAACCTGTCCCAGTGCCTCACCACCCTCACAGCAAAGAATTTCTTCCTAATATCCAATCTAAACCTCCCCTCTTCTGATTTAAAACCATTCCCCATTGTCCCGTCCCTCCACTCCCTGACCAAGAGTCCCTCTCCAGCTCTCCTGGAGCTCCCTTCAGGTACTGATAAAACACTCACAAAATCCCTTCCCAGTCCTTCAGAACCCTGCCAGAAGATTCTGGCTTCATGGATCGTGCCCCCCAAGCCCAAGGGAGGACAGATACGCACAGTCTTCCCCTGGATTAATAAGCAGTCATGCTCTTAACAGCAAGAGCAAGTGAGCAGTGACTTACAGGGGCTCATGGTGAACATCTTGATGTTGCAAGCAATTAATAAATCACCTAAGACTTTCCTGCTGATGCCTTCTTGTATAACATCACTGGACACAGAAAGTGCTATAGCATTCCTTACCCAGGAGAGAAAGCCACTGTCTCTTAGTCACGCTGTCCTGTTGCAGGGTGTATTTAAGGAAGTGATGTGGTTATTTTTGTCACTAGATGAATAATCCTAAAATAGAGCAAGGTTCCTGTTGGGTGACTCTACAGTAAAAAAGCTGAAACACTGACTGTGCTGTGTTGGTTTTATGTTGCTCACTGATCCTACACTCAGTGTTGGTGTAAGGATATTCCCTGGGCATGAGTCCGTGCTTTTCTGATTTGGGACCACTCGGAAAACATGTCGGACGATGGGTTGTATTTGCCTCAGCCTGGGTATGGCAATTTGCTGCTCTGGGGCAGGATGGGATCCTGGCTCCCTCTTGACTGCCATGCTGTTTACTCCCTCTGTGTGTGTGTTTGTGCCTGTGTTTTGGGTTCATGGAATCAGGGAACTGTCAGTTGGAAGGGCCCTCTGGAGATCATCCCGTCCCACTCCCCTGCCAAAGCAGGGTTGCCCAGAGCACATCCCTCAGGGCTGCATCCAGGAGGGGCTTGAAGGTCTCCAGAGCAGGGGACTCCACACCCTCCCTTCACGAGCAGGTTCGCACGTGCAAAACCTGGTTGGAGCCACCTGTCTGCTGTAATTGCTGAATAGCCCTGAACCCTGCTGCACGGTGCTCCTTGGACATCATCTGGGCTACTCCCACACAGAGTGCCAGGAGTTTCAGAGAGGTTAACCACAATGTGGAAGCTTCCTGTTACCAGCCTTCAGGCAGGAAAACTTGTTTCTGTTCATGGAAGCAGCTCCTGGCAGTGTTACACATAAATAGCAGGCTCTCCATGAGGCTTCTTCCCACTGTCTGCAGCCTGAATTGGACGGGTCCTTGGCGGTGCTGGCCACTAACGCTGAGATTAAGCGGCAGATTAATTGAGGGGAAGAACTGAGAGTGGTCAGATTATGGCAGACAAACTGTCTTCACCCATCCAGGGCAGGGAGATGGGGTGCAGGTGTGCTGCCACTCCAGCTCCTCTGATGAGAATCAGAATCCCTGATTTGAGGAAGCCCAGCACTGATGCACATTATAAAAGCAGAGTTGCAACGATTCTTATGGCAGCGAGGAGTTAAGTTAGGCTGTAATTAGCAGCCTCTCTTTTCCCTTGCAAGTCCAGAGAGGATTGTGTAGTCATTTCTATGTTCAGTTGGTTCTGCTTTATCAGGTTTAATTTGGTATGAAATAGTAGTTTAGACTGCCCAAGAGAAAAATACCATGTAGATGTGGTTTCTTGGGGGCTAAAAGCACTGCAAGTGGCAAGGCCCACTAGGGTGAGATTCTTTGGTGTTCTGAGACGGTGGTCTGATTGTCATGTTCACATCTGCAGGGGAACTGAGGATCTGAGCCCCTGTTAAGTTCAGGAAATCACTGCAGCCAGTTGATACTGTCTCAGGGCTGTCTCTTTGTGCATTTCTTGCATTATACTCAAATCTAGCCTGACAGCTACAAATGGAGAAGTCCTTGAAAGCCTTCCCTAGCTCCAGTATTGCTCAGAGCAACGGACTCTACCAGTAGATGTACCTTTGAGCTGGCTGCAGAGCTAGCCCAGCCTGGAGCAGGGCCGGGACTGGCCGACTCGGGGAAGCCCCTTGAGGAACCCCCGTGGGTCCCAGCGCTGGGTGTGATGGTGCGAGCCTGGTGTTGAAAAATACACCTGATGGGAAGCCAGAGCTGGGGATGGCCTTTAAATCAGGTGAGCAAACACATGCAGTTTAAATATTGTAAACTTCTTTTTTTTTTTGGGGGGTGGAGAGCCCACAAAGGTGAGAGCTGTCCTGGCAGATGCAGGCTGTGCTCCTCTCCCTGCTCAGCCCCAGCGCGCTCACTCTGGTTGCAGAGAGGAGAAGAGGGGCTGTGCTGAACTGAGAGCCAGGCGAGACAAATGCACCAACAGTTGGATAGAAACACTTTTTTATCTTGAGCGTTTTGTACAAAAAAACCCCTGAATTCCACGTGGAGACTTCCCTGTTCCTGAATTACTTTTTAGGGTAAAATCTTAGTAGGTAGGATCAGTTTTGTACTCCCCTCCGTTACTGATGACTCCCAGTGGCCTCTCTGTGCTGAACTGCCTCCAGCTGTGGGAACAGGGAGTGTAGGAGGTGTAAAGAAATTACAACTTTAATTATCTTTTGACCTTAAAATCTTTAGGACTTCTATTCTCTAATACCAGCAGGAAGCGGATACCTGCCAAACCAATGAAGGTTGGTAAACTTCTTTATGAAAGAGGAGACTCATCCACTGGTTTTTAGGGGTGATACAGAGCACTTGTGGAACTGTGAGGGATTTTTTTAAAGCATCCATCAAAAAGTCAATGTTTTAAAAAAGGGAGGGGGAGGGGAGCAGTCTTGAGTGAGATGGAGACACTAAGAGAGATTTAAGACACTGAGCAGCCTGATAAAGCACCTCCTGACTGGTTTGTTGATGTTTGCAGTCTCTGACCCCTGTGTCCCAATGAGGAAGCAACATCTGAGCCAAACCATAGCGGAGGTGAGTTGGCAGGTGCTGGGAACTGAACTTCAGCCTCTAGAGTGAGAGAGCGAGTTGGTGTTAGTTGTCCTCTGGTGGTGGAGTCTGTCTCCATCTCCATCCAAACCCCAGCTGGACAAGTTCCTGTGGAGCCTGCTCTAGGAGGACCTGCTTTGGCAGGAGGTTGGACTAGGTGATCTCCAGAGGTCCCTTCCAGCCCCACAGCATTCTGGGATTCTGGGCTGAGCTGGTGTCAGAGACATTGTGCGTTTCTGCGACAAGCTCTTAGTCCTTAGATAGCACTGAGAAGCTTCTTCTGAATACTTGTGTTTTTCTTTATCATAAATGATGTGTGGAGCACACATGTGAACTGGCACAATGATCACAGACTCACAGACTGGTTGAGCTTGGCAGGGACCTCTGGAGGTCACCTTGTCCAACCTGCCCTGGTCAGGCAGGGTCACCTGGAGTTGATTGCCAGGGACTGTGCCCGGTCAAGTTTTGAATATATCCAAAGATGAAGACTCCAAAACCTCTCTGAGCAACCTGGTGCATTGTTCAACCACTATCACAGTAAAACAGTTTTTTTTTCTTAGGGTCTGATGTGTTTCAGTTTGTGCCATCTTGTCTTATCACTTGGCACTATTGAGGAAGACCCTGGGCCCTTCCTCTTTGCACCCTTTCTTCAGGCATTTGTGTACATTGATTAAAATGTCCCCTGAGCCTTCTCTTACCCCAGGTGCACAGTCCCAGCTCTCTCAACCTTTCCTCATAGGAGAAATGCCCCAGTCCCTTGGTCATCTTTGTGGCCTTTTGCTGGATTCTCTCCAGCATGTCTGTGTCTCTCAGCCCAGAACTGAAGCCAGCAGCCCTCCAAGCATAGTCTCCCCAGTGCTGAGCAGAAGGGAAGGGTCACCTTCCTCAGCCTGCTGGCAACACTCTTCCTGATGCAGCTCGGGGTGCTGGTGCCCTCATTCACTGGGAGGGTGCATTTGCTGGCTCATGGTACCTGTTGACATCCAGGACCACAGGTCCTTCTTTGTGAAGTTGCTTTCCAGTCTGTCACCCCTCAGCCTGTACTGGTGCCTGGGGTAATTTCTCCCCAGGTGAAGGACTTTGCCAGGCTGGAGCAATGGAGAGACAGGAACCTCACGGTGTTCAAACAAAGGAAAGGCAAAGTTCATCCAAGTGGCAGTGTGACCATCTGGTGTATTGGCCAATCCTCCTGGGTCTGTGTCATCATCCAGGTCATTAATGATGAAGCTCTCACATCAGCCCATGGGAGACCACTAGTGTCTGGCCTCCAGGTGGGCTTCATGCCACTGATAACAACCTTCTGAGTCTGGCTGTTCAGCCAGTTCTCGGTCTGCCTCCCTGCCCATTTGTCTAGTCCATATTTACAGCTTCTCTGAGAATAGAGACAGTGCTGAAATTCCTGCTGAAGTCAAGACGGAAACTTGCACTCTCTTTATCTACTAAGCCAGTTGTTTCTTCACAGGAGGAGGTCAGGCTGGTGAAGCATGGTGTTCCTCCTTCATAAATCCATGTTGAGTACTCCTGATCACCCTCTTGTCCTTCATGTGACTGGAAATGGTTTCCAGAATTAGCTACTCTTTCCCACGGATGAAGTGAGGCTAACTGACCTCTAGTTCCCTAGATCCATTTCTTTGTCCTTGAGGACAGGAGCGACTTTTGCTTTCCTCCATTCGCCAGGAACCTCTCCCAGTTGCCATGACTAGTCAGAGAAAATCAGGTGTGGCCTCGCAATGAGATCGGCCAGTTCCCTCGGCACTCGTGGGTCCATCCCACGTGGTCCCCTGGACTGGTGTATGGGCAGTCTGCTGTCCCCTGGCCTGATCCTCCCCTGGTAAGAGGGTCTTCTTTGCTCTGGACTTCCCCCTTCCCCTGTGGTCTTAGGGGTCTGCAGTTCCCAGAGGTTGGTCTTACAGTTGCCCTTCACATCCTTTGCCATTGATTGCGATTGAACTCCAGGGGGGCTTTGGCTCTCCTAACCTCATCCTGATGTGATCAATGTTCCCAGATTCCTCCTGGGTCAGCTGCCCCTGTTGCTACTCTTTGTTTGCACTTGGGTTTGGCCAAGAGCTCCTTACTTCTCCATGTAGGCCTCCTGCCACCTCAGGTTGATCACCTGCTTGTTGGGATGGATTATTCTTCGGCTTGGAGGAGGTGGTCCTTTAACATCAACCAGCTCTTCTGGACCCCTCTTCTCTCCAAGGCTGTATCTTACGGGATTCTTCAAGAACATCCCTGGAATTGCTAAAGTGTGCTCTTCTGAAGTCCAGGGCTGTGGATGCAGCCTTTTTCCGCAGCTCTTTCCTCTCAGGCTCCTTGGAGCTGCCCTGAGCTTCACATCCCTGACCAATTCCTTTTTTGTTTGTAAGTATGGGGTCTAACAGAACACCTCTTTTTGGCTCTGTGATCTCACCTGTGTTAGGAAATTGCCATTCTCATCAGTGCACTCCAGAAACCTTCAGGATTGCTTCTGCCAAGCTGTGTTGTTCCTCCAGCAGATACCAGGGTGACAGAAGGCCCTCATGAGCACCTGTACTCTCCTTTATAAAGCACCAGTGTGCATCTGGATGCTCATCCAGTTGTGTGTTATCCTACCACATCTCTCATCAGAGGTTGCAGCCCAGCAAGTGGAGGTGGATGCTGGGTGCAGTGGTGTAAGGGCACTACAGGAAGGCACTCAAAGGCACATAGTTCCCAAGCCATGAGAGCTTTCCCAAAGCCACTTCCATATCTGACTCCACACCTTCAGGTGGGTGAGTGAAGGCGGCTTTCCTGAAGTTTAGTTGAACATGCAAAAGTGTGCGTGAGCTGCTGGGTTGGCAGCCTGTGCTGAGCAGAAATAACTCACCTTCTGGCAAAAGGCAGGAATACGTGAGGAGCTCCCTGTTGCTGGCTGGATGCAGTGTTTATCTTGGAGCATTCACCCTGGCTTTAGAGTCTGAGTCAGTGTTGTGCGTGTAGCTTTAGAAAAAGAAAGACTTTATTCCTGCCTCACGTTCACCCTGTTTAGGTCTTTCCTAATGTAGCTGAACAGCTACAGAAGGGCTGGATTTGTTTCTCCTCCTCTGGCCTGTGTCTGTGTATATGCCCTGTGACACCGCAGGAGTGTTTGCTGTGGGGGAAATCTATCCATCTGAACCAAACCGAAACCAAAGGTGCGAGATAAAGTTCCTTTCTCCTCTTATCGCCAAGGGGGACCTGAAGGGTGATTAAAAAACCCGTCACCCTGGGAGGACAGGAAGCCTGTGAGGGCAAATAGCCTTTTTCTGTTCAACTGATCCCGTAACAAACATGCCCCTGTGAAACTTTAATTATGGGGTTGTGTTTGGGGGTGGAGATACTAAACACTGGGGCACTATTTCAGAAAGGACCTGTGAAGTAAGTTGATAAAAGCCTTTGGGCCTGAAGACAATGGTTCGTTAATTATCCAGCAAGACTTTCCCATCAGCTGCTGGCATGGGGAGCACCAGCACTCAGGGGCTGCTTCTGGCCCCTCACACCCATTGGGGAGGTGTCACAGCAAACTGCAAATTACGGTGATTTATGTAGATGGTGCAGAGGCTTTGTCTTCTCTCCCCACCTCACCCCCCCGGTGTTACTGCACTGTAGAAGTGATTTCATTGCAGTAAAACTGCATTTCAACTCCTATTTGACTTTCTAAGCAGTTTGGAGCTCTGATTTTTCTCAAAAACTTCCAAGAGTTTCCATTTTTATCGTGTTCAGTCTAAAATTGAAATTATACTTGTGGCTGAAAATGCTGAAAAGGTACAAGCTGAACAGGTTCTGTTGTGCCGGTAGCAGAGTTTGCAAAATAAGACCCTTTAGTTGGTTTAAGTAAGGGCTTTCTGAGGTCTGAAGCTGCGTTTGCTACTCCCTGTGGGCTGGAGAAGACACAGAAAATAACACTTCAAGGCTTGAGGTTTTCTAAAGGCACAGTGAGAAGCTGAACGTGTTTGAGCACTGCATTTTTACAGAAATGCCAATCCCCAACAAATCTAACAGCGCTCCAGAAATGAGCGGGGCAAGAAAGCAAGTTCTCCTCTTCAGAAAGCTCAGGTGTTTGCCTTTTATTGGTTTGCACTCCCTGTTAGGTATCTCCAACTCCTCACAGAACTGCATTGTTCTGAACTGTAACCTCAGGGGTAAAGCCTCTCAGTGATTTTTCTTCTGAAACACAGTGTTTAACAGCAGAAGATCTGAGGAGATATTGTTCTGGATTAGTCCTCGTTGGTGTGGGTGGGGAAGAAGCTGCTGTTACTCCGGGAAATGGTTAGTGTGCAGCGTGATTATATCCAAGTAGTGTCATCCTCTGGGAGTAGTTGGGAAAAATTTTTTAAAAAGAAGCGGTCAGTTCTTTTGACTCAAGTTTCCAAGAGCATGGGCAGGATGGTGGTGTCCCCAGTTAGCTGCACATACACATCCACCCCTCCCAGCTCCTGTAAAATCACCTCCAGTTAGTTCTGGGTTTGAATGTTCCATCGGGAATAACTGAGGGCAGGGGCATCGGGCAGAAGGATTCCCTTCGTCTGGGCTCTGATCATCTGGGGACTCACGGGATCAATACTGAGTTCAGAACGGCCTGATGGTCTTCCGTGTGGGTTGTGGAAAGATGCATTTAGTCTTTCCATTCTGACTGATGGCAAGAACAGAAATGCAAGGGTAAACACAGTAAACGCCAGCCAAAATATAAGCTAGGGGAAACGTGTTTGGCCACGGCTTGATTTAGCAATTGCTGCTCTCTAGGTGCTATAGTGGCATATTTTTACTGCATAAATATCCTCAGAGGCTTTGTTAGTATTGAGAGAACTCCTCCTGGTTTCTCCAGCAAGGCTGTACGTAGGCTGTGGACATATACTGCGTCTTTCAAACTGACCATCTCAATAGTGAGTGAGTTGAAATGAAATCTGCTGCTTACTTGGGAATCAAATTGTGCATGTTCACCCTTCTACAGTACCTAACTCCGGAAGAGATTTAGAAATTGATACTCATCAAGTCTCATCCAGTGTGGATGGATGCTGCAATTAAGCAGAACTCAAAATGTGCTGAAAAACAGGGGCTTCTGCTTCTGCCTGGGCCACACAATCCCTTTTGTGCTCAAAGCTGCTGAGAATTGGCTTTGGTAGGAGTGGGGTGAAGTTTCTTCAAGTCCCCCGTTCAGGTTAGTGCTCGTTGCTGGAGTCAGAGACAAATCTGTGGGCTTGCAGCAAAGGGTACGTGTAAGAGATACCATGAATTGAGTTCTTAGTAAATCTGAATTTTTTTGGGGAGGAATATCTGTCCCAGTAAGCAGAGTTTTAGTGGTCCTGGTGTCCTTGACCAGGTAGTCATTTTTAATGCTTGCACGGAACTGGTGCTTGTACTTCTGCAGTACAGGCTGTGCTGGTGCTGTGCAAGGGAAAATGCCCGGTCTGGAAAAGGGAAAATCCCACATTTAAACACGAAGCTTGAAGTAGAAGCTTGTGTTTTGTGATCTTTGATGTAACAGAATCTCTAAGAATTCTTTTCTGTGTTTATACCTTGCTGTGTGTTGCATCCTGTGATGCCGTGATCAGCTCCTGCAGCTTTCCCGCAGGAAGCGATACACCCTTGCCTTGTGGGGCAGCCAAACCTCCTCCTGACAAAAAAGACAGGGAACATTTTTATCACGCTTTGATGGTTGGTAGAGGTGTAGGTATAGTTAGATTTTGGGTTATACCCAAACCAGCCCGTGCCTGTGATGGCACTGCTGTATGTTCCCCTTTTTTGGGAGGAGTGTGAAGGGGCATCCAAACACACAGCCCTGCTGAGCCCTATGGGCCTGCAGCAGTTAATGCCTCGGGCTTCCTGAGCGTGATTTTTTTCTTCCTTTTTGCTCTGAATTCACCTGGTTACCCTTTAACCAGGTGAGCTCGTGGCCCTGGCTGTGCAGAGGAGGTCTTGGCTGTGTTGCGGTGACGGGATGGCATGGCTCACGGGTACGTAAAGCATGGATAACGAGGTTGGTAACACAATGCTCCACAGCCCTCACAAATAGCTCCTTATCGCTTCTGTTGTGGTGTTCCCCGTGCCCTTGGGACACAGGAGGCAGATACTCGAAGCCCTAATTTTCAGTATTAATTCACATCATGCATATTAATGGTAAGGCATTCGATAGGTGGCTGTGTCTGAGTCAGTGCTGTTCAACCTGTGAATGTTACATAGGGAAAAAAGGGAGCCAGAGGCAGTGATTGATCCAGAGCTGACTTGGGTTTCATCTTCAGAGCCTTTGAGTTGGGGTAACCATCGCTCCGGGTCTGCTGCCTGGGTACAAGAGGGAAGACAGTCCTTGCACGAACAGCAGGTATGGGTCGTGTTTGGGATCATCGGGTGGATTGTGCCAAGGTGCCACAGACATATTTTGCAAATTAAGGAGATGGCTTTCTCTCTGGTTTGTGTTCTGTGTGACTCTCATGGCGTGCGAACAAATACTCCGGATGTGGAGACTGGGTTCGTTTATTTTTAACAGGAAAAAGCCCCCCTCCACACCCAGGAGCCCTGCTGTTGACCTCTAACCAAACATCATCATGTATTAACTCTTGCTTTGAGTCTTTTTGCTTGGTTTGTGAGTTGGTTTGGTTTGTGTTGTTTTGTTTTCTAATACGCTAATTTTGCGTGTACTGGAAAGCTCTGTTCCTTTTAAGTCTTTCAGGTTGAAAGGAAACTCCTTTGAAGAGCAAGAGATAGCATCAGCAGAGCAGGCAGGTGGTATCTGCAGAAGGGTGCAGTGCTGCTGGGGCTGAGGAACAGGAAAGCAGAGAAAATTGCCAAGCCTCTTGGGTCTCTCCCCCTCCTTGCCCTAGAGATGAGCTTTAGTACAATTTCCAGCATCCCTGGGGGTGCTGGGCAGGCCTACGAGCAGGTACCTTCTGTTCAAGAAATGTGCATTTGTTTATACCAAATGCGTTTGGTATAAGCCCTTTTCTTTCTTCTTTTTTTTTTTTTTTTTTCTAAAGGACAAGCGTTTGCTTGGTGCTCTGCATAGGCTCAGGTATGGACATTTTGGCTCAGTTTATCCATAATAAATGAGTGACTCTCTGTACAGCCAGCCAGCCACACTTAACCAAGTCAGGGTACTTTCCTGAAAGGTTCTTGGTTTGGTGCTGGGATGCTGGCAGCAGCTGGCAGCCGTGGCTGCGTGACCTGTCCCTGGGTAAAGCCAGCCTGATCTGTCAAAGGCTTTAAAGAAGCCAGGGCACCTGATGTGAGCCAAGCTGCAGCAGCATCCTAGCCAGATGTGGAGCAATAGCCAAGGGGTGGAATTAACTCTTTGATGGATAAATCAAAGTTGCTGCTGGCCAGTGTTTGGCGAGGACACAATCTGCTGCCCGCCTGTGCACCTGGGGCTGAAAATTTCGGGTTGGAAGAAATACAACCAAATTGAGATCCTTAGGCAGTGATTTCTTTAGCCGGAGGATTTTGGCACACCTGGGTGATGAGACGTCTTGGAGAAGAACGTAAGTGGGTAAGAGAATAGCAGGAGCACTTGAGGAGTGCAGAGGGCTGTAGCTGGATGTGGGTGCAGTCGTGTGTGAAGAATGTCCTCATGGAGACACCGAGTTCGGCAAGGGTGTCCTGGAGCTGTTCTCCTTATGGAAGCTTCACTCTTTTGCCTTAAAACGTGCCTGCGCAGGTATTAAACACCTTGAGTGGGTATCCATTACATCTCCTGTTTGAAACCAAGAGCAGTAACACAGGTGCCACCTTCTTCTTCTCTGCTGGCTCCTCTGGGAGGTGCTGGGCGTTGGGCTCAGCAGAGCAGCCCTCGCTGAGGAAACCCAGGGATTTCTCCTGTGAGCTAAAGGGCAGTTGTGGCATCTACCCAGGAGCAGCGGGAGGATGCGTGCACCCTGCAGCCCAGGGGGGCACACGTGATGAGCAACAGGACTGCTTGTTTTTAATCCATTATCAAAGATGATGCCCATTAGGTGAGACCTCCTGGGATTTAAGCTGCCTGCGTGGCTGGGGCGATGTGAGCCGTGTGGAGGCTGGTTTCGTCAGCACTGAAAGGTTCCACATCCTGGTGGGACCTGCAGGATGCGTGAGGATCCCACGGGTGTTTCTGCTACCCTCTGTACAGGTGTTGGTCCCAGCGAGCCCGTGGGGGTGTGTGTGTTTACGTGATCCCTGGGAGCTGTCCCAACCCTGTGGCAGGGTCGGCTGCAGAGGGCGTGCAGCGGGAGGTGCCCAGGAGCAGGGCAGCCAGCCAGGGCGTCAGGAGGTTGCAAAACTGATGCGAGGTCAAAGTACAAACACGTGTTCAAATCCAGCAGCACAACATAATATTTCTTAATTGGCTCCTGAAGGAGGAGCAGGGGATGATTGCAGCCCATTTGCTGGCGGGTTGCGTGGTCCTTATTGCGAGCCATGTGAAATACCCCTCGTTTCTTGGTCGTACGCTCAGGCAAGCCGTGCTGGAATTAGTGTCTTTGTTGGAGGAAGGGTCTTTGTTCGGGTACCTCCGTTCAGCTTAGAAGCAGTTGAGCTGTTTATAGGAAAAGAGAAGTGTGGCTTCCCCTGGACGGTGCTGTGAGTCACACGTTACATGACACAGCATTCCTCTCTGGAAACCTAATTGCTGGAGCTGATGAGTTCATCGGCGCTCCAGAGCCTCCCTTGGGCTTTGATAGACCTGAATACTCAGCCTGGCGTCTCTGGATGTTATTTTAATAAATACTTCATAGGTTTTGAAAGTCAACCTTTTAATGTTACTGCTTTGTATCAGAAGCCCGTTAAGTCATATTTAATAACATTTTTTTCAGTTCCAAAAGCAACTGTCTGTTCTGAACAGCCTTGCACATGAGAATTTACAACGACTGATAATGATGTAATACAGAAATAATAATAGATGATGATATTATTATTATTATTATTATTATTATTATTATTATTATTATTATTATTATTATATAATAAAGTTTCAGGTTATTTCTTAATAGGAAGGATGATAGATTGGGGGAGTCCACTACTTTACTGTCCCTTCTCTTCCTTCTCAGCTACTGGTCTGTTCAAAGTCGTGCATTAGATCAAGCAGGACTGTACCCATTTGCTGGTTGAAGCCCCTCAGAACACAGGGTGGAGCTGTGATGGCCAGAACAGGTTTATTTTAGCAACGGGCATTTTTGCATTTTTTACTAAAACATGCTTTGTTTCTGGATCACAAAGCAGATGTGCTTGAAAGGTCTCTGCCAAAACTCTTCAAAACTTCGTGATGTCCTTAATTTTGTGTTTTCCTTCCAGAGACATTTCAGCTTAAGAAAAGTGGTTAAAAACCCTCAGCTTGGAGCTGGAAGAAATAATAAGCTTGATATAAGCAGTAAGCAAGGGGATCTGTTAGGTTCACAGCACCCCTGGAGACAGCTGCGTTACAGACTGCACTGTGAGTTTGCTATGAACTAAGTCACTTGGTTTTGGGGCTGAAAGTGCTGCAAGAGTAGTTGAGCAGCTGTGTGAGTGCTGTGGGATGTGCAGTGTGTGGCTGCAGCACGCACTGAGCAGGGGGCTTGGTGCCTCCAGCGAGCAGTGACTGGGGCAGCAGCTGACGCTGCCTTTGCCATGGGCAGGCAGTCACAAGGGCTGTGCTCTGAAGAGGCTGGGCTGTATATTTTGAGTAATTTTAAAAGCCTTATCCTCCAGCTGTTGTTGAACGTGGTGTTTTAAAGTGTTTTGAAGCAAGTGGAGGTCAGAGTAGCTTTTTGATCTTGTAGCACACTTTTCCTGATACATCAGTGAACAGAGTCAGGACCTAAAGGGAAAAAAAGACAAAAGAAAAGTGCTTAAAAGGGTTTTGGGATATACGTGGAGATGTATGGATTTCTGTTGCTGGCGGGAAGCACTGTGAACTTACTCTCCTGGTAGGTGTTGATCTTAGAAATCAGTAATTAGTCTCTGAACTCACAGCTGCTGTCGTGCTGGTAGTGATCCTCGGTAGCCAGCAAGCCTTGTGCCTCCCTGCTGAGCTCCCTGAACGCTTCATTAAGCATGTTTCTTTTTGTTTGTTTAGGGCTTTACAGGGTATGGAGTTGTATCTGCCTGGACACATGCAATATTTAAATGTTTAATGATTAAACATGTTGAAAAGGTGTTCCCAAAGCCTGGTTTTCATTACCCGTAATACTCGTCAAACTGTTGTCTCTCTTCCCTTCTGGCCCCACCTCACTCGTGGGAAAACTTAGGGCTGGCTTCGTTGTGTGCCTTGAGGTCACTGAACCTGTTCACTCGTAGATCACTGCCGGGGAAAAAATGCAAAGATAAGATCTTCTGGGGTAATGAGGCAGTATTTTTGTCCAACATGAATACACTTATTGTCAGAAGTGAATTAAGTTGGCCTCTGTCTTCACCAGGTGACTTCTGCTGTCCCATGAGGTGTGTCTTTGGCCCAAAGTAGACTTGAGTGTCATTTATGTGCCAAACAACCCGTGGCCTCTAGTCTGTTTTCTGGTTAATCCTTTGATTTCTTATATATATGCTCAGTGGGAGCATATACATGTACCTGCTAAAGGTATATACGTGTACCTGCTAAAGGTACAGCTCGGCTGTTAAAATCCTTTCTGGAAGAGCTATGGAAAAGGAAATGGGATGGTTGGTTCACGTGGGGTGGGCTCTGCCAGCTCCCATGTTAATGGTGATCTGCAGGAAAAGGAGGAAGAGTCTTTGTATTTTTTAATTCCTATATTAAGGATAAAGCTGTTTGGGAAAGGGATGAGTTGGATCCTTTAAGCAAGGTGCTTTTTTTGTTAATCTTTAAAACAGAAGACTTTTAAAATTCATTAAAGGCTGGGCTTCCTGAAGTGATGAGCTGTTTGCTGTGTTCTCCTTGAGTTGGTGCTTGCAGCCATACAGCTCGATGTTCAGGGTCCTTCATCAAAACTGCCCCATCCCTCTCACCAGTATTTGCAGGTCAGGGAAGCCACGGACCTTTCTGGCTTCTGGGCTTTGGGGAGGAGCAGGTTGTGAACACGCTGTTGCATTTGGTACCTGGCTGTGTATGGGTGTTAGGAGCAAGGATTGGTGGCTGTGCATCTATTAAAAATACTCAAACCAGCTACTCCTTAGAAATGCTCATCTTCCACATGACAAGATTAGTTTGGAGGGATTTCTGTGTGTGCAGCTTCTGGAAATACTTTTTCCCACCGTGTATTTCTTTGGAGCTCTACAGGTTCCTTGGTGTCACTGGCAGCAGGCTGCCTCTCTGGGGGGGAGTTCAGAAAACCCGATGCTGTTACCTGTTGGTGCTGGTGTCTGTTCTTTCTCCCCACCCAAGGCTGTTTCCTTGCGGGGTGGAAGCAGGTCACTTCATACCCCTCAGACTTTGCTTCTGGACGGTGGCTTACAGCAGGATGTGGCCAGTCCTTGCTGTCACAGTGTGCTGCTGGAAAACACTCTGCCAGCGCTGCTTATCCCATCTGGCTTTCCAGCCTGTGGCTGATGTCTGCTTGGTATGGATGGAGGTTTTGGACTCTGTCACACCCACCTCCTCGCTGCCCTGCAGTGAGCGGCCGGTCCTTTGCTCCCTCTCATGCTCACCAGGGATGCTTCACACCTTCCTTTCCCTCCCGTCTTTGCCACCTCCTGTATTTGTGCGCAGAAGGTGCTGGTTTCCTTGGTCCTATGTGTTTGCAGTCCTCGGTGTGTCTCTTTGGATAAAGGCTGGATGCGTGCCCTCGAGGACCAGCGATGCTGCCTGTCCCGGGACTCTGCCACTGTCTGGTAGTGGTGTGATGGAGCCAAAAACTTCACTGAAAGGTGGAGGGGTTTGTTGTTTTGCTTGGGTTTTAGTGTGATGAAGTCAGGAAGTGTAGTGATAGGACAGGGGGTAATGGTGATAAACTGGAAGGGGGGAGATTTAGACTAGATATTGGGAAGTAATTTTTTGGTGTGAGGGTGGTGAGAGCCTGGCCCAGGTTGCCCAGAGAAGCTGTGGCTGCCCCATCCCTGGAGGGGTTCAAGGCCAGGCTGGATGGGGCTTGGAGCAACCTGGGCTGGTGGGAGGTGTCTCTGCCCAGGGCAGGGGGGCTGGAGCTGGATGATCTTGAAGGTCCCTTCCAACTCTGACCATTCTGTGATTCTGTGACTTTTCCTGTTGTGGTTTGTTTCCTGGATCGTTGGTTGTTGTTCTTTTTAGGGTAGGACTTAACATCTGGTATTTATATACATTGGGAGAAACGAATCCTTCCTCGCAGCGCTGCAACTATCCAACTGGGTTTATATGCCCGTCCCTCCTCCTTCTCCTCCTCCTCCTCCTCCGTCTCCTCCTCTCGCCCTTTGCTGACGCACTCCGGGGTGAGGCAGCGTGGCCAGGAAGGGAGCAGCAGCAGCAGCCTTGGCTCCGTCGCCCCAGCGCACCGCTCACCGCTCCCGCTTTTCCTTCTCAGCTCCCCGCACAGGGCTGCCCAGCTGGGGAGGAGGAGTGCCGAGGAAGGCCCGGCATGACGCTGCTGGCCTTGGGGAGCTTGACAAGACAACTTTGGATTTGAAGGAAGTTGGGCTTGCGAGGGGACGCCAGCTGGATCTCGGGAGTGGGAATTGCTCTGCTGAGGCGGTGAGGGGATCGTGGAGCGCTGGGGCTTGCCCAGGGTGACGCCTGGCTGGCAGCTGGAGAGGAGAAGTTGGCTGCTGGTCGCTGCTACCTGAGGTCCAGGAGTGAGCGGCTCCAAGCTCCGGGTGATCCTCTTGGAGTTCAAAGGCATGTTCTACTGGTGAAGGGCCAGGGGCGGTGTTTCGGACGCTAGCAGAAGGACTCAGACACAGTAAGATCTGAAAAACAGCTTTTGGGTTCTTGTTTTTATTTGTTTTTAAAGGTGGCATTCAAGCCTGTGGTTAGTCTCTTTATGTGTTAGTTAGGTTTTTTGTTTGTGGTTTGTTTTGTTGTTTTATTTCCAAATGCAAGCCAGCCAGGCTGCCAGCAGCTGGGGCAGCAGCGATCTGCCTGGTGCCTACCTGTGGCTTGTGTCCCCCAAAGTGTGCCCGGGGTCCAGCGCGTTTCTCATGACCAAGTACATCTCTCCCCACGGCTGGGCACTGAGGCACGGTGGTTTCTAGGCTTGGAGGTTTTGTTTGCAGCAACTGATAGAAGTTATCAGAGTCGCAGGATGCGGCAGCGGTGCCTGCTTACACAAACTGACAGTCGGGGACAAGCTGCTGTCCCTTTGCCCGTTCTGGGCACCTCTTCCCCTCACTAACGCCCTCCTTAATTGCTGCCAGATATCCCCGGGGTGGTTGCAGTGAGTGTTTATGTGAAACAATAAGAGTAAGAATGGTCCTGGACTTTATGTGAGGCTTTTGCAGCAGTTGTAGGCAGGGAGAGGCAGTGCCCTGCAAGTGTGTGAGTGCTTGGGTGGCAGGGGAGGGTGGTCTGAGCACGTGGAGGAGCACAGGGAGTCACGGGGAGATGCCAGAAATCCTCTTCGGGAGCTGAACACGCTACAGGAAGGTGTGTAACTATCTGTGAGCTGTGTCTTAAATACTCTTTCCACAGCACGGGTTCCTGTTTGTGTGCAGCCACCTTTTCTTCTCATCATAGAGCACTTTTTTTTTTTACCTGAATACTTTGGGAAGCTTTCTAATAGTTACAGTGATGAGTTGAACAGCTGGTTTTTATTACTTTGCTTTTGGGGAAGAATCTGAAAAACCTGATTCTGCAGTAGCTCCTCTCTGTGTGTGTGTATTTGTATATACATATATAAAGATTTGTGTATGTATACACACACAGGAACACGTGCAGAAGAGCTATTCCACATAAAGCACCACAATAAAAAAAATGGGGTTTTTAGAGCAGGGTGGGGGGAGCATTAATTCCTTCCTGTCCATCAAGGACTATGATGCCTGCTCAGTGAGCTGGTTTGGTTACGCAGGCAGAGGCAGGAGGGCAGACCATAACAAAGCAGGCTCTTATCAAACATCCGCGTACGGCACTGACAGGTAAATCATTAACACGGGGCTTATAGAACCTGCTGAGGAGGTTTCTCAACCCTGAAACTCCCTTTTTCCAGGAGGTAAAAAGTGAAGTTACTCACAGCTCTTGGTTTCGTACATCGGTGTTCACAGCTGTTTGTACTGGTTAATGAAGGGCTGTAGTCCTTGGATTGAGGATGGGAGAGGATCTCCCATGAACAAAGAATAAAGCACTTTCCCGAGCCAGCAAGGAGAGCTGTACTGCTGGGCCTGGCTCTGACAAGGAAAGAGGGAGTGGTGGAGGACATTAAGGTTGGGAAAGCTTTGCCTGTAGTGAGCACGTAAAGATAGAGTTCAGGATTCTGGGAAGTATATGCAAAACAACAGGTAGGATTGCAACCTTGGACTTCAGGAGGACTAACTTTGACCTCTTCAAGAACCTGCTTTAAGAAATCCCATGGGTTAGGGCTCTGGAGGGCGGGGGGCTCGAGAGCTGGTTGACATTCAAATACCACTTTCTCCAAGCTCAGGATCGGTGCATCCCTAAGGGCAAGAAATCAGGCAAGGGAAGCAGGAGACCTGCGTGGTTGAAAAAGCTCAAGTGGAAGAAGGAAGTTTACAGAGTGTGGAAGAAGGGATTGACCACTTGGAAAGATTACAAGAATGCCATGAGAGTATGCAGGGATGGAACGAGGAAAGCCAAGGCCTCCTTGGCTTGGAATTAAACCTGGCAAGGGACGTCAAGGTCAGCAGGAAAGGTTTCTTCTGGTATATTGGAGGCAAAAGGAAAACAAGAGAAAATGTGGGCCCGCTGTGGGATGAGATGGGTGCCCTGGTGACAGAAGATGCAGAGAAGGTAGAGTGCTGAATGCCTTCTTTGCTTCAGTCTGTACTGCTCGGGCCAGACCTCGGGAGTCCCAGGCTTTGGAGGTAACAGAGANGGGCGGGGGGCTCGAGAGCTGGTTGACATTCAAATACCACTTTCTCCAAGCTCAGGATCGGTGCATCCCTAAGGGCAAGAAATCAGGCAAGGGAAGCAGGAGACCTGCGTGGTTGAAAAAGCTCAAGTGGAAGAAGGAAGTTTACAGAGTGTGGAAGAAGGGATTGACCACTTGGGAAGATTACAAGAATGCCATGAGAGTATGCAGGGATGGAACGAGGAAAGCCAAGGCCTCCTTGGCTTGGAATTAAACCTGGCAAGGGACGTCAAGGTCAGCAGGAAAGGTTTCTTCTGGTATATTGGAGGCAAAAGGAAAACGAGAGAAAATGTGGGCCCGCTGTGGGATGAGATGGGTGCCCTGGTGACAGAAGATGCAGAGAAGGTAGAGTGCTGAATGCCTTCTTTGCTTCAGTCTGTACTGCTCGGGCCAGACCTCGGGAGTCCCAGGCTTTGGAGGTAACAGAGACAGTCTGGATGAACGAAGACTTCCCCTTGGTTGAAGAAGATCAAGTTAGAGAACAGTTAAGTGCACTGGATATCAACAAGTCCATGGGTTCTGATGGGATGCACCCACGAGTGCTGCGGGAGCTGGCAGGAGTCCCTCCCAACCCCACAGCATTCTGTGATTCCCAGGGGAGCAGCTCAGACTAAAGCAGAGGGGAGAAGCCAGCATGCCAGGCTGCGTGGTGGGCTCAGCTCATGCATTGCTGTCGTGCATGAAGAACCAGAGAGGGGTAATGCTTTTATGTCATGTTAGCAAGAAACTTGTGCTCTGAATCATTTTGGGGGGAGGAGGGAAGTCAGTGTTTCAACTCTTCATCCAAGTAACTCAAGGCCAGGAAGATTTTGAAGAAAACGGTGCTTAAGACTCAGGCACCCTCCAAGGGCAGGGTGCTTTTCTGGGCTCTTGCTGATGCCTGTGATGGAGAGCAAGCCTGCAGTGGCTGAACTGCTTGCTTTCTGCTGCTGACCTACCTAAATACCGTAACTCATTAATGAAGGCAGATCTTGAATGAATTTATGGCTGATGGGCTCTCTTGCTCAGTGGCTTTGTTTCCTGGGATCCCATGGTTCAAATCTTGTTGAGCTGGGAAGGTTTGCTCTGGGTCTTGCTGTGCTTAAATCCACCCCAGGCTTCTGTTTTGCCTGACTTCTGTTTCCTTAGGCACGTAAGAAACAGAGGCATTAGGTATTTATAACCTGTGGAGTCCTGTCTGCATTTGCCTGAACTTCCGATGGCGTGTGTTTGCAATGAGCCTGGTCTGTGCCGGTAGCTCCAAGTGTAGAAAATGTGCAGCGTATGGAAACATGGCATGTGAAGAACAGCAAAAGTAGCCCCATTTGCCATGGTTGCAGCCATTGCTTGAACAAAAGAAAAAGGGCTTAGCTCAAGCAGGGCTTAAGCTGTTCTAGTTGCCTACATCCAAGAGCATGACTCAAAACTTCCAGCTAAACTCTTAAGCTCCCTGAATCGGTGTTGGAGCTGTGCCTTGCCCTCCCCACGCTGGCTCCGATGTAGATGCCAAGCTCTCAGCCAGACTCTCTATGTTGAAGCTCTGCCTGGTCCTACAAGGAGGTTTTCGGTTTTCTCTCTGGAGATGCCTCATCCTAATAAGACCTTTGAGAGCACAGCCCAGAAACCTGCACAAACCACCCCAAACCCCAGAGCCTGCTTCGTGCTGTCCCGCACAGCTCACCCTTGCACAGCCTGTGCTCTGTGTCCCCTGGTTTCCATCTGCCTGCGGAAGCTCACCGGCTCTTGCTGCTCAGGAGGGCTCTGGGTAACTTGGCAGCGCTGCTGCACCTCATCCTTCCAAAACTGAGCTTTGTGAAGCTGTTCTGCTGTGGGAGGAGAGAGTTCAGGGCTGGCTGTTTGTCTGCCTCACACCTAATAACAAGTGCCTGGAGGAGGAGATATCCAGCCCTGGAGGAGAAGATGAATCCAAGCCGTTCCCTGAGGGATGTGTTGGAAGGAGGTTTCTGTTCTGGGGCCATCCCGTGAGTGCTCTCAGGCGCTGTACGGGATGGTGGTGCTGGCCCAGCTGAGCACAGAACTGGGTCCATGCTCTCAAACTTCCCTCAAGCCTCTCTCCGCTGAGTTTTTAGGGACACAAGGTGCCAGTTGGGATCTCAACTGTTTTACCTGAGCCAGGAGGGTGGCACTCCTTTGGACAAGCAGGTAGGCATGCTCCGTGCTCAGTAAGGACAGGGAGAAGGAAGAAAGCCCCGTGGCCTTTGGGCTGCCTTGTGCTGTGTGTTCGGGGTAGTGTTTGAGAGCGTCTCTGTTGCCCTCTGTGCACTTGCTGCTGGCCCGTGGGTGATTTTCTTGGCCGGGAAAATCAGCCTGACGGAGCACTCACTTGTCTCCAGCTTTTTGCAGCTGCCTGTATGGGAAACAAGGCGGGGGAAATAACTGGTTAAAAATAGAAAGGCAGATTAGGAAACGTGAGGTGGGGTTTCGACACAGAGCCGAGCTGCTCTGACAGCTCGCTGCTCCCACTGGAAGGGGAAGGGCCGGCGTACGCCTGCACAGCCGCTGGCTCAGCCAGCCAGTCCAGCAGAAAAAACAGGAAAAGAGCAGTTTTTCTGCCATGCAATCACCCAAGGGCCAGAGAGGAGGGTGGGGACACGGGGCAGGAGGGAGGCGATGGCTCTGAGATAGGGCTTGTGGAGCTCTGCTGGCACAAGTGACCTGCGCTGGGTGCACGGGGGCAGGAGCTGAGTTGAGGTGAGCAGCTCAGTGCTTTGGTGGGTGACATCTGCGCTTCTGCACCTTCAGCTTGGGCTTTAAATCACAGCTGTGGGACTCGTGCTGCCCTTTCTGGCGGGGGCTGGGCTAATTCAGCTTAGTCCACCCAAGTTGAAAGCAAAGCCTTAAGCAGATTTAGTTTGCTGTTTGAATTGTTCATGTTCTCATGGCTTACTGTGAGAGTTTGAGTCGTTGGAAAAGTTCCCTTGCTGTAAATGGTGCTAACACTGCACTCTTGTAAGAGACGCTATTTTGCAATAGGTGTGTGAAACTTCAGGAGAAAGGCAGGCAGCAGACAAACCAAGGGTGAATGTATTCTGCTCTCTGTAAGCAGCGAGCTTCTTAAGCACTGCTTGTAGGAAGTGGCTGTTTGGTGTTTTGTCAGCACCTCTTCACTCCGTTTATTGCTATCCCATGTGGTAATTGCTGCTTGTTGTAACTCCGGGTGTATTTTCTGTTGCCTTTCCTAACATAAGGGCAAAAGCCAGTTAAGGAAACCATTGCTTTCTTTCTAGAAAAGTTTGTTTCCTGATGCTTGTTGTTTTTTTTTTTTTTGCCTTTGGGTTTGAGCATTGGGGTTTATTTTTGTTTGCTTAGGTTTGGTTTTGTTTTGTTTTGTTTTTAACTCTTTGTCAGTCTTGAGAACAGTGTGATTTCTCAAGCTGCTGGGTGGTTCAGATGAGCTCCTGTTGTAGCTCTCCCAGCAGCAGGTCGGTAGCCAGTGGATCATCCTGTTCAGTGCCAAATGAAGAGGATACCCAGGGACATTCCAGGTGACTTGGATATCCATCCCAGATGGATCCCAAAAAGCAGCAAGCGAGCCGTAGCGGGGACTCCCTGTGCAGGGTGTGGTGGGGGGAAAACAGCAGTTGGTTCAGCACAGCTAAATAATGTTTAGCTATGTGGTATTTAGTTCAGAAAACCTGTAACGTAACACTTTGCCTGAGCAAAAAAACTTGAAAACAAGCATCATTTGTTCTTTCCAAGGGGCTGTAGTTCTCAGACGTAGGTATAAGGGTATCCAGAGCTTGGTAAAACTTGGTGTTGAGTCAAATTTGTGATTTGCAAAACTGGATTAGTCTGCATTTTAAACGTGAATTTAAGAATTATATAGTTACTCTTTCAGCCTCTTGACAAGAATCCTGGAGACAAGCAGCTGGTTTTACTCAGTGACCTTTCCAAATGCTTCAGCGTGCTCGCTCGCTTGTTACTGGGCTGCTTTTCATAGCCAGAACTGAAAATTCATTGGTCCCAGTGACACATGTAACACTGTTTTCTTCTAAATTTAAGACACCACTTCAGTGATCAGGCAGAGATTTCAGCAGTAAGAATACTGACACTGTTATACTTTATTAATTTTTAAAACCCATGAAGCTGAACCCAGTTAATTCCATTATATATTGGGGAGGCCAATGCTTTGGGACTGGTGAGTATTAAACACCAAGGATGAAGCAGATTTAGTAGGAAAACCACCAGCTTTGACTTCTGGTTCTTAGTCTTCCCAGCTCTCTGGGGTTTACCCTCATTGTTTCTAACTCCTTCTGTGTTTGGAAATTTTCTCTTTCCATCTCAGGCACGTGCCTTTCTTTGGGGCCGTAGGTTTGTCTGTTGTGAACTAGTCAGACCCTGCCTAAATCCGCAGTGCAGTGATGGCCTTGGTGCGCTCTGCAGGGTGTGCATGCCGTGCTGTAGTGAGAAGAGCAGAGATCTGACCTGGGCAAGCCTGGAGGAACTTTGTTGTGTGTTAGTACAGCTGCAGAGGGAGAATGCAGAGGTGTTTCGGGTGGTGAGGTTGTCTCTAGTCCTGTTCAACTTGAAGCAGTGCAAAGCGGGTGATATGCTGCAAACGCAAAATGAGAACTGAAAGTGACTTTGTGCTGTGTTCTTTGTCTTCACGGCTCTCCTCCCAGTTTCGGAAAACAGAAGCTGCGGGACTGTTTGCCAGGGACTGGATTTAGGGAAATGAAGAAACTCTGCTGGAGAGGCTAGAGTGAAACCCGCATAACCCGGGAGAACACTTTGCCCCTGGTCTGATTTCTGAGCTACTAAATTGACATAAACAGCCCTCTCCCAAACCATGTGTGTTTTTAGATCGTGAAAATGCAATTCCCCATCTAATAAATATTAAACTGACTGTTTGCAAACATTTTCCCTGTAGGTGATGTCCTGGCTTTTGCAACTTGGGAGGGGAAGGTGTGACAGAAATTGATCCAACAATTCAGGGTTGCTTAAGCTAAAAGTACTCAGTTACCAAATTAGATTCATCTGGGAGAAAAGTGACGGGGGCTCAGACACTGCTGTTAGTGTTTGATGTTCTGTGCCAGTCTTCCCAGGCGTAACTGAGCCCTCAGCACGGGAGCCAGCCTGTCAGAGGAGTTTATGTGGAGTGATTGCAGAGCCCTCTGTGGCTTTCATTTCAGTGCAGCCTGAGCTAATTGATGAGCAAGTCCATAATTTATTTACAGTCCTTGGGATCCTTTCAGACTGATTCTCTTTCTTTTAAAAAGCCTTGGAAGGGGAGGAGGAGAAGGAGGAAGATGAGGCTGCTGGAGCTTATGGGGCTGCTGGCACTGCTACCTGGCTTTCACCAAGTGATGGAAAATATCCTGCCCTCTCTCCCGGGGGAGGGTTTCACACTGCCCTGGGTTCAGCAGCCTCGCCGAGCTGTCCTAAGTCTGTTGAGCTTTAATCTGGAGCGTGTGCTGCTGGGTCAGGGAGGGTCCCGGAGGCAGGGCTGAAACCAGCTGGAGGGGAGGGAGGAGAGAGCGGACACTGCTGCTGGTGGAAAGAGGAAAAAGCTACAGGAGAGCACAAACACCCACACTGGTTGTTTTTTTTTGTCTATGTATTGGTTTGGGATGAATACTCCTCACTTCTCATTTTCCCCTCCTCTCCCCTCCCTGCCACTTCCTGATCTTGTTAGGTTCCAGTGTAATAGGGTTTGTCTCCTGCAGCTTGCTGTCCTGGGTCTGCATCGGTCAATCCAGCTTTGTGCAGGGTTTAGGAATAAGGAGGAGCTCCTGTCTTAGAGGCACCTTTTCAAAACAGGTAAGCAGAAGTGATTTTATACTCAGAAATCACTTGGGGTATGAAGACTTTCAGTTCTGTCAAACCTCTAAATCATCCAGGGAGGAGGCAGCCACGAGCTGATGCCTGGCTCCCTGCTGTTTCCCAAGCTCTGGCAGGGACCTGTTGAGCTGTATAGTCCTGGATGGTAGGAAAGAGCAGTGTGGAGCCCCTGGGAGCCCTGAGCGATGCCGGCCTGGGCCGCTGCAGGTCCTGTCCTGGAGAAGCCGCTCGTACAGCTCAGCACAGGCTTCATCCTGAGCTCATTCATCTGGCTGCGAGGTGAACCTGCCTCGCAAATACGGAGTAGTGACAAGGGCAGACTGACAAGATTTTTAGACCACATCCCAGTTTTCAAGGTGAAAGGTGGTTTTCAGCTACGTACACAGTGAGTTTGACAGCTGAGGTTTCGGGTGCCTGCAGCCAGTTGTTTGAAAGCTGCCTTTGGAGTCCAGTTTTGCAAACGTGGGAAAGGAAGGAAGTTGTGCCTTGTGAGCATGAGAGCTGGGACGGTATTGTTGGTCAGGCAGCTGCCTGGAGTAAAGAAATATTAAGGAAAAGGGCATGCAGTGATTAGGGGCAAGTCTTCCGTGGGCAGCTACTGCTTTTCCCCGGGGAAATTTGCCCAAATACTTCTAACTGCTAATGCTTGAAACCATAAAGACATTGTGTTTGTGCTGGTGTGCCTGGTGAAGTGCTGGGAAAGAGACCCAGCGAGGAGCTTCAGCAGGGCAGCTCCTGCCTGCTCTCCTGTCTTGGGGCAGCTTTGCAGAGGGATCTGGGGGAAGGATCATTTCAGCCATTCTGGCCTGGTCACCAGGCTGATGAGCGTCCTGCCCTCCCACCTCTGGTGAGATGCACACCAAAATTATGTGCTGTTTGTCTTGGGGGCTTGATCCTGCCTTTCACCCCTTTGGCCTGACCAAATAATGTACGAGTCAAAGTGACTTCTGCTATTTCTGGGCAGTGTGATAACAAAGGGGAATGTGAATGCAGCACTTGTTAATATGAAACTTGCCTGCCTGCTGCCCCACCCTGCAGCCTGTGCCCTCCCTTGGGGCACCCGGGGCCTGGTGTCCTCAATGATTTAAGCAGCATCTACGCTGCCAGGGCCTGCTGCCTGGGGAAGTGCAGGCATTTATATTTTATGTCTCTGCCTGCCCTTCATATTTTATTTAATGAAGAGTGTAAGGAAATTGGCTAGTTGGCAAAAACTGGCTTTTAGTGGACTAAGGAAATGCAAGTTGCCTGATTTTTTTATTTTTTTTTTTGAGGGAGGGCTGACGCCGTGTGTGGTGCTCCCCTCTTTCCTAGGCTCTTTCCAAATATTGATCCTTTCTCATTACCTCTCCAGAGAGTGAGAGCCTTCAGCCCTGCTGGTGACAGCCAGTCTCCTGCAGATCATGTTGTGAGCTCTGGGGAGGGCAAGAAATCCCCGTACAGATGGGAACATGATATCCCTACACTCTCCCACAGCCGCTGGTTTGTTCTGGTCTGAGAGCAGCCTTAAACCCTTAAATCTTCATTCAGAGGGTGCTGTGTGTGGCACACCTTGTGTTTCAGCTGGAATGAGCCAGGCTGCATTACCCAGGTGGCTGGGCTGGGCTGGGCTGGTTCACCATCCGGCCGCTGCCTTCCCTGTCTGCCTGGACTCCCTGGCAGATTCTAGTTTTCCTCCTGGGCTGTTGCTGGGAGGTCAAGCTGCTGTAATCTGCCTGCCAAAGACTGATTCAGACCAGTTTTTCTCAGGATCAAATTAAATCGAGTCCCTATACTGTTTCACTAGTGAGGTGAAACAAAACCTATGAGAAGATGCCTTTTTTTGTTGTTCAGTGCCACATAGGGTGAGCTGCATATTTCATCAAGATTTCCTCCACGGTACCTTAATCCCGTCGCCCACATTAAATATTAGTGCAGGTAGGTATTTTCAGCCCCACTGAAGAGGTTTTGCAGTGCCTAAGGACACACAATATAATACTTACTTCCAAAAGCACATTTCACAGGTATTTATGCTCTGTGCAGTCTCTGGTGGTGCAGCCTCATCCCCACTAAAACCATCCCAACAAACCCCCCAACCAATAAACCCCAGATGCAAATTACTGTGACTGTTTAATATCTTTTGGTAGGAGCACTTTACACTCCTTGATCTTATTGTTCCAAAATAGTACTTTTTTCCCCCGTCTGTAGTCATTTCAGCAGCTCAGTACTGCTTGCAGGGGAAGCAGCGTCATTACCAGAGAACCCATGGTGAAATTTCATGGTCTTTCTACATGGAAAATTTTTTTATAACCTTTAATTAAAATGCTGTGGTTTATCAGGTTTAGAAGATCTTGGAGGTGTTCTGTCCAATTCTGTGAGCTGAAATTCTGTATTCACTAATTACTATTTTCAAATGTAACTTAATTTCCATGACACGAGAGCAAGCTAGTAGTACCTATTTATGCCTGGGACATGGCAATCCCAGGCACAAATACAGGCTGGGCAGAGAATGGCTGGAGAGCAGCCCTGAGGAGAAGGACTTGGGAATGCTCCTGGATGAGAAGCTCCCCAGGAGCCGGCAGTGCGCGCTGGCAGCCCAGAAACCAACCCCA